>SJYW01005268.1:2346970-2380976 GCA_006410735.1 Raphicerus campestris | reverse complement strand
AGCAGCAGCAGCAGCAGACAGCATGAATAACCCACTCCAGTATTCTTGCCTGGAGTGGAGAATCCCCATGGACAGAGGAGCCTGGTGGGCTACAGTCCATGGGGTTGCAAAGAGTTGGACACGACTGAGTGACCAAGCACACAGTGCAGATAGTGTGAATAAGGTAGGCCTGGCCCTTGCTTCTGAACACTTACAGTTTGGATGGGAAGACAGCTGTCACATGCGTAACTGCACAAGCTGTGGATGTTGGAAAAAGCATTGCCGTGTGAGTGCACTAGGGAGGTGGAATGGATTGCCCTCACTGGCACCTGGAGAGGAGTGATCATTTCCCCTGGACTTCAGCTCTGCTGGCGCATGCAGCTCTAGAGTCCTCATTCTTGCCCTGTTACTGTGCAGTAAAGCACCCTGGAGCCTGGGCATTCCAGCAGCCATACTGCGTTATATCATGTGGCCTTATTAAATTTCCCTTTGTTCTCTGGTTGTCTCTGTTGTGATGCTGGCCTTGATATACGATCTTTTGCAAGAGTGCAGACAAATAAATCTTCCCTAAACTCTGGACTCCAGATGTCACACTCCCAATGAAACACTTTTTATGTCTCCCACTCGCCCCCCACACTGTGACAGGATATCCTTACAGGATAATGTCCAAGCTCCTTAGTCTTGCACTCAGTACACCACAGTTTGGCCCAACCTCAGTTCCCTTCCCGTGTATGAAACCCTTTGCCAGCAGCAGGACCTGCTGACTGAGGACCCTTCCATATTCCAGGTGCAGTGTTTTCTCTGGGGCTCTGCTCCTTTGCTTTCCCTTTAGCTTCTATATCTTCTCCCCAGCTCTGGCCATTTGTGGGAGTTTAATTCAAGTTTCAGTCCCCCTGGCACCCTTTCTCTGACTGTCTCAGCTCTTCAGAATGCCACAGTGCTTTCCAGAACCACAAACAGGTCACTTACCCTATATTGTCCCTGTCTATAGTTTATCTCCCTCTCTCCACATGTCTCCCCAGCCTGTCTAAACGATCAGAAGCTAGGCACCTTCTTTTCTGTTCCTTGTGATGTGGTCACCATGGTGCCACTACAGGCTTGATGGTTATAGGGTGGTAGGTTGGCTGTATCTGATTAACTGGTGTTGCACAGAGTTTCTTACAGTGGCAGGCATGAACACGCAGCCAGCAGATAGGGGATAGATGGAAAAAAATAAAACATGAATTTTCAATTGTTTTATCTTCCCAAATTGCAACCTAACATTTTTTTAAAGCAGTTTTTAAAACTTTATATATTTACTTATCTTAAGCTCTGCTGGGTCTTCGTTGGTGTGTGGGCTTTTCTCTAGTTGTAGTTAGTTGAGGCTACTCTCTAGTTGCTGTGTGCTGACTTCTCCCTGAGGTGGCTTCTGGCTCTAGAACACAGGCTCAATAACTGTGGCACACAGGCTTAGTTGAGATCTTCCTGGACCGAAGATTGAACCTGTGTCTCCTGCATTGGCAAGCGGATTCTTCACCACCAGGGAAGCCACCAGGGAGGCCCTCAGCCTAATGTCTTACAGGAAAATTGGAATGAACTTTTGGGCCAACCCATTACCTAGTTGATTTAGTACTTCCTTTTTAGTCGATTTTGCACTTCCCTGGTGGCTCAGACGGTAAAGCGTCTGTCTACAATGTGGTAGACCTGGGTTCGATCCCCGGGTCAGGAAGATCCCCTGGAGAAGGAAATAGCAATCCACTCCAGGACTATTGCCTGGAAAATCCCATGGACGGAGGAGCCTGGTAGGCTACAGTCCATGGGGTCGCCAAGAGTCGAACACGACTGAGCGACTTCACTTTTACTTCCTTTTTATAGAGGATGAAATACGGTGGCTTAGTTGTTCAGTCACTCAGTCATGTCCGACTCTTTGCCACCCCCATGAACTGCAGCTCGACAGGCTTCCCTGTCCTTCGCCTCGGGGACACAGAAGCTGGGAGTGGGGTTGAAAGAGAAAAGCAAAGCTGAAGGAGGTGAGTCAGAAAGGAACGGAGTGAGCCCACATCACAGAGCCCCAGGAGCCCTGCTTAGCGTCCTGGCTGTGTTTCTCTCTGGGTAACCTGGAGAAGGCACACCTGGAGCCTGCTCTGTAGAGGGCAATTAGGACCCTGCCTTGCCTGCTCCTGGTCTGTTGGGAGATCAAATGAAAGCAACTTGTAGACTGTAAGGTACACTGTGAATGGAAAGGAGGTTGTTACTATAAACGGCATCGTCATCACTTATGGTCTGAATGCTCCCAAAGCCACACTGTGGCGGGGGCATGGATCGATGGAGAGGCCTTTGTGACTGGAGGGGAGAGGCCAGACTGGAAGGAGCCTGTGGTCAGCTGCTGCAGGCCCTGCAAATGTGCAGACGTTCTCCTGACTGGGAGGGGTTCCCCCAGTCCTGTAAAGGTGAAGAAGGGTAAGGTGTGTCGGCCCTGACCTTGCCTGTGATAGGTGCAAATGGGGCGTCACTTAACCACTCGTTACAATAGAGAGGTCCTGGAGGTCAGTGTGAGCCACAGGACGGGCTGAAGACCTGGGCTGTGGTCCCCTCTCCACACTTGGCAGCCATGACTGTTACATTCTAGAAATGTTGTATTAGCCAATCAAATGCCAGAAACTGAGTGCTTTATGGAAATAACCTCACTTCATCCCGGATACAAGTGAGGGGACAGGTTCAGGGATGTTAACAGAGCAGCACAAGGGAAGTGGCCAAGTGAAAAACAGGAGCTGGGGTTGGATCTCGGGCCTCTGCCAGTGCTCAACACTTAACCACTCTGCTCTTTTTCAACTGCTTGGAACCTTGGTCTCACCATCTGTACCCTGGGGATCATGATATCTACCTAGCTCACTGCATGTGTGTGAGGATATGGTGAGTGGCTGGATGTGGAAGGACTGTGTGCACCGCACTATAGATGATATGCATGTATATTCACTGAGCATCCAGGATATGCCTGGCATTGCTTTGGGTCTGGGATAATAAGATAGCCAGGGCATCAGCTCAGACAGGGTCCTTCTAGTCATAATCTCTCAACAGATGGATCTAGCAGAAAGTGGGAAGGGAAGGAAAAAATGTAGCCATCTTAGAACAATTGTGTTTTCAGAAAGGAAAAAGCCTTGTTAATGGGTAGCCATTGCCCTTTAAATCCACCTTCATTCCCAAGTATAAATACCAAAATCAAGAGATTTAACCAATGTGGGCAATTTACAAAGACAGTTAAACAGAGAAAAGCAGAGTGCATTTATAAAAGAAAGAATCATGTCAGGACATTTTGATCAGTTCTCTAAGGTGAGAAGCATGCAGTGGATGTAATATATCTAGATTTTAGTAAAATCACTCAAAGGAGAAATGGCCCGAAATCTTGCCTGAGAAATTAAATCAAATTGGCCAGGAAGGAAGCTGTGCCATTCAGAATGAGAACTCGATGCGAAATGGGAGGGAAAGGGCGGGTATGATGACAAATGACCATAGCTCTCTGGGTATGATGGGGTCAGGTGAAAAGACCCAATTTAGCCATCAACACTGAATGATCTGGAAGAACGACTAAGCTCCTGGTAATGACGTTCATACATGATGCTTAATTGGGAGGTGTCACCGTGATGGCTTGTGGAAGGAAGCACAGAATAAGGGGATGGCAGTCAAGGTCAGGAGGCCACAGCCAAGCAGGCTGGAAAAATGCTGGGGGGGGGTCATCCAGGCAAGGACAAGTGGAGGGAATTTCCTTGAGGACAGTCTGCAAACATTAAAATACATGTATATATCTAGTAACATCAGGACAGAATGAGAGCTGGAGATCTTAAGCTGTCCAGGGATTTATCCTTCCATGATTTAAGCTGAACATGAGCTTGAATAATACAGGAGCTGAATCACACAGGAGGTATGTTGGGGATCAGCAAAGTACCTGAGCCATGGTGGGTATTTTAACAGCCGTGACCTGCCAGGTTGAGTGCCTCCCTTCCTCTTTGATGTGATGATCTTAGAGGCAGAACTACTGACTTTTAGAGTGTCATTACCTGCTTGGGAGTTAGTGTTCTCATGTCCCACTGTGCATATCTGTATCCTGGCTCTATCGCTGAACCTGCAAAATGGGAAAATAACCTGTAAAATTGGAAAATAAGATACTTCCAGAGTTTTGTGAGAACTAAATAGATGGAATAGTAGCACCATGCCTGGTATGTGTTAAAGTGAAAGTGAAGTCACTCAGTTGTGTCCTACTCTTTGTGACCCCATGGACTGTAGCCCACCAAGTTCCTCCGTCCATGGGATTCTCCAGGCAAGAATACTGGAGTGGGTTGCCATTTCCTTCTCAGCTGTTATATTCTACCACAGGTATAGACTGCTCTCCAGGCCATGATGCTGAAATACCAGCTGAACAGATAACGGCCTTTCTGGTTAAAGTGGGGGAAGAAACATCCAGAGAACATGATCTGAAAACTACTCATAAAATAAAAACAGCAGAAGTTCAGGCATCCAGGTTTTTCCTCCAAACTCTGTTGTGGTGGTGGAGGTGGTTTAGTCGCTAAGTCATGTCCGACTCTTGCAACCCCTTGGACTGTAGCCTGCCGGGTTCCTCTGTCCATGGGATTCTGAAGGCAACAATGCTGAGTGGGTTGCCAATTCCTTCTCCAAAACTCTGCTACAGGTGACCTTGAATGAGTCACTTTACCTCTTTGTTCCTGTTTTCATATCTACAAACATCTGGGGATGAACCTGGCCATCTCTAAGGCCCCTTCCAGCTCAAAAAGTTCAAGTACAAAGTGAGTTGGGTTTTATATTGTTCACCCTGTCAGGTTTGAAGGGTTTTTTCTTAACCTGTATTAATCTGCAGACCTATACCAGCAGTTGCCACCCATGGGAAAGTTGACTCCTACACTCTTAGCACCAAGCGTCTTACATCCCGAAACCTCCTCTGTCCCCCTTAGTCCTGGGAAAACCAGATGGTTGGTCAGCCTACACGTGGAATAATTGACGGTCTAAATACACATCTGCAGGAACGGAGTAGTTCTGTTGAACCATGGGAAGCATCCTTAGGAAGCCATTCAACACTTCTNGAGGGTGCATGCGTGTGTGTGCAGGGCCAGAGAGGGCACCGAGGAGAGGAAGGAGGGTGCATGCGTGTGTGTACAGGGCCAGAGAGGGCACCGAGGAGAAGGAGGAGGAGAGAGGAGGCTGTGGCCAGGCACCCAGAGAGTAACTGTGGATGGAGGCAAAGCCACGCCAAGGCTGCACCCTTGCACTTTACCTTTGTTCAGCGTCTACTTCCACTGCCATCAGCTGCTCCAGCTGTGCCGTTGTTACTGCGGTGGCTTAGTCACTTGGTTGTGTCCAGACTCTTTGCAGCCCTGTGGATTGTAGCCCACCAGGCTTTTCCGTCTGTGGGATTTTTCAGGCAAGAATACTGGAGTGGGTTGCCATTTCCTACCCTACAGGACCTTCCCGATTCAGGAATGGAACCCACGTCTCCTGCATTGGAAGGCAGATTCTTTACCACTCTGCCACCTGGAAAGCCCATACTCTCAGTGTGGGGAGTACACAAAGATGGTACCATCCTTTCTTTGGTCTAGTGGAGGTGAAAGGAAGTGTGTGTAGTTGTGAAAAACAAGGGTTTACTTACTAGCTGTGTTGCCTTGAGCAAGTTAGAAACCCTTTCTGTGCCTCAGTTTCTTTACCTATAGAAGGAGCATAGTCACAGGACCTACTTATTAAGTGTGAACATTATCAGTTCAGTTCAGTGGCTCAGTCATGTCCGACTCTTTGCGACCCCATGAATTGTNACCCTTTCTGTGCCTCAGTTTCTTTACCTATAGAAGGAGCATAGTCACAGGACCTACTTATTAAGTGTGAACATTATCAGTTCAGTTCAGTGGCTCAGTCATGTCCGACTCTTTGCGACCCCATGAATTGCAGCATGCCAGGCCTCCCTGTCTATTACCAACTCCTGGAGTTCACTCAGACTCACGTCTATTGAGTTGGTGATGCCATCCAGCCATCTCATCCTCGGTCGTTTGTATATCAAAAGCACTTAGAAGAATGCCTGGCATGTAGCTCATGTTACTGTTATCCTTATCAAATGAACTAATGCATTCCACATGCTCAGTATACGACCTGACAGGTACTAATCACTCAGTGAATGCTAGCTCTTATTATTGTTGTTATTATCATCAATAGTAATATATCAAAATGAGGCATAGAAGAATTATGTTTATAGTACAGATGTAACACAACCAAGGCAAAGTCAGGTAACAGCAAAGAATTAAGATCATCAAAATCTACTGTCAATCTAAAGGTGATATATGAATGGTGGGGAAAGGATCTATAGAAGTTTGCCTGCTGGGAGCAAAGGGAATCTGAGTTGAAGTAAATAACCAGGGTCAATTGAGGCTGTAGCTGGCAATTTGATCAGCCTAAAAAGGCTGTCTAGAGCTTTCCTTGGCTTTTTAGGAGATGTGCACAGCAATTCCTGCTGCATTTGCTGATTAACACAGCAGCCAACAGAAGATGCAATGTATTCCTGCTTATTTTATTATTTACAATTGAAATCCTAGGCTTGAACTGAACACATTACCCTATTGTTCTTCAATTACAAGGTTTATTTATTTATTTATTTTTTTTGTTTGGTAGATTCATTGATTGAGTCAATGATTTATTCATTTAAAAAATATCTGTGGAGTATCTACTACATGCTTTCTACTCTTACAGGTACTGGGCATACAACAGTGAGCCAAGAAATTGCTACTCTCATGAGATTTCCATTCTAGTGGAGGAGGCAGGCAGCAAAAGGAAAAATGTATATCAAGCGGTGATAAGTGCTCTAAAGAAAAACATTAGAGAAGGGTATAGTGATAGCACTGAGAGGGCAAGGGTTGTAGTGTTTTAAACAGAATGGCTGGAGAAGGTGGAGACATGATTGGAGTGTGGACGATGTGAAGCACAAGTCACATGGATGGGTGAGGGAAGAGTGTTGAAAGTGAGGAACAGGAGGTGCAAAGGCCGTGAGGTAGGAGTACTGTCACTGTGTTTGAAGAATATCAAGGATGCTAGTAAGGCTGGAGCTAAATGAGTGAGGGGAGGCCAGTAAGGACCGAGACCAAAGAGGAAGCAGGGTGTATCAGGGTTCAGCCAGAAAAGCAGAACCACTAGGAGGTGGAGCATATATATGGGTAAATATATCTCTGCATATATGGGTTTGCTGTAGGGATTTGGCATCACGCAAGAGTTAGTGAGAGTTGGTGACATGTGTGAGGTTGTCACTGTGTCTGATGGAGCTTTTAGTCCACCAGGCAGGTAGTCAGGAAGGGAATATGGGTGTAAGTAGTGGGTTCAGTTCAGTTCAGTTCAGTCACTCAGTCGTGTCCGACTCTTTGCGACCCCATGAATTGCAGCATGCCAGGCCTCCCTGTCTATTACCAACTCCTGGAGTTCACTCAGACTCACGTCTATTGAGTTGGTGATGCCATCCAGCCATCTCATCCTCGGTCGTTTGTATATCAAAAGCACTTAGAAGAATGCCTGGCATGTAGCTCATGTTACTGTTATCCTTATCAAATGAACTAATGCATTCCACATGCTCAGTATACGACCTGACAGGTACTAATCACTCAGTGAATGCTAGCTCTTATTATTGTTGTTATTATCATCAATAGTAATATATCAAAATGAGGCATAGAAGAATTATGTTTATAGTACAGATGTAACACAACCAAGGCAAAGTCAGGTAACAGCAAAGAATTAAGATCATCAAAATCTACTGTCAATCTAAAGGTGATATATGAATGGTGGGGAAAGGATCTATAGAAGTTTGCCTGCTGGGAGCAAAGGGAATCTGAGTTGAAGTAAATAACCAGGGTCAATTGAGGCTGTAGCTGGCAATTTGATCAGCCTAAAAAGGCTGTCTAGAGCTTTCCTTGGCTTTTTAGGAGATGTGCACAGCAATTCCTGCTGCATTTGCTGATTAACACAGCAGCCAACAGAAGATGCAATGTATTCCTGCTTATTTTATTATTTACAATTGAAATCCTAGGCTTGAACTGAACACATTACCCTATTGTTCTTCAATTACAAGGTTTATTTATTTATTTATTTTTTTTGTTTGGTAGATTCATTGATTGAGTCAATGATTTATTCATTTAAAAAATATCTGTGGAGTATCTACTACATGCTTTCTACTCTTACAGGTACTGGGCATACAACAGTGAGCCAAGAAATTGCTACTCTCATGAGATTTCCATTCTAGTGGAGGAGGCAGGCAGCAAAAGGAAAAATGTATATCAAGCGGTGATAAGTGCTCTAAAGAAAAACATTAGAGAAGGGTATAGTGATAGCACTGAGAGGGCAAGGGTTGTAGTGTTTTAAACAGAATGGCTGGAGAAGGTGGAGACATGATTGGAGTGTGGACGATGTGAAGCACAAGTCACATGGATGGGTGAGGGAAGAGTGTTGAAAGTGAGGAACAGGAGGTGCAAAGGCCGTGAGGTAGGAGTACTGTCACTGTGTTTGAAGAATATCAAGGATGCTAGTAAGGCTGGAGCTAAATGAGTGAGGGGAGGCCAGTAAGGACCGAGACCAAAGAGGAAGCAGGGTGTATCAGGGTTCAGCCAGAAAAGCAGAACCACTAGGAGGTGGAGCATATATATGGGTAAATATATCTCTGCATATATGGGTATGCTGTAGGGATTTGGCATCACGCAAGAGTTAGTGAGAGTTGGTGACATGTGTGAGGTTGTCACTGTGTCTGATGGAGCTTTTAGTCCACCAGGCAGGTAGTCAGGAAGGGAATATGGGTGTAAGTAGTGGGTTCAGTTCAGTTCAGTTCAGTCACTCAGTCGTGTCCGACTCTTTGCGACCCCATGAATTGCAGCACGCCAGGCCTCCCTGTCTATTACCAACTCCTGGAGTTCACTCAGACTCACGTCTATTGAGTTGGTGATGCCATCCAGCCATCTCATCCTCGGTCGTCCCCTTCTCTTCCTGCTCTCAATCCCTCTCAGCATCAGGGTCTTTTCCAATGAGTCAACTCTTCACATGAGGTGGCCAAAGTACTGGAGTTTCAGCTTTAGCATCGTTCCTTCCAATGAACACCCAGGACTGATCTCCTTTAGTATGGACTGGTTGGATCTCCTTGCAGTCCAAGGGACTCTCGAGAGTCTTCTCCAGCACCACAGTTCAAAAGCATCAATTCTTTGGCGCTCAGCTTTCTTCACATTCCAACTCTCACATCCATACATGACTACTGGAAAAACCATAGCCTTGACTAGAGGGACCTTTGTTGGCAAAGTAGTGTCTCTGCTTTTTAATATGCTATCTCGGTTGGTCATAACTTTCCTTCCAAGGAGTAAGCGTCTTTTAATTTTGTGGCTGCAGTCAGTGGTTTAGGGAAGATCAAAGGTGGGTTGGCCTCCATGGCATGAGTTCCACGAGGATGGTCTGAAACCTGTCGGTTCTGGTCACCTCTGGTGTTAGTGGTATGGATATCCTGTAAAAGCTGGGGCCCTTCTTTATAATGAAGACACATACGTACCCAGGATCAGGAGGCAGACGCCGAAAGGGAATCCAAGGGGAGGGAGGAGCATTTATAGGTTCAGCGCTGCTTCATGTGAATGAGGCAAACCAACAGATTGGTAACACTATGTATAAGCTACCGCTGCTCCTCCATCATGCAGATCCCTCAGGAATCTTTCCTGGGGCCCACCCAGTGTGGAAGCATACAAGAAAGGGAATTCTGGGAAACACAGTTCGGCCTAGCCAAGCTGATGCATTACAAAGCCACCACATGGGTTGTGTGGATGGGGGTTCCTAGGAAATTTAGAAAAAGAGCCTCCTGAGACTTCCTTGACTATTTGCCCAATAGACAACGACTCCTTAGTTACAGCTGTTTATCAGGGCGAGGTGCCTTTGGTTTTCCAGTAGTTTACCCAAGTGCCCAGATGGTAGCTAACAGGGAGGAGAGTAGGTTCGCATTCCCTGGGGAAGATGACTTTAGTTGCATCAATCATCATTAGCCACAGCATCATATTCAGCTATTTGATGCAACAGAATTTGATTGACGTAATTACTAGACAAAAAAGAAAAGCGATTCAATAAGAACTTGGCTGTGGGGAATCAGAAGCGCTCATGCAAATGAGGAGACGACTATCCGGCTCAATTTGATCTTTCATTTGTTTAGTCATTCATTCCCCAAATATTTGTGCTCAGCACAGGCACAGTAACGGGCTATGTTTGGATGTGAAGCATAAATTCTGTACTAGCAAGTAAACTTCCGTTATGCTAAACGCCAGGGATATAGAGATGGACGTTGATATCAGGAATTTTCCAGATATGTAATTTTAGTAGAGGTATGCCCAGGGATGAAGATGCCACCAGCAGGAAGTCTGTAAGTCTCTCTGGGCAAAGGGGCACAATGTCCTACCTGCATATATGATGGTGTCCGCACTCTCAGACTGCTTATGATCTAGTTGAGGAGCCCATGGGTACATAAGGCAAGGGACTATCTTATAAGTGCAAACTGGGGCTACAGGCCAAGCACAGCTGGAACTGGGTAGAAGGTGGGGAGAAGACCACCTCATGACTCGGTCAAGCTTTCAAAACCAGAGATCTTTTCGTGCTAATTCCTGAAGATGCACAGCTTTTAGACTTGTCTTTTCACAGGAAATATCCCACTCAAAAATAGTGTGTTTGGCAGAGGCCTATTCTCCCGCAATCTTTGCCTTTGTCTGCAGTGTGTTAAAATAAGAGAGCTTCTGATTCAGAGGAGTTATAAAAATAATATAGTAATTACAAAGTTCACTTTCGTGACTCACTTTGCTCTAAATCATGGCACTCTTCAGGGAAACCTTGGAGTTAAAAATCCCACTTGCTGTTCATATTTCGAAAGTGCCAATGGATCCGAAATTTCGAGATTGAATCATTTGACAGCCTGGGGGAAGGGGCAGGTGCTGGGATGATGGCAGTTTTCAATGTTTGTGGATGTCTCTTTAAAAAGGCAGGAAATAAATTGGCTGATTTGTCGTGCTTACATCGCTTGCAATGCTTGATCACAGAGTACCTTGTTTCAGATTCGTATTTGTTTTTTCCTTCCTCCCCTCCTGTCTAATTGCCCTCTCCAGAACAGAGGCTTCCACTGCCTTTTGGCCTCAGTAATGACTTTCATTTTCATTAAGAGCTTTGCGCTAATGGACTGTTACAAAACGCACACTTTGTACTAGCAGTCACCACCAAATGACTCTCATCCTACTGACAGTCTCCTGCGTCTGGCCGAAAAGAAGAGGGCCGGGGGCAAGACATGGGAAACAAGAAGTTTCCAAACAGGAGAGACACCTGCTTCTGTCCTTGGGTTTCTTCAGGCAAAGTGGGATTGGCACCTGGAATTCCATGCGCGTTTTCTGCTCACTCGCTTTGAAATGCCTCTTGGTTGGCAAAACGTCCTGAAGGAAGCAAATAGGAAGCCCATTTTTCTCATGATAGTTTAGGATGTGAGGATGGTTGGGAGGACAACTTGCAGAGGTCTCTCAAGAAGGAACACAGATGATGACAGGGTGTCACCAACCTTGCTCCAAAGAGGCACACATTGGTTATTACTGCTGTTGTAAGCGCCTAAAATAATTGGTGCTTGTTAATTTTACTTGAGGTGTGCCATTCTATATGCAGCGGAAGGCCCGATGATGTTGAATGGTTTCAGAATTTTATTTCTTTGTAAAGTAGACTGGGCTCTGTGCTCTTGGTACCATAGCTAAACAGACACAATTTTAAATCTTTGAGCTTTAAGTAAGCTTAGAGATAATTGATTTAACACCCTCTCCCATTTTCATGAAGCTGACAGAGATTGACTGATAAGTGTAAGCTAGATGTTAGCGGGGGCCAATCGGATACTAGGAGGTTTGGTGAGCCTGACAGTAGCTCCCCAAACGTGGTCCTCTGAGCATCACTTTTGAGTCCCACCCCTAGTCTCTTTCCTGGTCTCTCTTTCTGAGCCTGTCTTCTCCAAAACACCAGAAACATTTTTCCTCTTGTTTCAGATGGAATGAGCCCACCTAGCTTCAGGTCACCCCAGTACACTCATCCTCCACCCCAACCTGTTTCCCAAACAAATTCAAAACTTTTTCAGGGCACTTATAATGAACAAAATTTTCTCTATCTGTTACATTAATCACAGATCTGGTCTAAAATGCAGGTTTTAATTTTCAAATCTCTGCACTTGTTACAACATAATGTCTTTGCTTTAAATAAGATTTTCTGTGTGAGTAAAGCCATCATCATGTGATGTTACTGATGACATACTTCTGTTTCATTTACACTTGTCACATGGTTGCCCCTCACAGGAGGAAGCAAAGATCAGTTAACATTTTAAAAATTTTTATAAATTTTTTTAACACCAAAAAACATTTTGTCTTGAGGGATAGCCGATGAAAAACCTTGTGACGGTTTCAAGTGAACAGTGAAGGGACTCAGCCGTAAGACCAGTCAACAGTTTGATGGGCTGACACCTAGAATCTAGGCTTACAATAACTAATTATTAAAATCCTTGCAATTAGATATTTTGAGTATGTACTTAATATAGATCGTGTTAGCTGATTGACACCTTTGCAGATGGAATGAGAGCATATACAAGTGTGCAAGACATTGTTTCTTCTTCACTAATACCCATTTCCCCTTAGGAAATAAAAAGATACTGGTAAATTTCCTAGCATCTTTCAGTTTTATGTTCTCATATAGTTTAAACAGTGGAGCCAGAATCTGCTTGCTTTTGTGTTTGAACATGCAAATTCTGAAGGGTCAGAAGGCTGGATCCTATATTTTATGCAAGGTATTTGGCTTGGCATGAGTCTATAATGTCAAATAATAACCACATGGATTTACAAAGCCCAGTTTGCGAAAGGTCACCAAAGTATATAAGCTGACTTTGAGAGTAGATACTGTAGGCTTGCAATGAGGATGATTAAATCTTAAACCTTCACTAAAGTTTGGAAAAGTCTGGCCGGATGTGAGTTTTTAAACACCAAGGAGTGATCAGCTTTCTTTTCCCATCNATGTTTAGCAAGAAAGAATTTTTAAATTAAGGCATATATGTTATTTTTTTAGACATAATGGTATTGCACGCTTACTAGACTATAGCAGAGTGTAAACATAACTGTTTATATGTACTGGGAGACCAGAAAATTCACATGACTCGCTCTATTGCTATATTCGCTTGATGTGATGGTCTGGAACCAAAACTGCCATCTCTCTGAGATCTGCCCGGATTCTACTGGCCAAAATAGCCGTAGAGCCCAGAGCCGAGGGCAGAGTACTAAGACCCTGACTCTCAGGGGAGAAATATTAGAGAATGTGTGATCTTCACACTTCCCTTTCTGCCTCTTTCCATCAAAAGGGCTGTCACCCTGGACTCTTCTGTCCAGTGCCCCAATCTGCTGAAAGCAAGTCACTCATATTTGACAGCTGCAGAAGTCTTATGCTTCTCTCTGTCCCTGTCTGTATGGTTAGAACTCAGTTAAGATGGACACGATCTCAAATGATCCCCAGGACAGTTTTTAAAGGTGGTGTTCCTCAGCTGTTGTGGTACTTGGGGACACATGAAGGATTCTAGGACCAGGTTCCTATGTTTCTAACACAACTTACACTGCCTTTTGTCATTTGGAGATAAGAAGGGATTATTTTTGTTTTGTTTATTTTTAATCTCACCACGCTAAAAGGTGAGTGTTTGCTGAAGATTCTCTTACTGCATGTGACTTGTGAGATAAAAATTTAACAACCAGTCACAAAGTTTATGTGCTTTCCAAGGGAATAAGGACTAGACAAGTCTCCAGGGAGTTTCAGGCTTTCAGCTGAGTAAGATGTTGGTGCAAAGTAGGAGGACGGAAGTGGTGGCTATTGAGGGGCAGGGGAATCCACTCTCGATGATGAGATATTAACAGTCAGCATGTGATGCCAGGAGATGACCCCAAACAAGGTGAAATGGACAAACCAGCAGACCTTACCTGGAACCGGGGATGGGGGGCAGTCTGAGGGCTGTACCCACCACTCATATAGAAGTTGTACTCCTCTTTGGAAAATTATCCATCTATCCAGTAGCATCTCTTGCCTGGCTTATGACAGTAGCCNCCCAAACAAGGTGAAATGGACAAACCAGCAGACCTTACCTGGAACCGGGGATGGGGGGCAGTCTGAGGGCTGTACCCACCACTCATATAGAAGTTGTACTCCTCTTTGGAAAATTATCCATCTATCCAGTAGCATCTCTTGCCTGGCTTATGACAGTAGCCTCCTAATTAGTCTCATATGTTAATATTTTCAAAATAAAATCCTGTCATACTACCTCCACTTCCCTCCCTTGCTAAGAGCATCTAAAGCTCTTAGACTGAAAACAAAACCATAGCCACTAACGAGACTTGTGTGGTCTCACTCCTGCCTGTCTGACTGCCTGCCCTCCACATACCCCTTAACTCTTCCCCAATACTCAACATGCTTATCACTCTGGCATTTGTTTCAGGCCTCATAAGAACTCACTTTCATCACCCACATAGCCTTTACAAATGCCGTTCCCTTTAGCCGGAATGCTTTTCCCTTTCTGCTTCTCTGAGATCCTGTGAATTCATTGTCCATCAGTTGTTAAAGCACGCCTGGAGAGGGTGAGCCATTCACAGAATCATAGCTGCTCCCAGTTCTTGGGCGACAGTGGAACATCTTCATCCCCACATAGCATTCAGATTCGACCCCCTTGTGGTGGAGATTGACCAGACTGATGGGAACCTTTCTCTTCTAGGCAACCTGGGAAACAGGTGGCAGAAAAATCTGAATTTCATCCCAAAGAGTTATGCCTGAGACAGGAGCGGAGAGTTAGAAAATGTCAATACAGCAGGAAAGAACAGTTGTTGACACACAGAAACTCGATCTCACTGTCATGGGCTGAGCTGACCCTCTCTCTCCTCATGTGGTCTTGGCTAGGCTTAGAAAAATCACTTAATCCTGGCTCCCTTGATTTGACCTAGATGTGATATATCCAAAGTCACCCAGTGAGTTAATCAGAGAGCTGGGACTAGAATTCACGGCTTCTGACAACCAGGCCGGTTCTCCTGATAAAGAATGTGGGCACTTCAGGAGTAGATGGGATATTCCAACTGTAGGTCTCTCCTTAGAAGTCCTCAAGTCTCCAGACTGACATGTGACTTTCCTCCATCTCAGGAAGGGAAAAGCTTGGGACCCTCTCCCAGGTTTTTCGTGACTCCTGCACCCCTTTGGACCCTGCTGTGCCCCTTCCAAATTCCCTGCTTTTGCATTCACCCAGGCTCCCTCCAAGTGGAAACTCACTCCTCGGGTAATCAATGTCCCTCTCAGCCAGCACCTTGTTACCAGGGAAACCATTCCAGGCAGCTGACTTGGGCTCATTGAGACGCAGCTGCAGAGCCCAGGGCTTGCGTGAGGGCAACTGCTATCAGAGTGGGCAGTTTTTGGCAACTCTGGAGTATATTGTACCAAGTGGGACATGGTAATTACGTATTTGTGGCTTTCATTATGTGCCAGCTTAATTGTCACGGATTCATTGTTGTGTTTTAAATTTTTATTTTTTCCCTTAGACCACTCAGCAAAAGAGGGAAATTGGTGCCATAGGGCAGGTTTCTTTCTGGAAGAGGCATTTACTTGGGTGGAAAAATAAATCTAGTGACTTAATGCCATTTGATTGGTCAGGAAGTTTTCCCTCAATGGTGGGGATGCAAACTCAACGTGGCTGCCTCTGTGCCCTCAGCAAGGGCCTGGGACTATGTCAACGCAACTCTTTACAACAAAAGGTGAGTCGGGCTTGGCTTGGTGGTATAGAGTTTCTCTTGAAGAGAAGGGAGGACTTAAAACTTCATTTCCATACTGGCCAATCCCCAGCTGGGGGACTGTAGGTTTTCAAAATTTGATTTCTTTTCTAAAATTACACCTTAGCTCTGTCCCTTGCTCGGGACAGCTTGCCAGTATGGCTTTCATTATTTTCAGCATAGCTGATATAGGAGGCTCCTAGCATAGGCGTGGGATAATTTGCTTGGGAGTGATTTTAATCATATGAGCAGGGAGAATTCTGTCTTCATCTATGAGCTGTATACTAGGTTTCTTAAGATAGCCAGCGCTCTGAGTCTCCACTGTGGTGGATATGGTCAGTTACATGATGGTTTCCTGGTAGTTCATCAGCTGTGTGGCGTCCATGCAACAATGACAGTAGCTAACATGGAATGAGTCCTTCTGATGTGACAGGCAGCTCTCCCTGATTTTAGCTACATCACCCTCTTCAGTCGTCACCTAGAGCAAGTTGTGGTGAAGCTGTGTGTGACACCAGAAAGGCTCAGTTCTCAAGCTGGGTGATGTCAGGAAGTTAAGACTACGATAGAAAACATGGCCCTGACTCTCACTGGCTGGTGGAACTGGGAGCCCGCCTCTTAAGCCCTGTGCACCTTGGTTTCCTTTTGAGCAAAATAGGGAAGATGTGAGTTGTGTGATGTGTCATGGGTTGCTGCAGTGATGGTGGTAATGATGATGATCACTAAGTTACCATTTCCTTAGTGATAGTATGCTCACTATGTATTAAGTACTGTTATAAGGACCATGCATGGGTTATCTCAGTCCTCACAGCAATTCTGTGAGGATTAGCTTATTATTAGCTCCACATTTCTGGTGATGAAACTGAAGCACACAGAGGTCATACAGCTAATAATAGGTGGTACGGCCAGGCTTCTAAGCCTAAAATCTCCCTCCACAGCATTTCCGGTTATTCTGTGCTGGTAGGATCCGACTGAAAGACCTTAGTCCTTGCTGGTATCCTGAGGGGACCCCATTGGAGTCCTCCGTGATCTGCCTCAGCCTGTATTGCTTGTGTAGAGACCACTGTAAAGGAACTGGCCTCCCTAACGCATTTTGGGTCTTAGAGTTCTGTGGGGAGCCCCACCTCTCTTCACTGTGGCAGCTCTTTTCTTGAGGTGGCTGTCTGTGGCGAACAACTATTGTTTAGCTTTGCATCTAGCTGGAAGCGGCCCAGCTATGCTGCTTGGATCATCATCCTCAGTTGATCCCTTCTCCTGGGGTAAATCTCAGGCTTTGCATTTGGTGAGGGTCGGATCCTCCTGCCTTAACGGAGCGTTCTGTCCAAAGCTCACTGTTGCCTGGAAGGACCTTGTGTCATGCATTATTCAAAAACGTGGAGGCGTTCTGGGCCAGTGCCCAGACCCTGGAAGAAACCATCTAGAAAAGCCAAGAAAATTCCGGCAGTGGCCTTAACAGACTTTAGCAAGGTCTCCATTGCTCCAGTTGTCTCTTATTTTTGGTCTGTATAGAAATACATGTATTTATTATAGGAAGGGATTTGTATTATTCTCTTTTGTACTAATAATTTGAGCCAGTGTATAGGAATGAATAGGTCGAGAAATGTGACTCAGTAGTATGTAAGTAAGGCTATCATCCGTTTTGTGGGACCAATATATTTTTTCCAGATGGAATTTCCTATTTAAAGAAAATAATTTAAAGCTGGCATTGTCAGACTCTATGACAAATAACCAGTGGTTCCCAAACTCGACTGCACTTTGGAATCAATGGGGAGCTTTAAGACATTCTAATGTGTGGTTCTCACCCCCAAAGGGTCTGGTTTTAATTGGTTTTAGGTGTGGCCTGGGCATTGGCATTTGTAAAGCCTCCCTGGGTGGTTCTCATGTGTAGCCAGGCAGGGCCGGCTTCATGGTAGGCAAACTGTGCAGTCACACAGGGCTCCACGCTTAGAAGGGCCCCGCACTTGGCTTAATGCTCTGCTGTTACCATCTTGGAATTCTTAATACTTTTTGAACAAGGGATTTCACACTTTCATTTTTCACTGACTTCCATAAATTACTCAGCCGGTTCTACAGCTAAGCTTGAGAGCATCCCGTATGGGAGAAGATGGATTAGCTGTATCACATGTACCAGCTCATGGTCCTCTTAGGAGCAACATATCACTCCAGTTTAGCATTAGTACTCACGAAGGTTTGGACATGTCATGGTGATGTTTTACCTTATATTTTTCTTTATCAATTTATTTCTTTTTTAATTGGAGGATAATTGATTTACAGTATTGTGTTGGTTTCTGCCTATTTTTTAAGGGGCTTTGGTAAAGTGTTCCTAAGATAGCTATCCAGTCCTGGTTGGGAAGTCCACACTTGTGCTGCTGAACACAGTGCCAAGAGGCCTGGTGTAAGCCCATCGTTCTAGGAGGCCCCTCTTGCGATGGAGACTCCGGTAGGTGGACTCAGTGTGGTCGCCGTGTCCCCTCCTGCCTTCTCCAGAACCTTCTTCCATTATCAGTTTCCCTCTATCTTTCTTGAATTTTTAGCCTCTCCTTTTTCTTCCAGCACTTTCCATTCTTCTAAAAATAATTTTCTTCAGAGTACTATTCTTCACCAAGAAGCTTCTTGGAAGAGGAGTCACCCCTCACCAGCTCCACATCCTTAGAACTATTTTTTAACACTGCCACTCCCGCTGCCCGAAAGGACTGTGTGCAAGGCTCCTAGTTCCCTCCTAACTGCTGAAATTGCTTTATCTCCGTTCCATTCCTGAACTTCTCCACTGAGCTTGAAAGTGTCAGATATTATAACAAATGCAAGCTCACACCCACTCCACCCCTAGTCCCCCTCAGTAGACTACTGAATCAGAATCTCTAGGGAAAGGGGATCAGCAGTTGTTTTTAAAATCTCTTCCAGTCATTTCTATGCATGATTTGAAACCACTGCTTTATGGTTAATTATTGAAGAAATTGCATCCTAGCCCTTACAAGACGATGCGTGTGCGTGAGTTCTTAGTCGTGTCCGACTCTTGGCACCTTCATGGACTGTAGCCCTCTAGGCTCCTCTGTCCATGGGATTCTTCTGGATAGAGTGCTGGAGTGGGTTGCTGTTCCCTTCTCCAGAGGATCTCCAGGGAACTGGGGTCTCCTGCATTGCAGGCAGATTTGGCACAGATTTGGCACCATCTGAGCCACAAGGGAAGCCCCATAAGACAAGGTACTACCTTTCATTTCTGCCTTCAGCTGTTTGCTTTCTGTTGAAATTACACAGTGCTGAGAGGTAGCTGACATTGATGATTAAAAGCATGGACTCTGGAAACACTCCCCCTTAGTTGGAATTTCACCTCTGTCTCTTGATGAGTGACCCTAGATGCCTCCATTTCTTCATCTCTACAATGGGACAATAATAGCCCCCACTTCACAAGGATGTGGGGAGACGGATGAGTTAAAGCATATAAGACAGTTAGAACTGCCTGTAATGAGGATTCAACAAAAGCTAGCTTTCAGATTGCGTATGCATGCATTTTTGTGTTCAAAGGTCATGTTGCTCAACAGAGGAGCACCAAATTGGATGGGTTTCCATTTTTGGTAGCTCTCCGTGTGGTATGTATGCTCATTTGCTCAGTTGTGACTGATTCTTTGGCAGCCCCATGGACTGTGGTTCATCAGGATCCTCTGTCCATAGAATTTCCCAAGCAGGAATACTGGAGTGGGTTGCCACTTCCTCCTCCAGGGCATCTTTCCGACCCAAGATGCTTCTGCATCTCCTGCATTGGCAGGCAGATTCACTACCAGTTGAGCCCCTGGGCAAGCCCCCCTCCCTCGTAGTTCAAAGCTGTAGTCTACAACCATTTTCCCCTTCTCAGGAACCCAGTCCACCTGAGGTTAGGTCCTGCTTCCATCAGCAGCAGTGATTTCCCTGCAGGGTCCCCTGCTGGTGCTCCTGAGCCAGAGGGCATTCACTGTCTTACTGTTATCTAGGACCTTACTCCCAGGCTGGCCGTATTGAGTTAATTTTAACATGGTCAAGAAGAAAGCATTCAAAACCTGGACAAGAGATAAGACTGCTGAAATTAAAGGGAACAGATTCTCAACTTTCTCTGAATGGTAGAATCATTTGGGTATTAAAAAAAAAGAATACCAGCAAGGCTGAGGTCTTATCCAAGATCAAGTAAATAGACATCTCTGGGCATAAGGCCTGGCCCTGTTATAGTGCAGAAGCTCCCTGGGTGAATCTAACATGCTTCCAGAGTTGAGACTTGATGCAGTGTATGACGTGGGACTCAGTTTTGGGAGATAGGGGATGGCACTAGTTTTTTTTTTTTGGAAAAGGAGCAAGATCTCATACCTGTTGACCTTTACAACTTATTTGGAAACCATGGCTCAAATATATGGGAAGAAAGCAGCCAAGGGGCCAAGAGGGAGATGGAGATGGACTGGATGATTTACGGGGTTGTCTCTCCTGTAGTTAATTTCTCTAGATCTCTTGCACTGTATTGATTTTGTAAATTGCTTTTGTCACATCTGCCCCTTCTGCCTGTGGGAACTGGTGGGTCTTAAAAATTGAGTTGGGGGGGTAGGTTAATCAATATTAAGATTTATTGACTTGGGACATTGATATTAACTTTAGTGAAGTCAGGATTAATTTGAACTTTTTCCGTACTTGATTAAGTGGCATAGTTTGTATTATCTACAGGGTATTTTGCAAATATTATCCTTCATGGATTCAGTATAGCTCTCACCTACATTTCCTGAAATCACTGCCCTGTTTGTGAAACTACTGGGATTCATACTATCAGAGAAATTGAACTGAGATACTTTTAAAGGCCAAGTCAAAACTGTAGGAAGAAATTATAGGTCCTACTGGCACATTACTTCTTTCATAAACACCTGTATTTTTCACTCTGGGGTTAAATTTTCCGCTATTTTATCTTCGGGAGCAGAAACTAGAGAAATATTTATTTAAAAGAGTCTTTTTTATGGAAAATTTGCCTATTGCTTCTAAAAAGTCAATAACTACTTTGTTTAATTAAATAATTAACACCTCTCCCTTTACCAAGGAAGATTTACCCTATCTTTTTCAAAGGGCGTACATGAGAACCCTTCAGACACAACCTGTTCCTAATGGGGATGTTGTTCATATCATTATGCATGAGCAGGACTTACTATTGAGAAGGAAAGAATTTTGAGTTGTCAAGTCATGGTGAGGGCAATGCATGATATCACCCACTTCCCTCTCTCTCCCAGTGCTCTTGTGAAAAAGAATTACATGTGTCTAAGAATTACAGCCTCATTTTGTGGGCTATAAGGTGAATCCAAAGTTGGGATTCTCCCTGGCATCTGTACACGCTGTTGGACTTGATTAACAGCTTATAAGACCCTCCAAAATGATGAAAGGATACGTGTTCACAGTGGAGGCTGTGATAGTGCTGGACACTGATGAGGGAGGCCTTTCAGTTGTTTCTCCAAGGACTAGTGATATGTAAGCTTCAGGGAGCCAGGCAACTTGGGCATGGCTTGAGGCCGCAGCTAGTGCACGAGAGAGGTTGAATTGGTCTCTACTGACTTGGACCAAGAGCATCCTCTTTCTTAGTAAAGAAGTGAGATCCTCTTATTAAGGCTTTCTGATTCCTCTTTGCTCTTTACCCACTTGACTAGGGTGTCCTTGAGTCAGTAAGGTCATTTTTGCTGCTGGCTGCCAGCTGCCTACCCGCTGTCTCTCCTCCAACCTGGCCAGGGTTTGTTGCTTTGTTTTCACTGCTCATTACCCGTGACTTCTTGGCAAGGACTTGCAGGGCATGAGTATCCACTCTGTAGGACCCACCATGAAGCCCGTTTCTAACCTCTAATGTTGATAAGTGCTTGCCAAGCCTAACTCTTGACAAAAGTTAGCTGTGCCTCATCTATTTCCTTTTTAAGATGGGCCAAGTAAGCAAGGGCAGGAAGATAATGATGGTGAAGAAGGTAACTGTTGAGAACCTATTATGTGCCAGGTCCTGGATTATATCAGGCATGGCTACTATTTTTTTTTAAAACTTCATAAACATAATACAAGGTTATCATTATTGTCCTTACTTTACTGATGATGAAACTGAGGCATATACACGTTGATTAAGTCACCTGAAAGTTGTCAGTGTTAGAGCCTCAGCTTGAACTCAGCCCTGACTTCAGAGCCCACTATCATGCTCCACTCAGATCATGACCATTCTGCCCCTGGCTAGGAGCTCTCTGCCCGATTGCAGAGTCTGCTGAGGAGTGTTCTATACTTTGTGTAGGGGGCCTTAATCTTTTCATTTATCCACTGTGACTTATCCTCTCAAGGCTCTTGATTAAAGGCATGAAAAGTCTAAAATCTCTTAGGACTTTTCTCATCCTGTGTTGTCCTAAGCTGCTCTCATGTTTTCCTGGAAGACAGCATAGATCACAGGCTCATTGTTGTGGAGAATCTCCCGTCTCATATTCTTGCCAAGTTTCTCTCTATGGAGCGCTCATGCAGTCTACTCAAGTTAGGGCTGTAAGGAGCCTTTTCACCCACTGTTCTTTCACGGCCCCTAGGATGTAGGTAGGGCAGGCATTACTGTGCCTGTTCCATAGATCAGAACACTGAGATGCAGAAGACCATGCTGACTTTATTGAAGAGATGGTTCTGGCTATTGTAACTCATAGCCTGTTCTTGTCCCCACTTCATACAGCCTCCCAGTCACCTTCTTAAGTTATATGTGTTTACTTGAGTGGGTAAAGTAGGGTTTTGTTTCTTCTATAATTTGTCTTAGGGTACATCACAGCGAGCTTAGATAATATCTAGGAGACAAGACCAGGTCTTCTAGCCCATACTAAGAGGAAGAACTCTTACCTTGGGGTAGGGTAGGGGCTGCAGTATGAAAGAAATTAGTGGAGTGATGTCAGCCATCTGACACACATCCGGGAGACTGTGGATTTCAAACATTGAGAGCATTTGGATTTGGGTGTCCAAAACACTTGCCAGAACAGTGGTTTCAAAAATAGATTGTGCCCATGCAGGGTTCATAAAGGCTAAAACATCAATTTATTTTACAATAAAAAAATAGAATGCTAAGTTTAATGTATTTTTAATATGTGGATTGCTACTAACATCCTCAAATGATCTGATGATACGTGGCTACATGTATTATATGTTGTTTACATATCCTAAAGGAAGGCAAGCTTCCCACACATTCTAAAGANAAAATAGATTGTGCCCATGCAGGGTTCATAAAGGCTAAAACATCAATTTATTTTACAATGAAAAAATAGAATGCTAAGTTTAATGTATTTTTAATATGTGGATTGCTACTAACGTCCTCAAATGATCTGATGATACGTGGCTACATGTATTATATGTTATTTACATATCCTAAAGGAAGGCAAGCTTCCCACACATTCTAAAGGAAGGGAAGCTTGACATTGGTACTTTTATATGTTCATTTGTCCTCAGTGAACTGGGATATAACACTTTTCAGTTGTGTCTGGTAAAGTGGATTTATGGATTATCTGATCTGGTTTTTATGAAAACAGCCTTCACAAAATAGACAAGTGGCTCATACAGATTCCTGTAAGGAGTCCTTGGATGGAAAATAATACCACTATTATAAGTGAGCAACAATAAAATGGCAGAACTGTCACTTCTATTTCTAATTTGACTTCTTTTTCAGCAATATTATGATGTAAGAACAATAAAGGTATAGTCAGGACTGATGCAAAGTCAGCTACCAAATAGTCATCAGTCAGGAAGACCATTTGAAATATAAATTTGTTTCTATCACTGTTAATGACAAGCCTTTTCCTAAGCCCCAGTGTGCCTTGAAATGTTGCCTAGTTACATAGTAGAACCATCATGATTAGCAAGAAATTTAAGAATATTTTAATTTCATCTGTATCCAGCCCTTTTCAAATTTTTTGTTTTGATGTAGGTTTTATAGTGTATTTTATCATTTATATAATGTTACAGTATGCCCTGCATGTAATTTATCAATTATTCACAAATACGTTTATAATATATATAAATATTTTTAAAATATATATGTTCATTGGATGTTCAAACAACTTTTGACTGATATGTTTTTTTATTAGCCAGGAAGAGTAACCGCTATATAAAAATGACTCCAAGGTCTCCTGGTTTAATAAAATAAAGGTTTATTTCTTGCTTATGTCTAGGCCCAATGTACCGTGTAGGTCAGCTGAGTAGAGCAAGGCTCTGGTCTGTGCAGACAGTCGGATCTTGGCTTCTTCTATCTACTAGGCATCATACACCCAGCTGGCAAATGAAAGAAGAGAGTATGGAAGGTTAGGCTTTTACAGGTCAGCTTCGGAAGTGGCTGCATCACTCCTGCCGATATATCATTTGCTAGAACTCAGTCACAAACCACTGCCAACCGCAGGGCAGCTAGGTAGTCTCCAGTGTAAAAGAAAACTGTTTGGGCAGCAGGAGAACTGCCAGCTCGTGCAACTGTGAAAAACTTGGTCATAGTAGGAGATTGAAACAGCACGGAGACTGCTTTTAGGAGCTGGACAACTGCAAAGTTACAATATTGTGGTTAGAATTTGATGTATTACAGTTAATCCATCAATTCAGCTCATGTTTATTGAGTGTCTGTTGTGTGCCAGGCACTGCTCTTGGCTCAGTTAATTGACAGTGAACAAAACAGGCAAAAAGTTCTCCTGCTGGGAAAGTCACACTGGAGAGGGTGTCCTGAGCAAGAGAGGCTCAAGTACAGGAACAGCAGAGTGGAGAAAGGGTCAGAAGTGATGTCTGAGCAAGTTATTTTAATTTTCACCGAGTGGTTTATACGTGCGGACTCGGGTCTGGCTGTGTGTCCTGGTCTCGATAGTCAACTGCTTGCCTTGTGCTCTGTAGCCACTTACCTACCCTCTCCAGCCTCCGTCTCCTCCTCTTTACACGAGGATAGTGACAGAGCCCAGTAGGTAAAGCTGTTCCGAAAACTAGACAAGAGAATAAATATAAAGTACTTAATGTCATATCCTAACCCAGAGTAAGCTCTGAGAAGGTGGTAGCTATGATAATACCACCAATGAAAGAAAACAGTAATTAGGAAGATGGGACCCTGTGCAGGTCCTGGGCTAATGATTTGCCAGAACAAGTTGCATCTGAAAGAACTTCTCTCTTCTTTTGCTGCTTAGCTAGTTATCAGGTCATTGGTATGCCTAGCATTTTGTTTTTTAATTAAAGTGCATATTTCACAAAAAAGTTTAGATTAATGCCTACCTATTATTGAAAATATGTATACTGTGGGGAAAAGCAAACTGGTAACATCTAGTATGTTTCCTTCCTTTTTTTTTTTTTCCGTGCATGGGCTCAAGCTTAGAGAGACACAGGATGAGTTCCTCAGCTTGACAGCCCGTTATTTAGGGTCCACAATCAAAGTTGTCTCTTGCCCCTCCACAGTCCTCCGAGTAAGAGGGTCCCTGGAGCAGGAGAGCAGCTCTTCAACAACCCGATGAACTCTTTGCTGCTGTCGGACTCTAACAGCTGATGCTCTCTGACTAGACAATTTCAGCTCCTTTAGTTAAAGTGTGCTGGAAAAAAAATAAAATGTGCTGGAAACTTCTGTACCCTGAATACTAACCAGCACTTTTCTTTATATATTGCTTCTGTACTTATATATAAGTGCTCTTATATATAAGTACTCTATACTTCTGGGCGGTTGGCAGAACCAGGTATGCTTTAAAAAAATTCACATTTCAAGAAGACAGAGGTGGTGTCCTAGCTCTATTTTGCTTAGTTGATATTAGTCTGAGACCTGCCTTAACNATACACGTTGATTAAGTCACCTGAAAGTTGTCAGTGTTAGAGCCTCAGCTTGAACTCAGCCCTGACTTCAGAGCCCACTATCATGCTCCACTCAGATCATGACCATTCTGCCCCTGGCTAGGAGCTCTCTGCCCGATTGCAGAGTCTGCTGAGAAGTGTTCTATACTTTGTGTAGGGGGCCTTAATCTTTTCATTTATCCACTGTGACTTATCCTCTCAAGGCTCTTGATTAAAGGCATGAAAAGTCTAAAATCTCTTAGGACTTTTCTCATCCTGTGTTGTCCTAAGCTGCTCTCATGTTTTCCTGGAAGACAGCATAGATCACAGGCTCATTGTTGTGGAGAATCTCCCGTCTCATATTCTTGCCAAGTTTCTCTCTATGGAGCGCTCATGCAGTCTACTCAAGTTAGGGCTGTAAGGAGCCTTTTCACCCACTGTTCTTTCACGGCCCCTAGGATGTAGGTAGGGCAGGCATTACTGTGCCTGTTCCATAGATCAGAACACTGAGATGCAGAAGACCATGCTGACTTTATTGAAGAGATGGTTCTGGCTATTGTAACTCATAGCCTGTTCTTGTCCCCACTTCATACAGCCTCCCAGTCACCTTCTTAAGTTATATGTGTTTACTTGAGTGGGTAAAGTAGGGTTTTGTTTCTTCTATAATTTGTCTTAGGGTACATCACAGCGAGCTTAGATAATATCTAGGAGACAAGACCAGGTCTTCTAGCCCATACTAAGAGGAAGAACTCTTACCTTGGGGTAGGGTAGGGGCTGTAGTATGAGAGAAATTAGTGGAGTGATGTCAGCCATCTGACACACATCAGGGAGACTGTGGATTTCAAACATTGAGAGCATTTGGATTTGGGTGTCCAAAACACTTGCCAGAACAGTGGTTTCAAAAATAGATTGTGCCCATGCAGGGTTCATAAAGGCTAAAACATCAATTTATTTTACAATGAAAAAATAGAATGCTAAGTTTAATGTATTTTTAATATGTGGATTGCTACTAACATCCTCAAATGATCTGATGATACGTGGCTACATGTATTATATGTTGTTTACATATCCTAAAGGAAGGCAAGCTTCCCACACATTCTAAAGAAAGGGAAGCTTGACATTGGTACTTTTATATGTTCATTTGTCCTCAGTGAACTGGGATATAACACTTTTCAGTTGTGTCTGGTAAAGTGGATTTATGGATTATCTGATCTAGTTTTTATGAAAACGGCCTTCACAAAATAGACAAGTGGCTCATACAGATTCCTGTAAGGAGTCCTTGGATGGAAAATAATACCACTATTATAAGTGAGCAACAATAAAATGGCAGAACTGTCACTTCTATTTCTAATTTGACTTCTTTTTCAGCAATATTATGATGTAAGAACAATAAAGGTATAGTCAGGACTGATGCAAAGTCAGCTACCAAATAGTCATCAGTCAGGAAGACCATTTGAAATATAAATTTGTTTCTATCACTGTTAATGACAAGCCTTTTCCTAAGCCCCAGTGTGCCTTGAAATGTTGCCTGGTTACATAGTAGAACCATCATGATTAGCAAGAAATTTAAGAATATTTTAATTTCATCTGTATCCAGCCCTTTTCAAATTTTTTGTTTTGATGTAGGTTTTATAGTGTATTTTATCATTTATATAATGTTACAGTATGCCCTGCATGTAATTTATCAATTATTCACAAATACGTTTATAATATATATAAATATTTTTAAAATATATATGTTCATTGGATGTTCAAACAACTTTTGACTGATATGTTTTTTTATTAGCCAGGAAGAGTAACCGCTATATAAAAATGACTCCAAGGTCTCCTGGTTTAATAAAATAAAGGTTTATTTCTTGCTTATGTCTAGGCCCAATGTACCGTGTAGGTCAGCTGAGTAGAGCAAGGCTCTGGTCTGTGCAGACAGTCGGATCTTGGCTTCTTCTATCTACTAGGCATCATACACCCAGCTGGCAAATGAAAGAAGAGAGTATGGAAGGTTAGGCTTTTACAGGTCAGCTTCGGAAGTGGCTGCATCACTCCTGCCGATATATCATTTGCTAGAACTCAGTCACAAACCACTGCCAACCGCAGGGCAGCTAGGTAGTCTCCAGTGTAAAAGAAAACTGTTTGGGCAGCAGGAGAACTGCCAGCTCGTGCAACTGTGAAAAACTTGGTCATAGTAGGAGATTGAAACAGCACGGAGACTGCTTTTAGGAGCTGGACAACTGCAAAGTTACAATATTGTGGTTAGAATTTGATGTATTACAGTTAATCCATCAATTCAGCTCATGTTTATTGAGTGTCTGTTGTGTGCCAGGCACTGCTCTTGGCTCAGTTAATTGACAGTGAACAAAACAGGCAAAAAGTTCTCCTGCTGGGAAAGTCACACTGGAGAGGGTGTCCTGAGCAAGAGAGGCTCAAGTACAGGAACAGCAGAGTGGAGAAAGGGTCAGAAGTGATGTCTGAGCAAGTTATTTTAATTTTCACCGAGTGGTTTATACGTGTGGACTCGGGTCTGGCTCTGCGTCCTGGTCTCGATNCAAGAGAGGCTCAAGTACAGGAACAGCAGAGTGGAGAAAGGGTCAGAAGTGATGTCTGAGCAAGTTATTTTAATTTTCACCGAGTGGTTTATACGTGCGGACTCGGGTCTGGCTGTGTGTCCTGGTCTCGATAGTCAACTGCTTGCCTTGTGCTCTGTAGCCACTTACCTACCCTCTCCAGCCTCCGTCTCCTCCTCTTTACACGAGGATAGTGACAGAGCCCAGTAGGTAAAGCTGTTCCGAAAACTAGACAAGAGAATAAATATAAAGTACTTAATGTCATATCCTAACCCAGAGTAAGCTCTGAGAAGGTGGTAGCTATGATAATACCACCAATGAAAGAAAACAGTNATAGTCAACTGCTTGCCTTGTGCTCTGTAGCCACTTACCTACCCTCTCCAGCCTCCGTCTCCTCCTCTTTACACGAGGATAATGACAGAGCCCAGTAGGTAAAGCTGTTCTGAAAACTAGACAAGGGAATAAATATAAAGTACTTAATGTCATACCCTAACCCAGAGTAAGCTCTGAGAAGGTGGTAGCTATGATAATACCACCAATGAAAGAAAACAGTAATTAGGAAGACGGGACCCTGTGCAGGTCCTGGGCTAATGATTTGCCAGAACAAGTTGCATCTGAAAGAACTTCTCTCTTCTTTTGCTGCTTAGCTAGTTATCAGGTCATTGGTATGCCTAGCATTTTGTTTTTTAATTAAAGTGCATATTTCACAAAAAAGTTTAGATTAATGCCTACCTATTATTGAAAATATGTATACTGTGGGGAAAAGCAAACTGGTAACATCTAGTATGTTTCCTTCCTTTTTTTTTTTTTCCGTGCATGGGCTCAAGCTTAGAGAGACACAGGATGAGTTCCTCAGCTTGACAGCCCGTTATTTAGGGTCCACAATCAAAGTTGTCTCTTGCCCCTCCACAGTCCTCCGAGTAAGAGGGTCCCTGGAGCAGGAGAGCAGCTCTTCAACAACCCGGTGAACTCTTTGCTGCTGTCGGACTCTAACAGCTGATGCTCTCTGACTAGTCAATTTCAGCTCCTTTAGTTAAAGTGTGCTGGAAAAAAAATAAAATGTGCTGGAAACTTCTGTACCCTGAATACTAACCAGCACTTTTCTTTATATATTGCTTCTGTACTTATATATAAGTGCTCTTATATATAAGTACTCTATACTTCTGGGCGGTTGGCAGAACCAGGTATGCTTTAAAAAAATTCACATTTCAAGAAGACAGAGGTGGTGTCCTAGCTCTATTTTGCTTAGTTGATATTAGTCTGAGACCTGCCTTAACTCCTGAAAGGCGCTAACGTCCATGAGCTTAAAAAAAAAATCAATCTGTTAATCACTCTCCATCTTTGAAGGAAGATGAGGCTCAGTCCTTACTACCACATTCTTCTGGTCACTTCATTCCCATCGTCCAGTAACACAGATTGTGTGCTTTCAATTCACAGTCAAGAGTCTTTTATTTGGATGTCAGCTACTCTGTGCTCCAGTATCCCTACCTGGAGAATCCCATTGTTGACTGAAAACAGATGTACAACTTGAGAGGTGTGAGTTAAATTTTATTTGGGGCAAGATGAGGACTGAAGCCCAGGAGGCAGCATCTCAGATAGCTCTGAGAGACTGCTCCAAAGCGGCAGTGGGGGAAAGTCAATATATAAGGTTTTGGTGAAGGGGGAGTTCAGTACCAGGAAATGCTCATTTTATAAAAGGCTTTTTGTTAGTCATTAGGATCTGATGTCACCATGAAGGGATTTAGTGCTTCTCTCGATATGAGGAGATACAAGGATCCAGATCATAAAATCTGTTCCTAAAAACCTCCAACTATCTAAAGGCCTGCCCCACCAGATTCCCTGGAGCACAGAGGGCCTCCCTCCACCCTGAACCCCCTCGGGGGCTGTTGAGGGTCACCAGCTGTAGCGCATGGGGTTCAGTCTCTGCTGTTCAGTCCTTGGCGGCGCTCTTGTTAAGTGCCAATTTGTAGTTGACACCAGGAACAGAGGAAGGAGCCTTGCAGGCTACAGTCCAAGGGGTCACAAGAGTTGGACATGACTTAGCAACTAGATCACCACCACTCTCTGCTGACCCTGTATGTGATATGTGCCATTATCTCTCATGAGAAACAGAGACCCAAGCAGAAAGGACTGGGTTCAATTGAAACCAAGCCTTAGGTGAGGGTTTAATTTTGGAACAAAAAAGAAATAAGCTAGCAGCTTTGCATTTGGAACTTCTTGGTATTTTTCTGATTCTGGTCCTGATTTCTATTGGGTTTTCCCTAAATTGAAGCTTAGTTTTGCCCCTCAGTGGTTTTCTTCCAAGGTCTAGATTAAAATGTAAATGGATAAAGTAAACAAAGCTGTTGGGGAACATGGGTACTTATTGCAACACTAAGGACAAGTATTTCCTTTATTCCTAAGACTAACTTTTCAACGAAGTCTGGGAATGACTGTAAAAGGTCTTTAAGTACCTATTTCTTACAAACAATTGACTTGCTAATTACAAGCCTCTCCTATCTAGTCATTGAAGCTGGTGCTCTAGAAATTTTACTGGGTAGCCCTTTGGCAGATTTCGCTATGGGAAAGTAAGAAAATTACCACTTAAAATGCCATTATTTAGTCTTTTTACTAAATTGTTAACCTTCCTTATCCCTTATCCTATTAGGATTGCTTGGGGATTCTATAATTGGACAGGCAAATGAAACATGTTTTACATGGGAAACATTCAAGAGTACTTACAAAACAATCTGGAAACCACAGCAGCTACTAGGGTGCAAGCAGGGGGATATTGTGAGCCCAGCCCCGGTTTATGACCAGAAGGACCTAAGTTAAACATTCACATCCTTCCTAAAGTGGGATGTAAAAATGCTATGGATATGGTCATCTGCTATCAACCTAGACAGCATATTAAAAAGCAGAGACATTACTTTGCCAACAAAGGTCCATCTAGTCAAAGCTATGGTTTTTCTAGTAGTCATGTATGGAGGTGAGATTTGGACTATATGGAAAAACTTGTGATGTTGGAGAAGACTCTTGAGAGTCCCTTGGACTGCAAGGAGATCCAGCTAGTTTATCCTAAAGGAAATCTGTCTTAAATATTCATTGGAAGGACTGATGTAGAAGCTGAAACTCCAATACTTTGGCAGCCTGATACAAAGAACTGACTCATCTGAAAAGACCTTGATGCTGGGAAAGATTGAAGGTGGGAGGAGAAGGGGATGACAGAGGATGAGATGGTAGGATGGTATCACTGACTCAATGGACATGAGTTTAAGGAAGCTCCGGGAGGTGGTGATAGACAGGGAGTCCTGGTGTGCTACAGTCCATGGGGTCACAAAGAGTCATATATGACGGAGTGACTTAACTGAACTGTTATGAGTTCCTCAACCCAAGAACAGATTTCTGAGGTTTTAGGGGTCCTAAAGTGAAAGTGTGAGTTGCTCAGTCCTGTCCATCTCTTTGTGACCCCATGAACTATAGCCCTCCAGGCTCCTCTGTTCCTGGGATTCTCCAGGCAAGAATACTAGAGTGGGTAGCCATTCCTTTCTCTAGGGGATTTTCCTGACCCAGGGACTGAACCTGGGTCCCCTGCACTGCAGGCAGATTCTTTACCACTGAGCCACCAGGGAAGCCCTCGTTAGGGGTCCTAAGGAAGACTTCAGATATCGTCGAGAGATGACGTCCTGACCACTAGAACTAGTTGTGCTGCAAACTGGGGCAGGAATACAGAGGGAATGTGACTTGTTCCTGTTCTACAAATGCCTCTCTACCTGGGATTACATGCTGGTCTCCCAGGTGGAACCAGCCCTCCAGGTAAGCAGAAATAGTCAGAAGAGCCTGACTCCAGCCCTAGTTCTGCAGGTTCTTGGGTCCCTGGATCAGTCACTTAATCTTCTGTGCATCTCAGCTTATTACCCTGTGAAATGGATTCTCTTCATCCCTCCCTGCTTTGTAGATGAGAAAACCAAGCCACAGAGAGTTTAAATCCTGTGTCTGACATGCTGCTGCTGCTAAGTCACTTCAGTCGTGTCTGACTCTGTGCGACCCCATAGACAGCAGCCCACCAGGCTCCCCAGTCCCTGGGATTCCCCAGGCAAGAACACTGGAGTGGGTTGCCATTTCCTTCTCCAATTCATGAAAGTGAAGTCACACAGTCGTGTCCAACTCTTAGAGACCCCATGGACTGCAGCCCACCAGGCTCCTCCGTCCCTGGGAGTATCCAGGCAAGAGCACTGGAGTGGGTGCCACTGCCTTCTCCCGACACGACACAGCTGTTAAGCAGTGGAACTAACTATCAGATGCAGTAGTGCTTTGTCAGTGAAGGTTTATGAACAGAAAGATGCTATCATTATGCATGTGAAGGCAGTCTTCAGGATCCAGCTAGACTCGACTTCTTTATATGTGGCCTCCCTTTCCCACTTTTAGAATTCCTAGTATCTCGTGTGCACTTGCTGTTCTTACCTTTTTACCCTCCTTACCTGTTCTGTCTTGGTTCTGCTGGTTTGTATGGTTTCTGATTTCTACTTATGCCAGTGAACCCTTTCTGTGTGTTCCTTCAAAATATGTCCTCCTCGTCTGCTCTCTGTCTTGCTGATACTTTGAGTTAGTTTATAAAGTAAAGTGCCCAAGGTGGGCTGTTTGTATTCTAACAGATGTTTATTGATGATACTTTGACTCAGAGTCTGAGAGAGCAGTGTGTTTGGGAAGCTAATTTTTTTTTGACTCCAGTCAAAGTTTATAAGCTTATATAGCTTCTGTTAGAGAAGGTGTCTTCACTCTGGTGTAGGGTCTAGTTAAGTGTAACTGGTAACATTATGGGACTAGTTCAAAGAAGAAAGATGTGTAAGCAGAATAAAAAGACATTGTTTAAAAGAATAAAGCTCAATAATTTCAATAAGCAAATTTAAGTGATAATTGGAAAGGAGATCTCTGTCCTTACTATCATGTTAAAAAAAAAAGAAAGTCACCCTGTGACTTTAAATGTGTGTAACATCAAAGTCATGTTAAATAAATCATAAGCAAATTAAGGTACCCCAAGTACCTTAATTGGGGTCATCTTTTTTCCCCTTAATACTCATTTGTTACCAATCCAGTCAATGCTACTTTCTGAGGATCTCTTATAGCTATTGCTGCCTCTCCATCCACACTGCCAAGGCTGAGATCTTGCTATTATCCTGACCATCTTCCTTGGGTCTTCAATGCCCACATCTGCAATCCTTCCTTTTTCCAGTCATCCCAACATAATAATCTGGATTCTAAATTTAGTTTTCCTGTCACAGCTCTTGACACCCATCCAGTACACTCATGTTACGAGAGTGGTGTGAAGTCAGTAAGTGCCACGTAGTGCTTGCTGATTTTACTCTGACTTTGCTAGTACCCTTTTTGTGTGTGCTACATGTAAGGTTCCCTCTTTCTTTACCTCTCTGCTTTACAGCTGCTTCCTCGTCCTTCCAGATGTTGCTCAAGTGTTCCCTCCTTTGGATGCTTTCCCTGAAATGGTTAAGTGGCTGTTGCAACTTTTATTCCACTCATTATAGCTCTTACCACACTGTGCTGTGATTCTTTGCTTTCCTCATCTCTACTCACCTCTGGACTCTGAGTTTTCCCTGGCACCTATCTCGGTGCCTAATGAAAAATGTGTCTTGTGAATAAATGAGAAATGAAAGAGAGATGAACAGATCTCAGCTTTCCACCATTCTCATACTTGAGCCACATCAAGCATCATCTGAAACTTAAAGTCCATAAGCTAAATACAGGAAGAGGAAAGTAATGGGGAGGGAATCACTGGTCCATCTGACTCCCGATAGAAGGCTAGGACTGGACCTGACTGCAGACTGAGGGAGCCATGCTTACAACCGTGAGGTAAAGGTGTAGATAGACAAAGCTCCTTCCACATTGTGCTGG
>SJYW01005268.1:2320943-2346918 GCA_006410735.1 Raphicerus campestris | reverse complement strand
TGTTCCTGGGATTCTCCAGGCAAGAATACTAGAGTGGGTAGCCATTCCTTTCTCTAGGGGATTTTCCTGACCCAGGGACTGAACCTGGGTCCCCTGCACTGCAGGCAGATTCTTTACCACTGAGCCACCAGGGAAGCCCTCGTTAGGGGTCCTAAGGAAGACTTCAGATATCGTCGAGAGATGACGTCCTGACCACTAGAACTAGTTGTGCTGCAAACTGGGGCAGGAATACAGAGGGAATGTGACTTGTTCTTGTTCTACAAATGCCTCTCTACCTGGGATTACATGCTGGTCTCCCAGGTGGAACCAGCCCTCCAGGTAAGCAGAAATAGTCAGAAGAGCCTGACTCCAGCCCTAGTTCTGCAGGTTCTTGGGTCCCTGGATCAGTCACTTAATCTTCTGTGCATCTCAGCTTATTACCCTGTGAAATGGATTCTCTTCATCCCTCCCTGCTTTGTAGATGAGAAAACCAAGCCACAGAGAGTTTAAATCCTGTGTCTGACATGCTGCTGCTGCTAAGTCACTTCAGTCGTGTCCAACTCTGTGCGACCCCATAGACAGCAGCCCACCAGGCTCCCCAGTCCCTGGGATTCTCCAGGCAAGAACACTGGAGTGGGTTGCCATTTCCTTCTCCAATTCATGAAAGTGAAGTCACACAGTCGTGTCCAACTCTTAGAGACCCCATGGACTGCAGCCCACCAGGCTCCTCCATCCCTGGGAGTATCCAGGCAAGAGCACTGGAGTGGGTGCCACTGCCTTCTCCCGACACGACACAGCTGTTAAGCAGTGGAACTAACTATCAGGTGCAGTAGTGCTTTGTCAGTGAAGGTTTATGAACAGAAAGATGCTATCATTATGCATGTGAAGGCAGTCTTCAGGATCCAGCTAGACTTGACTTCTTTATATGTGGCCTCCCTTTCCCACTTTTAGAATTCCTAGTATCTCGTGTGCACTTGCTGTTCTTACCTTTTTACCCTCCTTACCTGTTCTGTCTTGGTTCTGCTGGTTTGTATGGTTTCTGATTTCTACTTATGCCAGTGAACCCTTTCTGTGTGTTCCTTCAAAATATGTCCTCCTCGTCTGCTCTCTGTCTTGCTGATACTTTGAGTTAGTTTATAAAGTAAAGTGCCCAAGGTGGGCTGTTTGTATTCTAACAGATGTTTATTGATGATACTTTGACTCAGAGTCTGAGAGAGCAGTGTGTTTGGGAAGCTAATTTTTTTTGACTCCAGTCAAAGTTTATAAGCTTATATAGCTTCCGTTAGAGAAGGTGTCTTCACTCTGGTGTAGGGTCTAGTTAAGTGTAACTGGTAACATTATGGGACTAGTTCAAAGAAGAAAGATGTGTAAGCAGAATAAAAAGACATTGTTTAAAAGAATAAAGCTCAATAATTTCAATAAGCAAATTTAAGTGATAATTGGAAAGGAGATCTCTGTCCTTACTATCATGTTTAAAAAAAAGAAAGTCACCCTGTGACTTTAAATGTGTGTAACATCAAAGTCATGTTAAATAAATCATAAGCAAATTAAGGTACCCCAAGTACCTTAATTGGGGTCATCTTTTTTCCCCTTAATACTCATTTGTTACCAATCCAGTCAATGCTACTTTCTGAGGATCTCTTATAGCTATTGCTGCCTCTCCATCCACACTGCCAAGGCTGAGATCTTGCTATTATCCTGACCATCTTCCTTGCGTCTTCAGTGCCCACATCTGCAATCCTTCCTTTTTCCAGTCATCCCAACATAATAATCTGGATTCTAAATTTAGTTTTCCTGTCACAGCTCTTGGCACCCATCCAGTACACTCATGTTACGAGAGTGGTGTAAAGTCAGTAAGTGCCACGTAGTACTTGCTGATTTTACTCTGACTTTTACCCTTTTTGTGTGTGCTACATGTAAGGTTCCCTCTTTCTTTACCTCTCTGCTTTACAGCTGCTTCCTCGTCCTTCCAGATGTTTCTCAAGTGTTCCCTCCTTTGGATGCTTTCCCTGAAATGGTTAAGTGGCTGTTGCAACTTTTATTCCACTCATTATAGCTCTTACCACACTGTGTTGTGATTCTTTGCTTTCCTCATCTCTACTCACCTCTGGACTCTGAGTTTTCCCTGGCACCTATCTCGGTGCCTAATGAAAAATGTGTCTTGTGAATAAATGAGAAATGAAAGAGAGATGAACAGATCTCAGCTTTCTACCATTCTCATACTTGAGCCACATCAAGCATCATCTGAAACTTAAAGTCCATAAGCTAAATACAGGAAGAGGAAAGTAATGGGGAGGGAATCACTGGTCCATCTGACTCCCGATAGAAGGCTAGGACTGGACCTGACTGCAGACTGAGGGAGCCATGCTTACAACCGTGAGGTAAAGGTGTAGATAGACAAAGCTCCTTCCACATTGTGCTGGCAACAATAGAAAGAGCATCAGTCAACAGAATTAATCCAGCCTATTACAGAGTAGCTACCTTTGATACCAGTGTAAAGGCATAATTTAGGTTACCATAAAGAGTTGGACACAACTGAGCGACTAACTTGAATTGATTGATTGATACCTGGAGAGTTTATACTCCATCTGGGAATTTAGATTGACAAAAATAACTAATACTTATGTAGTGCTTGGTATATGTAAGGTATTATTCTAAGCTATAAGTATGTTTACACAAGACGTTTGATATTCATTGAAACCATAGATAATGGGCACTGGTATTATTCTTCATTTGACAAGAAATATAAGCCGACTGGGTGACTGGCCTCAAGTCATGGGTGGTGATGAATAGGCAAATAGGCATTCTGCCTTTGGAGTCTGTTTCTTAATTAATACTGTGATGCACACACAGTGCCATAATTGCTGTCCACAGAATTGCAGAACAATGTGAGAGAATGTGGCACAGAGGAAGGATAGTTCCTTAAAGTCAGATGGCCCTAGATTTCATTTCTGGTTTTATCACTTGAAGGATATTGGTGCTGTACACGTTTGTTAGAGTTCTTTGATATCATCTAAAAATTAAGGATATGGTGAGAAACAGTGGAAACAGTGTCAGACTTTATTTTTTTGGGCTCCAAAATCACTGCAGATGGTGACTGCAGCAATGAAATNAGACCATCTTGTCTTGTGCTCATGCCTTGGCTTCTTGAGCATGAAAAAAGGGGGGCATTCTCCCCAACTCTACTTTCATAGCCTATTGTGCTCAACGGGAATTTCCTCCAAGATGGAAAGGGGACAGAATATTGGAGAACTACCTCCCCAAATGACAAATATCTGCTAAGCTCTGATATTAATTAGCTGTGTGACTGTGGGAAGTAATTTCATATTCCTGACCCTCATTTTATTTATCTGTAACATGAGAGTTCTGTACCACACCAGCATTTTTAAACTTTTATTTCTTAAACAGTTGATCAATTGTATCAGGTGAAACCTTATTTAGATACCCCAGATGTAAGGTATGCAAAAGTAGGCCTGCTCTGGTTGGAGGAGGGTTGAGGGTGGGAAGAGGGAACCGTGCTCAGCCTCCCCGTTCCCCGTCCTCTCTCTCCCTGCCCTACCACTGCCCTCCCAAGGCTTGGAAGCTCCTGGGGTACTTTGAGGGTCCTCCAGGGTTCCCTGGAGCAGCGTTTGAAAACCACTGAATTCTGCAATTGCTTGGATCTCTTTCAAATGTAACCTTTGAATGTCCACTAATTCCAGGATTTAGAGTGCCACTAAATTTACCTTATTTGCCAGTAACCATTCTTAGAGAGGTAGATTAAAGGCTGGTTATCTTGGTTTAGCATTTAGCAATTTAGGTAGTTTGATTAAACTTGATTTTCTCGCATTTTCAGAAAATTTAAACCAGGGAAATAAAATCTCGTAGGAAGTCCCTACATTTTTCTGTTTGTCACTATGTATTAGCCAATTGTTACTTATCACTGATTAGAGGAATCTGCTAAAGAACTTAGCAGAACTGTGATTCAAGTAACAAAAGAACTTCCCCCTAAAAAACACCATACTTTACATATACCATATAGATTTACTCACACGTACACGTAAAAGGAGGAAAGGATAGAAAACAAAATGCTAATAGGGGATACTTTTGGATAATGGAGTGAAGGGCAAGTTAATTTTTTTTTTCTTTAACTTCTCTGTATTTTCTGAACATTAAGCAGCACATGTGTACGTAACTCCTAATCATAAAAAAGTTATTAAAAATGAACACATTTTCATTCAAAAGTAATTAAGTTAATTAAAAGATTATTAAGTCAGCACAAAAATTGAAATTAATAGTGTTTAAAAATAGCATTTTATTGACTTCAAACTCAATGAGCCAGCACAGATTATAAATTTAAGGACCCACAGTTCCTGAACTTATAACAGAAGCCCTCTTCCCCCTTCATATGATGAATGTGACTCATTCCTCCAGGGACTGTAGATCCAGTGATTGGAAACTATTCTGTGTATGAGGTTGCTGGGGACCATTCCACATGGAAAAGACGCTTTGTTTTGGATACTAATGTAAGCTCCATGCAGATGTTTGGAACAGTGGCAGATTCAGCTCAGACATTTAAGGATCAATCTCCTTTTTTCCTGGTACCATATTCTAGGCTGTCTTTTAAGGCCTGGAAGGCAGGACACACTCTTCGTCACTTCCAGTTACCATAGTCTTGGCTAAATGACATGCACCAGGAGCGTTTGATAAATGCCATGAGACCTCGAGGTCAAGAATAAGCCCTCAGAACTATCTGTGACAATCCTTAAAACACACCTTGGCTTGAAGTCCTGTGAAAATCAAGGAAGGGGAAGAGCACCTGAAGAAAACTCCTCTGCATTTTATTCTTTTTTCTCCTCTGTCAGGCATTTTAAGGTAATTAGGTTTAACTGCACCAGTAAAAATTTGATAAGTCCCATTTTCAATATCTGTCTCCTTAAGAGAGATGGGAGGATAACAGATGGATAGATAGAGAGGGGCAGACAGGAATGGTGCCGTAGTCAGATCTATGTTCAGTTTATTATTTTTGATTTTCAGAGTTAATTATTTTTTCTTAAAAGTATCTTTTTCTTCCTCTTCCTCTTGCTGTAACTGAAAAGCAGATAGACAAAGGCAGAGGAAAATCAATTCTAAAGTTTGCTTTCCAAAGTCGTTTCATGATTTCAGTGGTCATTNTATCAGGCATTTTAAGGTAATTAGGTTTAACTGCACCAGTAAAAATTTGAGAAGTCCCATTTTCAATATCTGTCTCCTTAAGAGAGATGGGAGGATAACAGATGGATAGAGAGGGGCAGACAGAAATGGTGCCGTAGTCAGATCTATGTTCAGTTTATTATTTTTGATTTTCAGAGTTAATTGTTTTTTCTTAAAAGTATCTTTTTCTTCCTCTTCCTCTTGCTGTAACTAAAAAGCAGATAGACAAAGGCAGAGGAAAATCAATTCTAAAGTTTGCTTTCCAAAGTCGTTTCATGATTTCAGTGGTCATTGCTTCAAACCCAGTGCCAGATAGTTAAGTGCAATTGGCTTCCTTCTGGCTTCCAGGATAGCAGCTCTTTGTGGCTGTAGGTGGAGGGAGGCAAAGCAAGGTGGGAAAACATAGCCTAGAGCGCCTCATCGGAGAGGGCAATGGCGACCCACTCCAGCACTCTTGCCTGGAAAATCCCATGGGTGGAGGAGCCTGATAGGCTGTAGTCCATGGGGTCCCTAAGAGTCAGACAAGACTGAGTGACTTCACTTTCACTCTTCACTTTCATGCATTGGAGAAGGACATGGCAACCCACTCCAGTGTTCTTGCCTGGAGAATCCCAGGGACGGGGGAGCCTGGTGGGCTGCCGTCTATGGGGTCGCATAGAGTCAGACACGACTGAAGCGACTCAGCAGCAGCAGCGGCAGCAGCAGCGGCAGCGGCAGCGGCAGCGCGCCTCATAAGGAAGTGGAATTCACGTTGTAGTTTTCCATGGGACTTTTTCACGTCGATCTCATGTTTCTGCCTAACGTGTTTCTGACAATGCCTTATGTTTGCTTACAGAACTCGTTTGTATGTTTGTCTTTTATGTACATGTACTCTTCACTTACCTGCAAGTTAGAAATAGCTATTCTCATTTTATGGGTGAACATACTAGAGGCTAGAATATATAAGTGACTGGTATAACAAAGCCAGCAGTGGCAGAGACAACTTGAATCTTGGACTTCGCACTCTAAAGAACGTACTATGCTTGCTGTACCTCTTAGCTGTAAGGCTAGATTATATTAATATTTTACCTTGTTTTTGAAGTTCTCTGCCATGTTTACCCCTAGATCCCAATACCAATGCAGTACTTTATGTGTAATAAATGTCAATTAAATGGCATTTTCTTCTTTAACTGCTAACTTAATACTAAAGGAAATAATGATTTACTTAGTTTGGAGAATGTCCCCTGCATTGCGAGCAGATTCTTTACCTTCTGAGCTACTAGGGAAGCCCCGGAGGGTGCCTTTCATCTCATCAAAAAAGACGTACTAAATTATTTATTTTGGGAACTTCTTTTTAAATTATGCTAGGAGTGAGGTTCATGGGAAAGACGATCTTGATTACATAATGGGAAAAATTCAGCTAGAAGACCCCACCTGACCTTGAAATGACCTTAAGTAAATGACTTAGCCTCTTGTAATCTCTTCTCTTTTCCATAAAGGGCTTGATAATACCTGCCCTTCATTCCTCATGGAGTTCTTTAAAGGATCTCAAGTTATGGATGTGATTGGCCAACCATAAAGCCTTGGTTTCATGACTTGGCAGTGTGACTGATTGCTTGTGGGGACTGGTGCTCCTGGCCGAAACACCGTCCAAGTGGCTTCTCTCCTGGGAGTGAAGGCCATCAGTCTATGAACAAACAGTTCCTGGGCAATTCTTTGCCAGAAAACTCTTACCATCTTCTACTATATCCCTACATCTTCTCCCTACTCCCAGGAGATCTCTGCTCAACAAGGGCTCTTAAACAGTGATGTGGGGAGTGCTGGTGAGCTGCTCCCTACTTTTTTGTGGTGTAAATGCTTATAAAATAGTCTTAGGTATCTTGTTGCAGATATAAATTATTTGGCCAGATGAGTGAAAAGCAGTCAACCCATGGATGTTTTAGCCAGTACTGCATTCTTAGGTCAGTAGATAGTTAAGCAGTTTGCGTGAAGTAGAAGATTTCTAAGACTTTTCGACATGATGCTTGCAACATCCTCTTTCCTCATCAAAATATAATGGATTCTCCAACCAGAGTTCATTCTATACCTTCCAAAGGGAAATTCCACTGATCTCTAATGATACATGTGTCAGCCAAGAGCCTGATACTCTTATACATGACCTCTTTGAATAATTGACTAGATGTGGTGGGTATTGCATTTATTTTGCAAGGGAAGAAACTGAAGCTCTGGTTAAATAATGTATCTGAAGTCACCTAGCTAGTAAGGGACGAGCCAAGATTTACGCCTTGGGTGTCTGACTCCAAGCATAGGGCTCTTTTGACTACACTTTGGCTTTTTGGGTACACGCTAGCCACAGTGTATCAGAGCCCACAAAGCTGTAGCGAATCTGCATTAGGCACAAACATGAAACCAATCTATTACCAACATTGTAACTGGTATTATAAATACATACTTGTGGCAAACACTTTTTTTCTTTCAATTTTATTTCTTCATTTTATGATGTTCTTTGAGGGGGCAGAAATATGTATTTTCTTATTTAGTAAAAACTATTGATTTTTCTCCTTTTATGATTTCTCCAATTGCTTTTTCTGTGTTCAGAAAGACTTTCCTGATTCAGAGATGAGATAAATATACCTTTGCATCCTCTCTGTCTTTTTGTGATTTAACTTTTTAATCTTTATGGAATTTATGTTGGGCATAGAGTACTAAACCAAATTACTTCTTTTTGGTTTTCAAATTGCAAACTTTCCCAGCACAATTTATTAAGTAATGCATCTTATTCCTTACTGATTTGTGGATTTCTGTATTGCATAAATTTTCATGTATACTGGGGTTTCTACTGTGCTCAGTAATTTTCTAGCAATGCTTGTTCCAGCTTTACATTGTTCCAGGTGTTAAAGCTTTAGGGTTTAGGCTAACAATTGGTAGGACATCGTAAATCCTCTTTTAAAAAATGTAAGTGCTCATTGGGCTTTATCAATTAGCATCTAAAGCAGGGGTTGTTGAACAATGGTACATAATCCTTATGTGTCCACCACCTGTTTTTTGCAAATAAAGTTTTATTGGCACACAGGCAAATTGATTTGTGTGCATTTCATTGTGTATGTAGTTTTTGCACCGCAATGGCAGAGTTGAATAGATTTGACAGAGATTTTAATGAACTGCAGAACCTAAAATACTTGCTCTCTGGCCCTCAGGTCTGAAAGGCTTGGGACAAGAAATAGATGGAAAACTAGTGCCGCGAGATCTAGACCCACTTCCTGGGACATGCTACAGATTCCAAGCGAGACTTTGGCCATATGCTCCAATATATTTTATATCTGCCTTTACTTCTTTACTTCCCTGGAGAAGGAAATGGCAACCCACTCCAGTATTCTTGCCTGGAGAATCCCATGGACGGAGAAGCTTGGTGGGCTATAGCCCACGGGTCGCAAAGAGTTAGATACGACTGACGGACTTCACTTTGATTTTACTTCTTTAAGTAAAGAGAAAGATAGAGCTAATACTCTGTCTGCAGTTGGTCTTTGCATTAGCTTTATTGCTGTTTTGATAGCAAACATTTCTTCCCAATCTGACTTCTTCCTACAATCTTAGAGACTTCTTTTGCAGGAGAGGGTTAGGGTTGGGGGAGGTATCAGTTTACAATGATAACCTAAGCAAAATAATGCAACCACATAACTTGACTGTTTGGAAGATCATTTCATAGCCAATGAAGTGAGTCTTTTAGATAATCCACAGCTTTCATGATCTCATCACATTCTTTCTCCATTTGCTCTGGGATGCAGAAGCTGACTTTATACATGGATTAGCTAAGAGCTCAAGATAGGAGAGTTCCTCCTTTGATGGAAGTAACAAGAAGTATGGACTCATAAAAGGCAAAAAGGGTCTCTTGGAAGGTTAAGTCTTCAAGTGTGTGGGTATATCTATGAGATCCTTCGTGACCCTTCTCTGGGGCAGGTATGGGCAGGCAGTTATGAAGTGCTTGAAAAATGATAAAGTGAGACTTCCATGGATTTTAAAAAACTGAATAGTGATATCTGCACACGGACAGACCCCATAGCAAATGCACACAAGTCTCTGATTGTTTATTTTTCTGACAGTTTTGAAACTGATTTGTGTCAGTGGTAAGTGCTAGTCTTCTCTGTGTGGTCTGGAATGAGCTGTTATGCACTCAGCAGTGTGCTGTGGATTGCTGTAACTGGTCAGAGGTCCCTGAGAGCCTGATGGGAATGCCTAAAAAGTTGTGTGTGCACACGTGCATGTAAATGTATGTGTGAGCATGCATCCACATGGAGGCGAGAAAGAAAATTAAAAAGAGAATAAAAAGTATGTTTTTTAAGGTCACATTTTATTGTTGGTATAGTCTCAGAATGATGTAAAGAAAAGAAGTTGTTGGTGCAAGTTTGTACTGAAATAATTATTTTCACAAGTACCAAGGACTAAAATTTTGTTTTAAATATTATTTTTCACCATCTCAGAATGGAAGGATGGGATGTGGTTTCTTCAGCCTCAAGACATGTCTTTGTTTTAAAACGGGCAAGAATTACATAGGGATGTGACTTCTCTTCTGCTGAAGGGCAGAAATCAGGGAGAGGAGGAAGCCAAGAAGAAGGAAAGAATGAAAGTAAAGAGAGAAAGAGAGACCAATGAGAATGAGAATAGGGACAAAAGTGTTGCAGAGACCCACTAGGGAGAGAGATGGTTTGACAATCATCTTTCAAGAGAATTTTGGTCTTACAGAAAATCACTGGCTGAAAGTTATTAATATGTTAAGAAATGCAGTAGAGATTGAGCATAGGTTAGTTATCCAGAGCTCCAGGGTGGTAATGTAGACAGGTTTTATTTTGTTGAATATCTGGGCTCAATGGTATGTAGACTCTGCCATCCACTCTTATTGCAATGCATGCACACTCCTCAGACATCATAAACCCTAAGAGTTGATCAGACTAACCCATCACCCAGTGTAGAAATTCCATCCCGTGATATTTTTGACAGAAGGGACTTATCAAACTCTTAGATCTTGAAAGAAGCTTGAACACTACAGTAGCTGTTAAGATTGTGGGCTTTAGGGTCAGAAGGTCTAGATTTGAATCTGTGTTGTCCCATGGCCTGGCTGTGTCCTTGGGAAGGTTAGTTCAACTCTGTAAGCCAAAATGAGCCTATAATATATGAATGATAATAAATATATGGATGATAATAGCATCTACCATTTTGGAATGTGATGAGGATTAAGTGAGATGATATAAATTGCTTAACATAATGCTTCACACATGACAAGTGCTCAGTAAATGTTATCTATTATGAATTTATTATTATCATTATCTTTAGTATTGTTTTGGATTTCTACTATTATTATCTATTTTTTTTGTGGGGGGGGTCTTGCACCTCGAAGCATATGGGATCAGTTCCCCAACCAGGGACTGAACCTATGCGCCCTGCCGTGGAACTGCAGAGTCTTAACCCTGGACTGCTAAAGAGAATCCCTACTATTATAACCTTTCATAGTCTCTTCACTTTAGAAACAAGGATCAATCTGGCAAACATAGTCATCTCCAGTAATGGATTATAGCAAGAAGACTTTCAATGTAGAGAAGTTCAATGAAAGTTCAGAAGTTGGTTGGGCACATTTTATCTTAATTTTAGGCTGTGCTTTGAGACTTGTAGGATCTTAGTTTCCTAAGAGAGAAAAACCTGAGAGATTAAACCTGCGGCCCCTACGGTGCAAGCAGGTAGTCTTAACCACTGGATGGCCAGATAAGTCCCTGGTTTGTTATATTTTAAATATGATCTTCTTCAGACCAAAACTCTGCCACATAGGATAAAAGAACAATATTTTGTTAAATGTGGTACCCCATTAGAATTTGAACTAATAAAAAAGGAACTATTTACTCTTGGGAAGAGTGAGGCTGAATATTAAAGCAGTTTATTATTGAAAGAATAATTATAATTCCTAGAGTACTATAAAGTGGGTAGAAGGAGAGGAGACTCAATTCATTTTGTCTTTGAGAATCTGAGGCCTGATAATGAGTTAGAAAGTTCTNTAAATGTGGTACCCCATTAGAATTTGAACTAATAAAAAAGGAACTATTTACTTTTGGGAAGAGTGAGGCTGAATATTAAAGCAGTTTATTTATTTTAAGAATAATTATAATTCCTTGAGTACTATAAAGTGGGTAGAAGGAGAGGAGACTCAATTCATTTTATCTTTGAGAATCTGAGGCCTGATAATGAGTTAGAAAGTTCTACTTTTCAGAGCCCTAGACTTTTCATTAATCTGCTAGAACAGAGAAGATTGTGATTTAGTGATAATGACTTGTAAATAGGAACAAGGCTGACTTCACATCCATAAGGTTCCAGGGAAAAGACTTAGGCAGGAAATAATCAGGGAATATATGGTACTTCTTTCCCCAATCTTTAAAATTAAGCTTCTTATTTTGAGATAATTGTATATCACATGCAGTTGTAAGAAATAATACAGAGAGATATGAGTACCCATTACATAGTTCCCCTCTCCAGTAACATCTTGCAAATCTATTGTTTGATGTCACAACGTCACAAAGGATGTTGACTCTGATATAGCCAAGATAAAAAATATTTCCATCACCACACAAAGATCCTTCAGGTTACCCTTTTATAGCCAAACCCACTTGCTTCACACCTCACCTCCTCCTTAAACCCCAGCAACTAATTTCCAATGGAAAATAAATCCGTTCACTTCTGTAATTTTTCCATTTTAAGACTATTATGTGAATGGAGTTAGGTATTATGCAGCCTTTGGGGTTAACTTGATTTATTTAGCAAAATATATGCCACAATTTGTTTAACCTCTTACCAATTGAAGGATATCTGTATCATTTCCAATCTGGTTATTTGAAAAAAGCTGCTATAAATATTTATGTACAAAATTTTTTATGTGAACATGTATTTTTATTTTGTTGAGATAATATTCACTNAGGAACTGGTCCATTTCATTTAACTTGTCAGATTTATGTAGAATTGTTTGTAGCATTCCTTTGTTATTCTCTTGGTGTCTGAGGGTTTATGGTGAAATCGCATATTTCGTTTATCATATTTGTGGTAGTTTGTGTCTTCTCCCTTTTTTTTCTGTCAGCCTTGGCAGGAAGCTGTTCCAGTTTTATTGATCAGTTCACGGCATCAACACTAGTTCACTGGTTTCTACAGTGGTTTGTTTGTTGGTTTGTTTTGTTTTTAGTTGTTACTTTCTTCTCCTTGCTTTGGATTTATTTTTCTCTTTTGCTATATTCTTGAGATGTGAGCTTGGAAAAGGTCAGTTTTCATTCCAATCCCAAAGAAAGGCAGTGCCAAAGAATGCTCAAACTACCGCACAATTGCACTCATCTCACACGCTAGTAAAGTCATGCTCAAAATTCTCCAAGCCAGGCTTCAGCAATACGTGAACCGTGAACTCCCTGATGTTCAAGCTGATTTTAGAAAAGGCAGAGGAACCAGAGATCAAATTGCCAACATCCGCTGCATCATAGAAAAAGCAAGAGAGTTCCAGAAAAACATCTATTTCTGCTTTCTTGGCTATGCCAAAGACTTTGACTGTGTGAATCACAATAAACTGTGGACAATTCTGAAAGAGATGGGAATACCAGACCACCTGACCTGCCTCTTGAGAAATCTGTTCATGGGGTCGCAAAGAGTCGGACACGACTGAGCGACTGAACTGAACTGAACTGAGATATGAGCTTAGGTGATTGATCTGAGACTTTTCCTCTTTTCTCTATATCCAGTGAGTGCTATGAATTTCTTTCTCGGTGCTGTTTTGACTCTGTCCCACAAATTTTGATATGTTGTACTTTTATTTTCCTTCAGTTTAACATGTTATTTGATTTTCCTCAGATTCTTTTTATTAGTTGTGTATTATTTATAAGTGTCCTGTTTAAGTTGACAGTTTTTTGGAGAATTCCGTGTTACTTTTTTGCTAATCTCTAGTTTATTCCCATTTTGGTCGGCACATGCATTCTATATGACTTCAAGTCTTTCAAGTTTGTCAAGGTTTGTTTTACGGCCCAGGATGTGGGCTGTTTGGGATGTGGGCTTTCCATGGATACTTGAAACTGTTGTATATTCTGCTGTTGTGTGGAGTGTTCCATAAATGTCAATTAGACACTCTCAGTTGATGGTGGTGTTCAGCTCGTCTATATTGTGTGATTTTATATTTTGCTTGTTTCATCAGTTGAAGAGAGGGCTTATGTATTTCCAAATATAGTTCGATGGGTCTACTTTTCAGTTTTAACAGTTTTACTTCACATATTTTGCAGCTCTGATGTTTGGTAGAGTCACACGTAAGCTCATGTGTTCTTGGTGGATCAATCCTATTTTCATTATATAATAATTTTTCTATATATGATATTTTTGCCTTGGAGTCTAATTTACTTAGTATTAATAAAGCCACTCCTACTTTTTATTGATGTTGACATGACATATGTTTTCCATCATTTCACTTTCACCCTACCTCTATAGTTATACTGGCAGTGAATTTCTTGTAGACAGCATTTAGTTGGGTCATGTTTTCAATCCATCTTGCATTCTCTGTCTTTTAGTTCATATATTTATATGCCTTTTATATTTACTGTCATTTTTTATATGTTAGGGCATAAGTTTACCCTTTTGTTTTCTCTTTCTTTGTTCCTCTTTCCTTTTTGCTTTATTCCTGTTGCTTACGTGAATTTGTTCCTTTTTTCAGATTTAGTATTTCAANTATATACCTTTTATATTTACTGTCATTTTTTATATGTTAGGGCATAAGTTTACCCTTTTGTTTTCTCTTTCTTTGTTCCTCTTTCCTTTTTGCTTTATTCCTGTTGCTTACGTGAATTTGTTCCTTTTTTCAGATTTAGTATTTCAATTTATCTGTAGTGTTTGGAGTGTATTTCTTTGTATCTCTTCCTTTAGTGCTTGCCCTGCATATTTCACACACACGTATATGAAACCACAGTTTACTGGTATCATCATTCTAAAAGTTTTTGTGAAATGTAGAAACCTCACATACACTTCCTGTTATGTCTTTTTATCCTTTCATAATGTAATATTAAATATTTTCTCTACATGTGTTTAGAACCAAGTCCGACAGCGTAGTAGTTTTCACTTCAACTGTCAGACATCGTTTAGAAGAATCAAGAGGAGACGAAAAGCCTACTTTATTACCGGTGTTTTTTGCCTACTGTGTTCCTCCCACCTGCCTGATGCTTTAAGAGTCTTTCTTTTTTCATCTCCTTCATTTAGAGAACATCCATTGGCTGTTATTTTAAGGTAGGGGAGCGAGCAACAAATTCTTTCAAGTTCCTTTTATTTGAAAACATGGTGATTTCCTCTAATTCCTGAAGGATGTTTTCACTAGATGAAGATTCTCGGTATACAGTTGTTCTCTTTCAGTGTTTGAAAACTGTTGTGTTACTTCCTTCTGTCTTCTGTGGTTTCTGATGAGAAATCCACTGTCATTTAAATTACTTTTCCATTATGGGTAAGGTGTCATTGTTTTCTGGCTGTTTTCAAGATTCTTTCTTGGTCTTTCATTTTCAAAGTTTGACTGTGATATGTGGTCTTAATCAGCTTGGACTGCCATGAGAAAATACCACAGACTAGATGGCTTAAACAATAGAGATTAATTTTCTCACAGTTCTGGAGTCTGAGATGAGGGTGCAAGTATATTTGGGTTCCAGTCAGAGCTCTCTTCCTGACTTTCAGATGGCTGCTCCCTTCTTGCTATGTCCATGTAGGGCAGAGACAGAGATCTCTTTCTTTCTCTTCTTACAGGACACTAATTCTATAGGATTAGAACTCCACCTATATGAACGCACTTATCCTTTGTTGTTGGGAGAAGGCAATGGCACCCCACTCCAGTACTCTTGCCTGGAAAATCCCGTGGACGAGGAGCCTGGTGGGCTGCAGTCCATGGGGTTGCTAGGAGTCGGACACGACTGAGCGACTTCACTTTCCCTTTTAACTTTCATGCATTGGAGAAGGAAATGGCAGCCCGCTCCAGTGTTCTTGCCTGGAGAATCCCAGCGATGGGGGAGCCTGGTGGCCTGCCGTCTATGGGGTCACACAGAGCCGGACACGACTGAACAGCAACCTTTGTTGTTAAGTGAGTTGCTCTTCAGTTCAGTTCAGTCGCTCATTCGTGTCCGACTCTTTGCGACCCCATGAATTGCAGCACGCCAGGCCTCCCTGTCCATCACCATCTCCAGGAGTTCACTCAGACTCACGTCCATCGAGTCTGTGATGCCATCCAGCCATCTCATCCTCTGTGGTCCCCTTCTCCTCCTGCCCCTAATCCCTCCCAGCCTCAGAGTCTTTTCCAATGAGTCAGCTCTCTTCACATGAGGTGGGCAAAATACTGGAGTTTCAGCTTTAGCATCATTCTTTCCAAAGAAATATCCCAGGGCTGATCTCCTTCAGAATGGACTGGTTGGATCTCCTTGCAGTCCAAGGGACTCTCAAGAGTCTTCTCCAACACCACAGTTCAAAAGCATCGATTCTTTGGTGCTCAGCCTTCTTCACAGTCCAACTCTCACATCCATGCATGAGTTGCTCTTAAACAGCACTTAATCAGTCGCTCAGCCATGTCCAACTCTTTGTGACCCCGTGGACTTCAGCATGCCAGGTTTCGTTGTCCTTCAGTCTCTCGTGGAGTTTGCTCAAACTCATGTCCATTTAGTCGATGATGCCATCCAAGCATCTCATCCTTTGTTGCCCCTTTCTCCTCATGCTCTCGGTCTTTCCCAGCACCAGGGTCTCTTTTCCAATGAGTCGGATTAATTACCTCCTAAGAGCCTTATTTCCAAATATAGTCACAATGAGGGTTAGAGCTTCCACATAGGAATCCAAGGAGCACCGTTTAGTCTATCATATGTGTCATGGTGTGGATTTTTAAAATTCAATCTGCTTGCAGTTCATTCATCTTCTTGAATCTATCGGTTAATATCTTTGACCGTATTTGGGAACGGTTAAGTCATTACTCTTTTGACTTCTTTTTCAGCCATGCTTCCCTTCCCCTCTTTTCCTGGGACTTTAATAGCATAATAAATGTTACTGGGACTTTAATAGCATAGTAAATGTTACGTCTTTGTTTTAGTGCACAGGTCCCTGTGGCTCTGCTCATCTTTCCTGTCTCTTTTCTCTCTCTTGCTTGGATTAGGTAATTTATATTGTTCTGTCACCCACTTCACTGATTTTTTTCCCTCTTTGTGTNTTTCATCTCCTTCATTTAGAGAACATCCATTGGCTGTTATTTTAAGGTAGGGGAGCGAGCAACAAATTCTTTCAAGTTCCTTTTATTTGAAAACATGGTGATTTCCTCTAATTCCTGAAGGATGTTTTCACTAGATGAAGATTCTCGGTATACAGTTGTTCTCTTTCAGTGTTTGAAAACTGTTGTGTTACTTCCTTCTGTTTTCTGTGGTTTCTGATGAGAAATCCACTGTCATTTAAATTACTTTTCCATTATGGGTAAGGTGTCATTGTTTTCTGGCTGTTTTCAAGATTCTTTCTTGGTCTTTCATTTTCAAAGTTTGACTGTGATATGTGGTCTTAATCAGCTTGGACTGCCATGAGAAAATACCACAGACTAGATGGCTTAAACAATAGAGATTAATTTTCTCACAGTTCTGGAGTCTGAGATGAGGGTGCAAGTATATTTGGGTTCCAGTCAGAGCTCTCTTCCTGACTTTCAGATGGCTGCTCCCTTCTTGCTATGTCCATGTAGGGCAGAGACAGAGATCTCTTTCTTTCTCTTCTTACAGGACACTAATTCTATAGGATTAGAACTCCACCTATATGAACGCACTTATCCTTTGTTGTTGGGAGAAGGCAATGGCACCCCACTCCAGTACTCTTGCCTGGAAAATCCCGTGGACGAGGAGCCTGGTGGGCTGCAGTCCATGGGGTTGCTAGGAGTCGGACACGACTGAGCGACTTCACTTTCCCTTTTAACTTTCATGCATTGGAGAAGGAAATGGCAGCCCGCTCCAGTGTTCTTGCCTGGAGAATCCCAGCGATGGGGGAGCCTGGTGGCCTGCCGTCTATGGGGTCACACAGAGCCGGACACGACTGAACAGCAACCTTTGTTGTTAAGTGAGTTGCTCTTCAGTTCAGTTCAGTCGCTCATTCGTGTCCGACTCTTTGCGACCCCATGAATTGCAGCACGCCAGGCCTCCCTGTCCATCACCATCTCCAGGAGTTCACTCAGACTCACGTCCATCGAGTCTGTGATGCCATCCAGCCATCTCATCCTCTGTGGTCCCCTTCTCCTCCTGCCCCTAATCCCTCCCAGCCTCAGAGTCTTTTCCAATGAGTCAGCTCTCTTCACATGAGGTGGGCAAAATACTGGAGTTTCAGCTTTAGCATCATTCTTTCCAAAGAAATATCCCAGGGCTGATCTCCTTCAGAATGGACTGGTTGGATCTCCTTGCAGTCCAAGGGACTCTCAAGAGTCTTCTCCAACACCACAGTTCAAAAGCATCGATTCTTTGGTGCTCAGCCTTCTTCACAGTCCAACTCTCACATCCATGCATGAGTTGCTCTTAAACAGCACTTAATCAGTCGCTCAGCCATGTCCAACTCTTTGTGACCCCGTGGACTTCAGCATGCCAGGTTTCGTTGTCCTTCAGTCTCTCGTGGAGTTTGCTCAAACTCATGTCCATTTAGTCGATGATGCCATCCAAGCATCTCATCCTTTGTTGCCCCTTTCTCCTCATGCTCTCGGTCTTTCCCAGCACCAGGGTCTCTTTTCCAATGAGTCGGATTAATTACCTCCTAAGAGCCTTATTTCCAAATATAGTCACAATGAGGGTTAGAGCTTCCACATAGGAATCCAAGGAGCACCGTTTAGTCTATCATATGTGTCATGGTGTGGATTTTTAAAATTCAATCTGCTTGCAGTTCATTCATCTTCTTGAATCTATCGGTTAATATCTTTGACCGTATTTGGGAACGGTTAAGTCATTACTCTTTTGACTTCTTTTTCAGCCATGCTTCCCTTCCCCTCTTTTCCTGGGACTTTAATAGCATAATAAATGTTACTGGGACTTTAATAGCATAGTAAATGTTACGTCTTTGTTTTAGTGCACAGGTCCCTGTGGCTCTGCTCATCTTTCCTGTCTCTTTTCTCTCTCTTGCTTGGATTAGGTAATTTATATTGTTCTGTCACCCACTTCACTGATTTTTTTCCCTCTTTGTGTCCTCCATTCTTCTGTTGTGCCATCCACTGAGCTTTTCATTTGGTTTAATTACTGTGTTTTTCAGTTCTAAAATGTCCATTTTGTTCTTATTTATACTGCCTTTTTATTTGCTGATATTTTAATTTCTCTGTTGAGACTCTTTAATTTTTCATTTGCTTCAAATGTGTTTATAAGTGCTCACTGAAGCACTTTTGTGACAGCCACTTTAAAATCTCCATCAGATAATTCTAACGTTTCTATCATTTCTCACTGTTGACATCTACTGATTTCTCGTTTCATTCAGTTTGAGATTGTCGTGGTTCTTGCTGTTACTCCTCATCTTCAATTGCAGTCTGAGCATTTCGTTTGTATATTTTGAGACTTTGGATTTTATTTAAACTTTATTCTTTACCTGGCTATGTCTGACATTGCTGTGTTAGGGAATGGTGCAGGAAGCCACCTCCTTACTGCCCAATCCAGGTGCAAATCTAGGTTCTCTTCTCACCCTTGATACTTGAGGGTGGGGCTCCTTACTCTTGGGAAGGGTTTGGAGTCCCGACTCCCTACTAGCCTCCGCTAATACTGACATCATAGTGAAGGAGTTGCTTTCTTACTGCAAGATGTGATAAGAGGTCTCCTCTTACCCAAAGCCAGAGGGGATAGAGAGTGATTGCTTGATTTGCCACCATGATGGCGGGGGATTTTGTTATTGCATGGCAGAAGTGAAAGTTCTGTCTCCCACTGGCCTTCTCTGATGCTGCTCGGATGGGCAAGTTGAGGTGCCTCACTGCATTCTGGCAAGGGTGGAGTGTTAGATTCTTCACTTGCTCTTTGCTGATTGGGGCAGGGGTGAAACCACTCTTCTTTCTTAGAGTGTTTGGCTAGAATGCAGCAGTTACTTTGTCAAGGTTTTCTGCCTTGCCAGACCCTTTTCGGTTCTCTGGCTTGATGGTTTTTGGGGTTTTTAGCTCTATGGTGTTTCTATGTCCAGTTTCCCCAGCATCTAGTCTGTAACATATGAGACAGAAAGAAAACTCAGAGAACTCACAGATGGGTCAGTCTTTAGGTCCTCAACTCCCTACTCATTCTACCTTCTCTCTACCATTCAGAGTCTGTTTATGCTTATTTTATATATCATGTGCTTAGTCGCTCAGTCATGTCTGACTCTTTGTGACCCCATGTCTATGGGATTTCCAGGCAGTAATACTGGAGTGGGTTGCCATTTCCTTCTCCAGGGAATCTTCCTGACCCAGGGATTACACATATCATGTATTGGGTTTTAATTGTACTTAATAGAAGGAATGGAGAAGGAAATGGCAATACACTCCAGTATTCTTGCCTGGAGATTCCCATAGAGCCTGGTGGACGACAGCCCATGGGATCTCAAGAGGTGGGCTCAGTGTAATGAGTGAATCACCACCAGCAAAGAAGGAATTGGAACAGGGGTGTCTACTCCATCTTCTCTGAAGTGTAAGTCTGGAAGTCTGTGCATTTGTTTTGAAAACACCAAAGCACTTGATAAATGTCTAAGTGAAGGAACATCTGATGGCCAGTTACAGACTGACTCTCTAGGGACTCAGGGGAAAGCCCCCAGGAAGCTGTCTGAGATACTGGACTCTCCTTAAAGTCTCTGGCTCAGTGGATGTGAATTTTCCATCTCTGTTTTTTACTGCTTCTAATGGCCTTAAACCTCTGTCCTGTTTTCACTTATTTTGGTACCAGCCTCTAACTACTCTATCCTGCTGCTGATGCTCAGTTGCTTCAGTTGTGTACAACTCTGTGCAACCCCATAGATGGCAGCCCACTAGGCCCCTCTGTCCCTGGGATTCTCCAGGCAAGAACACTGGAGTGGGTTGCCATTTCCTTCTCCAATGCATGAAAGTGAAAAGTTGAAGCAAAGTTGCTCATTCATGCCCGACTCTTTGCGACCCCATGGACTGCAGCCTACCCAATCCTCCGTCCCTGGGATTTTCCAGGCAAGAGTGCTGGAGTGGGATGCCACTGCCCTCTCCGCTACTCTATACTACCCATCTACACTCTTTTCACACTCAACTTTTAACTGCTGCCTTATGAACCCGTGCTTAATTGGGCCTTAATAGCTGGCTATGCATTGCCTATTTTTGATAAAACTTTGTATTTGCTATCACTCTTATTTGACTAGATCCTTGGAAAGTTCACAGCACTGTCATGGTCTTTTTTTTTTTTTAAAGATTTTTTTGATGTGGACCATTTTTAAAGTCTTCATTGAATTTTTTACAGTATTGCTTCTGTTTTATATTTTGGTGTTCTGACTGAAGGGCATTTGGGATCTTAGATCCCCCACCAGAGATCAAACTTGAACCCACTGCACTGGAATTCAAAGTCTTAACCACAGGNTCTGACTCTTTGTGACCCCATGTCTATGGGATTTCCAGGCAGTAATACTGGAGTGGGTTGCCATTTCCTTCTCCAGGGAATCTTCCTGACCCAGGGATTACACATATCATGTATTGGGTTTTAATTGTACTTAATAGAAGGAATGGAGAAGGAAATGGCAACACACTCCAGTATTCTTGCCTGGAGATTCCCATAGAGCCTGGTGGACGACAGCCCATGGGATCTCAAGAGGTGGGCTCAGTGTAATGAGTGAATCACCACCAGCAAAGAAGGAATTGGAACAGGGGTGTCTACTCCATCTTCTCTGAAGTGTAAGTCTGGAAGTCTGTGCATTTGTTTTGAAAACACCAAAGCACTTGATAAATGTCTAAGTGAAGGAACATCTGATGGCCAGTTACAGACTGACTCTCTAGGGACTCAGGGGAAAGCCCCCAGGAAGCTGTCTGAGATACTGGACTCTCCTTAAAGTCTCTGGCTCAGTGGATGTGAATTTTCCATCTCTGTTTTTTACTGCTTCTAATGGCCTTAAACCTCTGTCCTGTTTTCACTTATTTTGGTACCAGCCTCTAACTACTCTATCCTGCTGCTGATGCTCAGTTGCTTCAGTTGTGTACAACTCTGTGCAACCCCATAGATGGCAGCCCACTAGGCCCCTCTGTCCCTGGGATTCTCCAGGCAAGAACACTGGAGTGGGTTGCCATTTCCTTCTCCAATGCATGAAAGTGAAAAGTTGAAGCAAAGTTGCTCATTCATGCCCGACTCTTCGCGACCCCATGGACTGCAGCCTACCCAATCCTCCGTCCCTGGGATTTTCCAGGCAAGAGTGCTGGAGTGGGATGCCACTGCCCTCTCCGCTACTCTATACTACCCATCTACACTCTTTTCACACTCAACTTTTAACTGCTGCCTTATGAACCCGTGCTTAATTGGGCCTTAATAGCTGGCTATGCATTGCCTATTTTTGATAAAACTTTGTATTTGCTATCACTCTTATTTGACTAGATCCTTGGAAAGTTCACAGCACTGTCATGGTCTTTTTTTTTTTTTAAAGATTTTTTTGATGTGGACCATTTTTAAAGTCTTCATTGAATTTTTTACAGTATTGCTTCTGTTTTATATTTTGGTGTTCTGACTGAAGGGCATTTGGGATCTTAGATCCCCCACCAGAGATCAAACTTGAACCCACTGCACTGGAATTCAAAGTCTTAACCACAGGGCCACCAGGATTATCCCCTGTCATGGTCTTTAACTGCCCTTGTCAATGTTACCTCTGGCCATTGAATCTCCTTGTTTTTGGAACAGTAGAAACAAATCCTCTGCGAAAATGCAGAGCAGAGGAGAGGCTCTTCCCTCAAGATACTCATAGTTTCAGGGGAACACTAGAGTTAATTACAACTAAGGGAAATTTTCCAGAGCCTTTCCTCTGCAGTGCATTCATTGTGTTTTACTTTTAAGGCATGAAGAACAGAAAATCAAATAAATAATTGGCTATATTGAATTTTGTTTTTTTTTCCCCTTTTCTCTCAGTTTTGAGTATTTACAAAGAAATAACTGCAAAACATTTTTGTTTATTCTACTAGGAATATTAAAAGGGGATGATGTAGTCATGGTTGAAAAGATATTTCCCTTCTTTAGGAGAACATTTCCTCAGAAACAGGAATATAGCAGTCTCTTCTTATGAGTTGACCTTGGAGCAAGAAGTGATCGTTTTCCCCTCCATCCATTCTATTCCTAATACAATAGATGAAGGCAGGTAGATGAAGTCTGAAAATTTCCATGACCTCTAAAGAAAGTTTGTGCTTCTTCCTTTATTTGATAGTAATTTTACTGTGTTTTTAGGGCCTAACATCCTCCTCTACTAGAGAGGTGATGGTTTTTTCCTACTTGAGCTTTATGAGAATCTTTTCTAGAAATTTTACCGAATGGTCAATCTATTAACTGGCAAATAACTTAGTTTATTTCATGAGATTACAGACATTAGGAGAGACAGTAAAAAATTACGCAGGTCTCAGGGTCCTTGAAGGGCTTGGATTTCAGTGAGAAGGTAAAGGGTCCTGAAAGCTTTTCACCTACTCAGTGCCTGGACTGTACATTATGCTTTATAGACATTTTTAATTAAACCTCATGNACGGTCAATCTATTAACTGGCAAATAACTTAGTTTATTTCATGAGATTACAGACATTGGGAGAGACAGTAAAAAATTATGCAGGTCTCAGGGTCCTTGAAGGGCTTGGATTTCAGTGAGAAGGTGAAGGGTCCTGAAAGCTTTTCACCTACTCAGTGCCTGGACTGTACATTATGCTTTATAGACATTTTTAATTAAACCTCATGATTATTATAAATTTAGTGTATGGTTGTATGAATTTAGTGTTGGTTGCTGTCTTCAAAGTGGAGATACTGTCTCCACTGTTCCCTTCCTCAAATTTTTATAATTAAAGGCAGAAGTTATATCTCTTTGCTCATCCAAATAACCAGTGTCTGGCCATGGACCACTTTCTACCTTGTATGAAACTAACTGGCCCACATAAGGATTAAATCTATAAGTCATACTTAATTCCTTGGTCCGACAAGCCGAGCTAGTCAGCACAGTTCAGAAGGCAATGCTTGACAGAGGGACATAGTCACCAGTTTATCAGTAACTAGTTTTAGTAACTTTTAGTAACTAGTTTTGCCTTGGCCAGATTAAACTAGTAAGTTTGAGAACCTGGTTTGCTGGATTCCAAAGCCACAGAACTTTAGAGAGTTAGGTTGCTCTTTAGAATGGTGTTTTTGTCTTCTTGCACACGGTGAGTAGTGAATCTGTGAGCGGATGTTGAATTGTTCTGAGCGATGTGGCTTATTGTACATTGTATGTTGTATGCTGGGTGCCACTGCCCTCGAAAGGGTCTATATGTGTTCTTCTGAATGTCCATAAAGTGAGGGGATTGATGCTTTCCATCTTCTCTGAGGATATTATGTGTATTAAACATCTCTGAAGAAAATGTCTACAAGCAGACCTTTATCATTTGATAACAAAGTCTGAATTAGTGAAAAATCAGAATAAGTGATTACTTAAAAAAAAAAAACAGCCACATTCAAGAATTCAGCATTGACAGCAATGATTTATTAAGTGGATTTATATTTTTTTAAATTGAGTATGTCATGATTGTTAGGCAATTTATATTTACATGAATTATAAGCAAGAAGGTGCTACCCAGGTGCTTAAAAGAAGTTTGTTTTTTTTTTTTTTTCAACTTTGCCATTCTCTCTGAGATCTCAAGCATATGANGATGGACATGAGTTTGAGCAAGCTCTGGAAATTGGTGATGGCCAGGGAAGCCTGGAGTGCTGCAGTCCATGGGGTCAGTCCCAACTGAGGGACTGAACTGAACTGAGTGGAGTCCATAGGGAGAGAGTTTAGGAGTTGTTCTGGGTTGAGGTGCAGCTTGATGCAGAGTTTCCTGTGACATTGCCAAGTTTCATGGTCCTGTTCTCCTCTTGCCTTATGATCACGCCGTTAATAGCAGCCCCAAACCTCACTCTACTTTGCTTCTGTCTGGAGTTGGGGGAGGGTGATAAAAGAACTCCTTTCGTAAATGATCAGAAAAAGAATCCTGGGCTTTTGTCTTATTGACCCTTCTAGGTTGCCTGCTTCTTCTTGGAGCATTCCCTGTGCTCAGAAAAGAAGTTACACTGATCACCTTCAGCCAGTTTGGTATCAGGATGCAATGAGAGAGAGTGACCAGTGAATCCTCAAGGCAATTCAGTTCACCCTGGAGAAAGGTGATGACTCCTTCACTGGAAACTCCAGATGTGATGACTTACATCTTAGCTTCTTCAGACAGTATTTTGTCCCTCTCCAGGGACAACAGCACCCACAAGATACACACCCCCTAACTCTCCTTACTAATCAATGTGTGTCCGGTAGGCTCAGTGGCATGGAGACTAGGAAGGAACTGCTAAAGAGACTATAACACGTAAATTGGCTCTTTCAATTGGCCCTGAAGTTCTTTCACTCCTGAGTCAGGGTTCTTATTTAGAGCAGAGGGACCCAGAACATCTTTAGTCCTACAGATGGTGTTGGTTGGATATCAGCATATGGGGAGATATGTGGGTGGGAGCCGCTGATGTCAGGGGGGCTGAGCTGGAACATTGGATTCAAGTCAAGAGAAAAGTCTTGAGGTTTCAGTTGGTGAAGAGAATCCTCCTAAACTGAAAGATGTGAATTTCTGGCAGCCTCTCTGTAAGAATAAAGAAAAAGAGGCCAGGAATGGTTAAAATTCCACTGGACACAGAGGTGAGGTGTATGAAATAGGAGCTGCTAGATGAGGAGTCCGAGCCTCCTGCCCTGAGTAGCACTGATGACTGATTCCTTCTCCTCGACCATGGCAAAGGCATCTCGGTAGACAAAGCTGACACTTCCTCCCTTTGTGACTTTGAATAATTTACTTAATCTTGTCAAGTCTAGCTTTCTTAATCTGTAAATGGGGATAATAGAAATAGCTACTTCAATAACAAATGGTAAAAACAAGCTTAGCCCATGGTAGGAGATTTAATATCAGCATCAGCTTTTTCCTCCCTATCTGTAAACTCTAGATACTCAACTACTTGGAAGTCAGTCTCTCAAATCATAGTGTGATTTCATGACACTAAGCATGTTGATAATGAGTGATTGAAATGAACTTATCATTAGTATTTCTTTCTTTCAGTTTTTGAGGGATGAGGTCTGTTTTTGAACAGTTGCCCCAGACCACAGAAAAATGGAGGTGTTCTGGTTCAGAGGGCCCTGCCCTTCCTTTGGTCATTGGATCAGAGCCACCTAGGTTGGAATCCCTGTTCCACCCCTGATTAGCTGTATCATATTGGAAGTAAATTGAATGTCTCATGTCAGAATCTTGCTCAGTAAAATGAGAATAATGATCAGTTCAGTTCAGTCACTCAGTCGTGTCCGACTCTTTGTGACTCCATGAATTGCACCATGCCAGGCCTCCCTGTCTATCACCATCTCCCAGAGTTCACTCAGACTCATGTCCATCAAGTCCGTGATGCCATCCAGCCATCTCATCCTCTGTCATCCCCTTCTCCTCCTGCCCCCAATCCCTCCCAGCATCAGAGTCTTTTCCAATGAGTTAGCTCTTCACACAAGGTGGCCAAAGTACTGGAGTTTCAGCTTCAGCATCATTCCTTGCAAAGAAATCCCAGGGTTGATCTCCTTCAGAATGGACTGGTTGGATCTCCTTGCAGTCCAAGGGACTCTCAAGAGTCTTCTCCAACACCACAGTTCAAAAGCATCAATTCTTC
>SJYW01005268.1:2301671-2319003 GCA_006410735.1 Raphicerus campestris | reverse complement strand
CTAGGTTGGTCATAACTTTTCTTCCAAGGAGTAAGCGTCTTTTAATTTCATGGCTGCAGTCACCATCTGCAGTGATTTTGGAGCCCCCCAAAATAAAGTCTGACACTGTTTCCACTGTTTCCTCATCTATTTCCCATGAAGTGATGGGACCAGATGCCATGATCTTCGCTTTCTGAATGTTGAGCTTTAAGCCAACTTTTTCACTCTCCACTTTCACTTTCATCAATAGGCTTTTTAGTTCCTCTTCACTTTCTGCCATAAGGGTGATGTCATCTGCATATCTGAGGTTATTGATATTTCTCCTGGCAATCTTGATTCCAGCTTGTGTTTCTTCCAGTCCAGCTTTTCTCATGATGTACTCTGCATAGAAGTTAAATAAGCAGGGTGACAATATACAGCCTTGACGTACTCCTTTTCCTATTTGGAACCAGTCTGTTGTTCCATGTCCAATTCTAACTGTTGCTTTCTGACTTGCATACAGATTTCTCAAGAGGCAGGTTAGGTGGTCTGGTATTCCCATCTCTTTCAGAATTTTCCACAGTTGATTGTGATCCACATAGTCAAAGGCTTTGGCATAGTCAAGAAAGCAGAAATAGACGTTTTTCTGGAACTCTCTTGCTTTTCCCATGATTCAGCAGATGTTGACAATTTGATCTCTGGTTCCTCTGCCTTTTCTAAAACCAGCTTGATCATCAGGGAGTTATTAATGCTAGGATTTGTGACAATTCATGGAAAGCCTGGCCTTATTATAATTCTGTATGTCATTAGTGCCCATTCTGTGCGATTTTACATTTCAGAATGTGACTGCATGGCAGCTCCTGAAGGGGACAGCCATGGGGGATCCCATATAGTGTTGGGGGAGCCGCCTAAAATGGCCATACATATGTACATGTGTGTAAAATCCTATTCTCCCAGAGCAGTAGCTCTGAAGGTGCCCCTGTCCAAGCTTGGGGCCAGAGTGGCTGCCAGGTTGCTTTTGCTAGAAGATGACCCTGCTTTCATACTCCTGTTGTTTGTTTATAGAGCTGCTGCTGCTGCTGCTCAGCCACTTTAATCTTGTTCGACTCTCTGCGACCCTGTGGACTGCAGCCTGCCAGGCTCCTCTGTCCATGGGATTGTCTAGGCAGGAGTACTGGATTGGGTGGCCATTCCCCTCTTAAGGTGATGCTATGCCCTCCTCCTAGTGAGGTGGCCTTAAGTGAGTTACTCAACTTCTATATTCTTTAATTTCTTAATTTTGTTGTTCTTCAGTCTTAAAGTCATGTTTGACTCTTTGCGACCCCACTGACTGCAGCATGCTAGGCTTCCCTATCCTTCATTTTCTCTCAGAGTTTGCTCACATTCACATCCATTGAGTCAGTGATGCTATCTAACCATCTCATCTTCTGCCACTTTCTTCTCCCGCTTTCAACCTTTCCAGCATCAGGATCTTTTCCATTGAGTCAGCTCCTCGCATGAGGTGGCCAAAGTATTGGAACTTCAGCTTCAGAATTACTCCTTCCAAAGAATATTCAGGACTGATCTCCTTTAGGATGGACTGGTTAGATCTCCTTGCAGTCCAAGAGACTCTCAAGAGTCTTTTAGCACCACAGTTCAAAAGAATTACTTCTTCAGTTCTCAGCTTTCTTTACAGTCCCACTCTCACATCCATACATGACTACTGGAAAAACCATAGCTTCAACTATACAGACCTTTGTTGGCAAAATAATGTCTCTGCTTTTTAATATGCTCTCTAGATTGGTCATAGTTTTCCTTTCAAGGAGTAAATGCCTTTTAATTTTATGGCTTCAGTCATCATCTGCAGTGATTGTGGAGCCCAAGAAGATTAAAATCTGCCACTGTTTCCACTTTTTCCTTGTATTTGCCATGAAGTGATGGGACCAGATGCCATGATCTTAGTTTTGTGAATGTCAGTTTTAAGCCAGTTTTCTCAATCTTCTTTAACGTCATCAAGAGGCTCTTTAGTTTCTCTTTGATTTCTGCCATTAGAGTGGTATCATCTGAATATCTCAGCTTGTTGATATTTCTCCCAGGTATCTTGATTCCAGCTTGTGAGTCATCCAGGCTGGCATTTCACATGAGGTACTCTGCATTTAAGTTAACTAAGTAGGGTGTCAGGGCTATGGTTTTTCCAGTAGTCACGTATGGATGTGAGCGTTGGACTGTGAAGAAAGCTGAGCGCTGAAGAATTGATGCTTTTGACCTATATGGTGTTGGAGAAGACCCTTGAGAGTCCCATGAACTTCCAAGGAGATCCAACCAGTCCATTCTGAAGGAGATCAGCCCTGGGATTTCTTTGCAAGGAATGATGCTAAACCTGAAACTCTAGTACTTTGGCTACCTCATGCGATGTTGACTCATTGGAAAAGACTGACGCTGGGAGGGATTGGGGGCAGGAGTAGAAGAGGACAACAGAGGATGAGATGGCTGGATGGCATCACGGACTCAATGGACGTGAATCTCAGTGAACTCCGGGAGTTGGTGAAGGACAGGTTGGCCTGATGTGCTGCAATTCATGGGGTTGCAAAGAGTCCGACACGAGTGAGCGACTGAACTGAACTGAAGCAGGGTGACAGTATACAGCCTTGTCGTAATCCTTTTCCAATTTTGAACCAGGCTGTTGTTTCTTATCTGGTTCTAACTATTGCTTCTTAACCTGCATACAGGTTTCTCAGGAATCAGTTTACATGGTCTGCTGTTCGCATCTCTTTAAGAATTGTATACAGTTTGTTGTGATCCACACAGTCAGAGGCTTAAGCGTAGTCAAAGAAACAGAAATAGATATTCTTCTGGAATTCCCTTGCTTTCTCTATGATCCAGTGGGCATTGGCAATTTGATCTCTGCATCCTCTGTCTTTTCTAAATCCAGATTGTACATCTGGAAGTTCTTGGTTCATGTACTGCTGAAGCCTAGCTTGAAGGAGTTTGGACATTACCTTGATAGTATGTGAATTTTAGCATGAAGCTATGCTAATCCTGACATTTTAGGATGGCTGTGAGATTTAAATGGAAAATGTGGGCAGCTGCTGAGCGCAGGCTAGTAGGACCTAGGTGCTGCGCAAAGTGACCAGTTGTCTTCTCCCGTGGATCATAGTGGAATGGTAGTTCCTGGATCCCTTGTTGCAGGATCGTGCCATGTGACCAAGTGCAGCCAATGAACTGTGGGTCAGAATGAGGTCTGTACCTTCTGAATCAGAGCATTTAGTTGCTGGTGTGTGACTTTGAGCTCAGCCACCTTAACTTCATCTTAACATTTGGGATGGTGGCTATTTAGTATGCCTGAACTCCGTACCCCAGGCCAGTGTAGTGTGGGGAGGAATATCTTTTGGTGTACTGAGTCTTTGGAGATGTTCTCCTAGTACATAACCTGGCCTGTAGTGCCCAAGATAACAGACAGTGTCAAAGGCACTTGCTTTAGTGCCAGACACACGTTTTGGCACACTTTATAAAGATACCCTAGAAAGATGTGTCATTATTAGCTTCATATTCATGTGGGGAAACCAAGGTCAACAGTGTTGCCCAGTCACCCTGCTAGTAAGTGGCAGCTTGAGGATTTAAACCCACATTGTCTAACTTTAGAGCCTCTGCTGTTAATCACTATTCTGCAGACTCCATAGACCAGGCCTGTGGTTTCCTGGTAGGATCAGCCGATATTTATTCTGCCTTCCCTTTCTCTGGAGCTGCATCCCCCGTAGTTTCATTTGGAAACGATTTCCTCTGTTGGCTTTTCCTCTTCAGCATGGTGGTGAGGCTGAGAAACCAGCAGAGTGGCCTGTTGTGGTTATCCAGCTCTCAAGTTGTCAGAGGAAGTCTCATTTGCTTTGCTTTGCTTCACCACTCTTTGGTTGTTAACCTCTTATTGAAACCAAAATCTTTGATATGGGGACAGGAAACTTCTTAAGAAAATGGAAGGCATTTTTTTCCATCTTTGCTGAAAGGCCTCAGGGTGATTATCTTGAGTCTGCTTCCTAGAGACTGAGCCTGAGATGGGGGGTCTTGATGTGTGCTTCATTTCATGGAGTGCTTTGTGAGAAACCTGTAAAGAAGTGAGGGAGGTGGGATAGGGCAAGGAAGGAAGATGGTGCAATTGGGGGATGGGGGGAGCAGGGAGAGAGGTCCCAGAAGGAGGGGATGTATGTATACATATAGCTTATTCACATCACTGTACCACGGAAACTAAGAGAACATTCTAGTGCAACTATGTGTGTGTGCATGCTGGGTCGCTTCAGTCATGTCTGACTCTTTGAGATCCTATGGAGTGTAGCCCACTGGGCTCCTCTGTCCATGGGATTCTCCAGGCAAGAATACTGTAGTAGGTTGCCATGCTCTCCTCCAGGGGATTTTCCTGACCGAGGGATCGAACTTGCATCTCCTGTGGCTCCTGAATTGCAGGTGGATTCTTTACCACTGAGCCAACAGAGAATCCCCAAAACTCTATACCCCAAGAGAAAAAAGAAGTTAAGCAGAGATGCAGGACAGCTGAAGCCTAGCCTCAGCCTGAGTCTATGTGGGAGCTGTGGTGTATGATTGTACTATAGATCTTCTTCTGCATTAAGTCAAAGAGAGAGAGATTTTATTCCCCTGAAACAGTTGGTCATCGGCCTTGGATGTAACCTCCCAGGGCTTCCCAGGAGGCACTAGTGGTGAAGAACCTGCCTGCCAATGCAGGAGACATAAGAGATGTCAGTTCGATCCCTAGTTCTGGAAAATCCCCTGGAGGAGGGCATGGCAACCCATTCCAGTATTCTTGCCTAGAGAATCCCATGGACAGAGGAGCTCGGCCCATAGGGTCACAAACAGCNAAACAGTTGGTCATCGCCTTGGATGTAACCTCCCAGGGCTTCCCAGGAGGCACTAGTGGTGAAGAACCTGCCTGCCAATGCAGGAGACCTAAGAGATGTCAGTTCGATCCCTAGTTCTGGAAAATCCCCTGGAGGAGGGTATGGCAACCCATTCCAGTATTCTTGCCTAGAGAATCCCATGGACAGAGGAGCCTGGCCCATAGGGTCACAAACAGTTGGACATGATGGAAGCGACTTAGCACACACGCACGTAACCTCCCAGGCATCTCCAGGTGAAGTGGTTCCCATTGGCTAANGGAAGGCTTTCATTCCTCTGCCCTGAATAGCTCTTGTTCTGAGGCATACGGGCACCATGATGGAGACAATTCTCTACTAAACCACGTGGGACCCTTAACAAATAAATCCAACTCCCTCAACCTTGACCAGACAGCCGAAGGTTGTACTCACTTGGTACTGACCTTGTAAAGACAGATTGCAACTTTAGGGAGTGGATTTTGCTGTTATTGTTTTCCTTCTGGGCACTCAGAGTTTGTGTTCACCAACAAGAATTTTAGGAATTGTAGGTTCACTGTTACTAAGATCTGCTTCATCCCCGGCCGTTGTGGTCAACTTCTTTTTTTATTGAATTTTTAAAAAGTTTTAAAATTGTTAGTGAACTCACACTAAATAAATTGTTATTTTTAAGTGGGTGGCTGAAATCTACCATAAGTCCAGACTCGATGTATTTAGAAGACACAGAAGCCTCTGAAGCAGACCTGCAAGGCAGCACGTGCATTTCCCCTAGGAAACCAGAGGCTCCAGCGGAGATGCACTCATTTGGTTAGTCATTCATTCAAATGATGTGTGTAGGCTCCTCCTGGGTCCAGGGAATTTGACTGACCTTAAGGGAAAATTAAGGTAAATTGGACTCAGTACTTGACCTCAGTTCAGTTTCAGTTCAGTTCAGTCACTCAGTCGATTCCATGAACCGCAGCACACCAGGCCTCCCTGTCCATCACCAACTCCCGGAGTCTACCCAAACTCATGTCCATCGAGTTGGTGATGCCATCCAACCATCTCATCCTCTGTCGTCCCCTTCTCCTCCCACCTTCAATCTTTCCCAGCATCAGGGTCTTTTCCAATGAGTCAGCTTTTCGTATCAGGTGGCCAAAGTATTGGAGTTTGAGCTTCAACATCAGTCCTTCCAGTGAACACCCAGGACTGATTTCCTTCAGAATGGACTGGTTGAATCTCGTTACAGTCCAAGGGACTCTCAAGAGTCTTCTCCAACACCACAGTTCAAAAGCATCGATTTTTTGGCACTCAGCTTACTTTATAGTCCAACTCTTACATCCATACATGACCACTGGAAAAACCATAGCCTTGACTAGACAGTCCTTTGTTGACAAAGTAATTTCTCTGCTTCATAATGTGCTGTCTAGGTTGGTCTAACTTTCCTTCCAAGGAGTAAGCATCTTTTAATTTCATGGCTGCAATAACCATCTACAGTGATTTTGGAGACCCCCAAAAAGTCAGCCACTGTTTCCCCATTTATTTGCCATGAAGTGATGGGACTGGATGCCATGATCTTAGTTTTCTGAATGTTGAGCTTTAAGCCAACTTTTTCACTCTCCTCTTTCACTTTCATCAAGAGGCTCTTTCGTTCTTTTACATTTTCTGCCATAAGGCTGGTGTTATCTGCATATCTGAGGTTATTGATATTTCTCCTGGCAATCTTGATTCCAGCTTGTGCTTCTTGCAGGCCAGCTTTTCTCATGATGTACTCTGCACATAAGTTAAATAAGCAAGGTGACAATATACAGCCTGACGCACTCCTTTTGGAACCAGTCTATTGTTCCATGTCCAGTTTTAACTGTTGCTTCCTGATCTGCGTACAGGTTTCTCAAGAAGCAGCTCAGGTGGTCTGTTATTCCCATGTCTTTCAGAATTTTGACCTCAAGAAGTTTAAATCTAATGGGCATGGAAGGTGAATTCCCTCAAAACCCATACCATAGCAAGTTGGTGTTCCCTAAAGTTCTACATCAGGGGTTTGGGGTGAATGAGATTACTTCTAGTTGAGGGATAAGGGAAGCTTCCAATGATGATTGGAACCCTTTAGTTTGGATTCAACCCTTTAGTTGAACCTTGGAAAATAGATATGATTTAAGGCAGAAATGTAGATCATGTAGGCGAGGAACCGTCCTGTGTAAAGAAAAACAAAGGGGAAGGGCAAATGTGTATATGGGGTGTGCTTGTGTTTGGTATGGTAAGCAGGGGAGAATGATCTGAAAAAAGTTGAAGTGTAGATCTTATGGACTCAAGAGTTGAAATGGGTTTTAGGGATTATCTGGTTGACTTTATTTTGTACATTAGAAAGATAATGAGAACAATAATAATAGCAATGTGTGAGTTTACTTACAGCATACATTTTGTAGGCAGTTATTGACTTACATGCTTCACATAGATTTTTCTGCTTTTCATAGCTTTAAGTTCTTTCCTCATAATATATCTTGGGGATCAGTGTTACTATTGTGTCTGCTTTGCAGATTAAGAAACTAAGGCTCAGAAGTCAACCATCCAGTGAGGGGGAAAAATTGGGATTTGAACCCAAGGCTATATTTTCTCTACTGCACTGGTGCTACTGAAGGTGTTCAGAGAAGGTCATTGGTGGGGTGGGGGAGCTGATGCATGCATTTTGGATGTGTTGAGTTGGAGGTGCTCATGAGACCTCCAGGAGGAGAGCTGAGTTTGGAGGCTGGGGAAGACATATAGAAAAGGAGTTTGTTTTGGGAAGTTACACCCTAACGTCTGCCTGTTGCGAACACCAGGTCAGACTGACTCTCGGGTGGAATTTCCAGACAGCAACTCTGGCAGGCCATCAGCAAGACTGCCCTGTAGTGTGTGTGGTCTTCTAGACCCATCTTCAGAAGCTGCAGTCGAGGTCTTTTTTTTTTTTTCCCCTGGCATGTTTCAGGTCGTCTCTTCTCCACATGTACTCACAGTGCTTTCTCCACTTTTCTGAAGGGACTTTGCGACTTGTTGTACTATGGCTCACCGCTGAGATACTGAGTGGTGTGGCATTGGGTGGAATAAGCGCTTCTGACTCTGCGACCCCGGTGGTGATGAAAACCTCATTTTGTGGGAGGAGCTGAAGATGGTGAGCTTGTTCCCAAGAAGGTAGGAGGAGGAAGCAGGCAGATTTGGTAGCCCAAGAAAGCTCTTGTACCCCAGGATAATGAGAGAAGTTCAGAGATGCTCTTAACTACCTTCAACCCCAAGTTCCTTGTCACTTCCTGACTTCGATGAGCAGTGCCTTAATTATTGGAACCAGGAACATCTGAGCAGGGGGGCACACTGAAGCAAGGAGTGGAGAAGACTTAATTGAGTGTTAGAATCTGGAATTCACATTATTCTGTAAGAAAAGGATCTGAGGGTTGGAATCTGAATTAGTCTTTCATTGCTGCTGTAACAAATGAATAAACTTAGTGACTTAAAGCAGCATCCATTTACTAGCTCAGAGTTGTTCAGGTCAGAAGTGCGGTAGATTTGGATGGGTCCTCTGCGTAGGGTCTCACAAGGTTGAAATCAAGGTTCTGGTCAGGTTGATTCCTTCTGTGGGCTGGAAGGGAAGGGTCTGCTCTAGGCCTCTCTCCTTGGTTTACAGGTGACTGTCCTCATGTCCACATGGTTTTCTTCCTGTGTGCATGCCTGTGTCCAGACTTCCCCTTTTTATAAGGGTGCGAGTCGTCCTGGATTGGGTGGGGCTCACCCTTAAGATCTTATCATAGCTAATTATATCTGCAACATCCCCTTCCAAATGAGATCACTTTCTGAGATACTGGGGGTTAGAACTGCACAATATGCATTTCAGGGAGCAGAGGACACAATTCAGCCCATAATATCATATATAATATAGTATATATGTCATGATACTGACAGTGCATCCTGTTTTCAGGTACTGCCCACACTCAAAGGGGAGGGAAGACAGAGTTGAAGGTCATTCCTAGGATTTTGCTTGTCACTGAGTCCTTGAACCAAGAGAGTTGCTCAGTGGTTGGGATGTGAGGACAGCTGTAAGTAAAAAGGAGATCCCTGGTGGCCAGGGTGAGAGCAGCTTCCACGTGATGGAGAGTGTGGCAGCTATGACCAAGAGGAGGCCAAGTGGTGAGAAGAGAAGAACCTGGGGTTGAATGAAAGAGACCTGAGCATGTTTGCTGTTTGGAAATAGCCAATAGAGAGGAATTGCAGCTAGCTAAACAGCCAGCTATTTCTGGTTGTCTACATGCCCCTTCTATGGAAACTTGACTTATTCTCCCATATGGATTTTGTAAAACTGCACGTATTATTACATGGCCTTTGCAAACAGAGATGTGTGCAATCTAACTGAGTTACAGTTACTTTGGAGACTCATGTTTGCTTACTTCTGGCCTGGTAAATCTCAGTCTTAATATCATGGGAATGCTTTTCTATTTGGTCTCCGCTTTCTTGATTCTTTTAAATTGTTATATGATTTTTTTGGGGGGGGTAGGAAAGTTTTGATAGAAGCTGGAAATAGCACTAGCTGCTGGTGATGGAAAATCTACCACGTGACAGGTCTTATGAGAACTGAGGAGTGAAAAGTTAAAATGTTAGTTTTTTAGTCATGTCCAGCTCTTTTCNGACTCATGTTTGCTTACTTCTGGCCTGGTAAATCTCAGTCTTAATATCATGGGAATGCTTTTCTATTTGGTCTCCGCTTTCCTGATTCTTTTAAATTGTTATATGATTTTTTTGGGGGGGGGTAGGAAAGTTTTGATAGAAGCTGGAAATAGCACTAGCTGCTGGTGATGGAAAATCTACCACATGACAGGTCTTATGAGAACTGAGGAGTGAAAAGTTAAAATGTTAGTTTTTTAGTCATGTCCAGCTCTTTTCGATCCCAAGGACAGTAGTCCAGTGGGCTTCTCTGTCCATGAAATTGTTCAGGCAAGAATACTGGAGTGGGTAGCCATTCCCTTCTCCAGGGGATCCTCCCTACCCTAGGATCTAACCTGGGCCTCCTGCATTTCAGGCAGATTTTTTACCATCTGAGCCACCAAGGAAGCCTTAGAGAAGCGTGCAGGTACTTTATTACTCACCTCCTTCTACAAGGCAGACTGTTGCCTCCAAATCACATGTGGGGAAACTGAGTCTCAGAAAGCCTTCAGGGCTGTGGCCAAGGTTACGGAACCAGTAAGTAGTGATGCTCTATCTCCCCAGCACTTTGTCACTATCCTCACATCAAATCCTTCATTTTCTAAAGTTTGGCAAGTTTCTTCTTTTGGAAATGGTCACTATTTCTTTAGGATGCACAGAGAGCAGCAGATATTCTGTGAGAACCAGCTGTAGCGCTCACCTTTTATCCCCCTCCCAGTCCAAACTCCTGGTCTTCCTAGCTCAGCTGTTTGAGAAATCACTCAAGGAAGAATGTTCCTCTCTACCTGGCATGATTCACTGCTGAGCAGAGATACAGAGGCGTGCCAGCCAGTGTGACTTGGCAAAGGTCACGCGCGCAGGAGCCCAGGGGTTCGTGATGGACATGGTGCCTAAGGCACCAGAGCACATTTGCTTCTTTTTCGGAATGCATTTTATCATAAAGGTCTTGCAAGGCCTGTTCTCATTTCCAGAGTACTGTGAATCTTAGAAGACATTTCAAAAGAGATGTCAGGAGGAAGCTCCTAGAGCAATTGGAATTCAGGGTCTTGGAGTGGACTTGGCAGGATTGAGAAGTGATGGGTTGTTCCAGAAGTGAGATAGCTTTGTGGGAATGCAACAAGTCAACTGGATTTTGGAGGAAGTGTAGGAGTGTGTCAGGTGAGTGGAAAGTAGATGGAGGGAAAGAAGGGCCTCTCAGGCAGAGGCAAAATACAAAGATTTAAAGGTCAAGGCTTGTCATGCCAAGTGGCTCAAGTCTAAATGATGTTAGTAATCATGCCACTACCTGCATTCCAGTAAACACAAACACGTATGTGTTACCTATTGTATGAATTGTATTTTAAGTGCGGGCATGCTAAATCACTTCAATTGTGTCTGACTCTTTGCCCCCCTGAGGATGGTAGCCTGTCAGGCTCCTCTGTCCATGGAGATTCTCCAGTCAAGAATAGTGGAGTTGGCTGCCATGCCCTCCTCCACGGGATCTTTCTGACCCAGTGATCGAACTCGTGTCTTTTATGTCTCCTGTACTGGCAGGTTGATTCTTTACCACTAGCACCACTTGGGAAGCCCATATTTTAAGTACATTAGTCACATTAACTCATCTATTACTCAAAGCATTCATATGAGGTGGGTGCTATTATTGCCCTTGTTTCACAGATGAGGAAACCCAGGCTCAGGCGAGTTACCTTTCCAGAGAAACCTCAGCTGTCGGAGTCATTTTTAATCCAGCAATCTACGTCTAGAGCAGTGTTATCATTCAGTTCAGTCGCACAGTTATGTCCAACTCTTTTGCGACCCCCTGGACTGCAGTGCTATCCTGGACTGCAGTGCTATCATTAGAACGTTCTTTAATGATGGAAATGTTCTAAATCTGCACTTCACTGAAGGAGTCACTAACCTCATATGGCTGTCAGTGTGGCTGGTGTGACTGAGGATCTGAATCTTACATTGTCTTTCATTTTGATCATAAGTACATTTAAATAGGCACATTGGCTAGAAACCACTGTATTGCACAAGGCAGGTTGCTAGTCTACTTAACTGTAATACTGTTGCCTTTGAAATTGGAGTGTGCAGAGCTGACTCTAATGACTGTGGTGGTGCTAACAACAGCCACAGGAACAAGGGCTGCCATTTGTTGAGCCCTTACTATGTGCAGGGCATTGTGCTAAGTGCTTCCACAAGGTTGTGTCCTGTGATCTCCAGGAACATCTCATGCATGAGGGCTATGGGCAAAGATTCTGGATCCAAACTGCTGCTGCTAAGTTGGTTCAGTCATGTCAGACTCTGAGACCCTGTAGATGGCAGCCCACCAGGCTCCACCGTCTCTAGGATTCTCCAGGCAAGAACACTGGAGTGGTCGCCATTTCCTTCTCCAATGTGTGAAAGTGAAAAGTGAAAGTGAAGTCGCTCAGTCGTATCCGACTCTTCACCACCCTTTGGACTGCAGCCCACCAGGCTCCTCCATCCATGGTATTTTCCAGGCAAGAGTACTGCCTGAATGCAAAACCCAGCTCTGCCACTTGTTAGCTCTGAAACCTTTGGCACATTCCTTCTTCTCTCTGTGCCTCAGTTTCCTCATTTGGGAGGTGGACTTAACAGCAGCATCCACTTCATATGCTTGTTATGATGATTGCAAGAATCTATGCATTTAACGCATGCCACATGGTGTCTGACGTGTGATGAGCATTGGATACGTGGGTGGTATTGATGTTACCACCCTTACACATTAGATGAAGAAACCGAGGCACACAGAGAAAGGCCTCGAGCTGGTAGCCATGGCTGACTCTGGAAGAGTTGGTATTCAACCCACAGGTAGCTTGATTTCAAAGTCCATGTTCTTAACAACCAGCTGTGGTTTCCATTCAGTTTCTGGAGGTGTCATTTGTGGAGAATTGGTATTGAAATCCTCCAGGGCGTTTGTTAAAAATGCAGTCTGTTAGACTTACTGAGAATAAGTATCATGAATTGTTTAGGGTGAAGACTAGGAATATGCATTTTAGTAAGTTCCCCAGGCGACTTTCAAGTACAATGTAGCCAATGAGAAGCCACTGAAACTTGTAATGGGGAGGTAAGTAGGAGAGCACAGGTTTAAGCCTAGAGAATATGCAGAGGATAAAGTAATTCTGCAAACAGACCTATTTTTAGAAAGCTGTTTCTCACTGAGAACTCCAGCTGAAGCCTGGAGAGAGGTCCTGGGATAAGCTTGACAAGCTGCACGTGTTTGGAACCTTCTGTCACCAGCAAAATGATGGGGCTTGGGAACCGGGAGAGTGGATGAAAGTTGTAAGAGAGAGGCAAGGAATGCAGATTACTGTCTTCAGGGGGAAAAGCAAGAGGAGGAATGCTGGCTTGCGGAGAGCCAAGACTGACAGAGGGTTGTCTGCAGAATGTGTGAGGCTTGAGCATGTTTATTATAGGGGCAGTGGAGTAAAAGGATCTGAAGACAGGGAAAGGATTGGATCATTTTGGATTAAAATCCCGGCAGAGGGAAGAGGGACTCATGTCCTTGGGAAAAGTTGAATACTTTTTCTTTGGGATAGGAAGGAAAAATAGAGAAAAGCTTAGAGGCTGAATTTACAACTGAAATTCTTGAAAGTGTAATTCTAGATTGTTCCACATGACAGCACTCATGAAGAATAAGGATGAATATGGTAACACCCGCAATACTTTGAAGGCCTTCCCCTCTCTGCCAGGCATTGTAGAGTGCTCTTGAGGAATTACCGTTTTTGTAATCCCAAGAGGCAAATGTAATGGGCATACCCATTTTACAGCCCACAAGAAGGAATTAATTGTCTGTGCTCATGTAATTANTCAGAGAATACTTGAATGAACTAGAAATTTTAATTTCTTTTACATTAAATGTTATATATTATTTAATCTAAATATATGGTAACTATTTAAGCTGAAAATTAAGCTAAATGAAGTATGACATTTCAATACCGCTATATACCACTTAAAAATAGTAATTCTCTAGTTTTGAAGTAGCAAATTAAAATACTGCTTATTTCACATTATATTAACCATTTAATTAATAATTTGAGGGTTTTAGGGGATTGATTTTTACCTTCTACTGAGAAGTACTAATGTCAAGTTATTTTAGAAATAAACATATCATATATGATTCCCTTTAGTGAATATCACAAGTTGAAAATCTGTCTTAGTTTGATTGTATCATACAGAATAAGGCTAAAATTAGCAGTGAACTTAAACTGTTTTTATTATGTTTAATTTAAAAAATCTCACTTTATAAAACATAATTCTCTAAACCATAGGGTTTTTAATAACTTCATAGAATTTTGAGTTGAAGAGATCTTGGATGCTGAGTCCAATCCCTTCACTTTATAGTTGAAGACAGAACATTTTCCTGCCTTTTCCCAGGCCCCAGACAGCTGAGATTGGCATGGGGCGGGTGGAGGCTAAGTGAGGCAGGACCAAGTGTCCTGCTAAGGAGTTTGTAAAGCATGACCTTTCACCTTCTATGAAGAGTCAGTGCCTCTTTGCAGCACAAAAAGCAGGCTCCAAAGCACCACTTTTAAAGACCAATGTGGAAAATCAAGTTAAGAGAACAGAAAACCACATCTGTTTGGCTTTGGACCCACAAGAATTACAGAAATCACCTCTTCTTTGCCCACAGATTATGGTGATTAAATTACTGTAAAAATCAAACTTAAAAGAAAGGAAAAGCTGTTATGCTATTTTACAATATGACGGCAGAATATAGGGCTGCTCCCCCACCTTTCCTCACCTATCTTTTTTTTTTTCTCTTTAATTTGGAGCAGCAATCTAATTTGCTAGTCTAATTTTAGAATTATTTGCAGCTTGTCCAACCCCAAATGTTTGTACAATATCAGTTTAGTAAGCAGACTGATCAAGAGTCTTATCTATTTGGGCTATTGGCCCTTGGAAATATAATATTTGACTGGCCCAGTTCATTGGCATAATTTTGAGTCCAGTTAAAAAATTTGGGCCCTCACTTACATGTTGGCACAGTTAACTAAAACCCTATAGAAAAACAAAGTAATGTATGATTACAGTTTCATTTTACCATAAGGAAAAAGCAATAAAACATTCTTTAAAAATACTATAACAGTAATCAAGAGGGAGGAATTATTCAGCCTTTATCAAGTTAAACCTTTAGCTTTCTAATGTAGAGAGACTCTTCCCTGATTTCCTAACTTTTGCCATATGTAAAAATATACAAAGACCTAATAAATGTATACATGCCTTCTGATTAGGCTGTTTGACACAAATATTTGCATGGTTGTTCAAGTTGAATAGGAATTGTATATTGTGTTGGAACTTCCATGGGTCAGTAAAAGAATAGGATTGATATAAATATCCAGTTTTGCCTTTCTCGCTAAAACCTTATGGAAGCAGTCCAAAATATACACATATACATACGTATTTAACTTAATGATATTGGAAATAAGAATTTGAGAAATGTGGACCTGATTAATGTTACCTGGATTTTATAATATCTTATGCACAAGTGTTCAAAAATAAAGTTTGAATAAATGCAAAGAAAAATACCCATTTAATTTACATTGGCAATAAAAGTGAAATAAAATAACTATAGTTTTAATATAAAAATCAGGCAATCTTGTTAATAAGAGAATAAATAGCTCAAAAGAACAGCTGCTTTTTTATGAGGCTAATATTGGCATTCAAAATGCTATAATCTAGTTCGAACATACAAATGAAATAGTGTTATTATAGTACATAGTCATAGCAAGAATAAACAGAGGACTTCATGCTGTTTTCTTTAAAAGTTTTTTTATTAAAGATGTGAATCTCAGTGTCAGCCTAAATAAAGAGGTAAACTGAGGCAAGCTCAAATTACCAGAAAGTGAGTTTATTTGGAAACAGCAGAGAAATTGCCATTTGGAAAACAAACTGTGCAGCAAGTTATCTTTGAAAGTTTGGTACTGGCCATATTCACAGGTAAGGAGTGCAAAGAGGGGAAAGTCTAGCCAGAGGCCAAGCAGGAAGTTCATTGGCTTGAGGATGGGAGAGATTTTTGGCAGATGTTCATCAGTTAGGAGATTAGTCTAGGTCTTCTGTAAATCCTCTATTCCCAGGAAATGAGTCTTCAGTAATCAGTAACAAAGTTTGTTCATCTGGAGGGTAAATGTACGAAATTCTCCATTTCCTATACTCAAGTTCCACTTTATACTGAAATCCTCTCCTACCAAGCATCCAACTCCTTGTCTTAATCATAGGACTATGTGAAAATCCACCTAATGACCAGCATGTAGAAAATGCTCCACTTCACAAGTAAGCAAAGAAATCATTTAAACAAGCTATTGTTTTTTTCTCCTTATTAAATTGCTCCTCTTCATCCTCTTCCTCCTCCACCCTCTACTCCAAAGCAAACGCTAATATCCAGTTTTGATCAGTATGGAAGGATGGAAGGAAAAACATTTTTCCTACCCTGCTGGTAGGAATGTCAATTTGTTCTTCTCTGAAGTATAATCGGGCAATTTATGGAAAACTGCAAACTTGTTCATATCTCTTCTACCNTATTCAGTTTTGATCAGTATGGAAGGATGGAAGGAAAAACATTTTTCCTACCCTGCTGGTAGGAATGTCAATTTGTTCTTCTCTGAAGTATAATCGGGCAATTTATGGAAAACTGCAAACTTGTTCATATCTCTTCTACCTAGGAAATCTCTAAAAAAATGAGAGGCATGTGTAAAAATTAATAGTATTTATACGTTAACAAAGAAGAAACAACATAAATATCCAATAACTGGGGACAAGTAGATAAATTATAATATACCTATATCATGGAAAACTATATAGGTATTCAGATTCACACTGTGGAAGATTTATTCCTTGGAACCTTTTTCATGATATAAAATTACATGGGAAAAAAACAGGCTATAAGACAGTAACTACTGTATGACTTCAAGTTTGATAAAAAACTCATACACATTGGTAGAAATAAAAGGCTAGAATTATATTCATCAAAGTGTGTACAGTGACTATGTCTGGGCCGTTAGTTTATGTATGATTTCTTTAACTGAGATTTTTTTCATATTTCCTAAATTTGCAACATGCTTGTCAAATTACATAGAGCAAAATATAACTTTTAAACAAGTTTTTCTTGTTTAAAACCAGTCTCCTGTCCTAAGTCACCAAGCTGTGAGTTGCCATCAAATCCTAAAATATAACCTAGGAATATTTAGTGTTCCTCTTTCAGTGAAGTTCAACTTCCCTCCTTGTATAATTCATCTTCATAGCCTCTCCTGCTTTTTGTCATGTTGGAACAGAGTTCTGAATCCACCCCTGGGCTTTTTCATCTCCAATCTTTCACCTTCACTTTTCCAGCCTTTTACTCTTTTCTTCTTCTTCTCTGAGTGTCCTCAGACAACATTCTAAGAAAACATGCTTTCCCTCTACTGAACAAAATCTGGACGACAACCCTGTGCTTCCTTTAATAGTAGATATCAAAGTAACCAGCTTCAACCTGGGAATTTCCTTTGTAGTTCAGTGAAGCTGCCCAAGCAGTTTCGAGAAGGTGTGGGTACTCAACCCAAAGCTGTTGTCTTCCCTTTGGGCTTTCTTGGTGTGATGCAGGAAAGAGTATAACCACAGGAATGGACTTGCTGACACTTCAAGGCCTCCTGAAGTGACTTCATTGAATTTTTGATGACTCATTCATTCATATCTTCCAATAGCAACACTTTTCCATCCTTTACTGACTTCTTCAGTGTTAGCTTTCATGATGAATATCACCTATTCCTTGACTTATTTTAAAACTTCATTATTTTATTCATATATGAAATCATACTATCACAATTAAAAAGTCAATTAAAATAATGAAATTATTTTGCATATAGATACACACACACACCCCTATATCTGTCTCTTATACA
>SJYW01005268.1:2280795-2298021 GCA_006410735.1 Raphicerus campestris | reverse complement strand
ATATATATATATATATATATATATACGGTCTTCATCATTTTTCTGGTACAGAGCTCCCAAAACACTTGGAATTTTCTAAGTGATGAGAGTGATATGAGAGTCTTCTGTAATACTAATGACATGAGCTTTGGAAAGTCCCTAGATCACCTGAAGGTGGGCCTGGCTGTCAGAGGAGCCAATCTTGTGATAGAAATTTGGGACTTCCAGTCACATCTCCTGACCTCCAAGGAGGAAAGAAGGGTTTGAATTAATCACCAATGGACAGTGATTTAATCAATGCCTAAGTAATGAAGCCTCTTTGTCTATTTGTTGTTGTTCAGCTGCTAAGTCATGTCCCACTCTTTGCAACCCCGTGGACTGTAGCCTGCCAGGCTCCTCTGTTCATGGGATTCTCCAGGCAAGACTACTGGAGTGGGTTGCAATTCCCTTCTCCAGGGGATCTTCCTGACCCAGGGATCGGCCCTGTGTCACCTGATTTGGCAGGTGGATTCTTTACCACTAAGCCACCAGGGAAGCCTATAATGAAGCCTCTATAAAAGCCCAAATGAATGTGGCTCAGAGAGTTTCTGGCTTAGTGAACAGGTGGAGATTTGGGGAGGCTCATCCAATCAGAGGGAACATGGAAGCTCAGGGCCTTTTCCCCATTCATATCTTTTCTATCTGGATCTTCCTGAGTGATATCCTCTTACAGTAAACTGGTAATCTAGTAAATACAATACTTCTTTGAGTTCTGTGAGCCAGTATGGCAAATTAATTGAACTCAAGGAAGGGTTGTTGGAACCTCCAGTCTATAGTCTGCAGGTCAGAAAAGCACAAGCAACAACCAGACTTGCAACTGGCATCTTAAGGGTGGGGGCTGTCTTGTAGGATTGATCCCTTAACCTATGGGATCTGAAGAAATATCTAGGTAGATAGTTTCAGATTTGAGTTGAATGGTCGAACACCTAGCTGGTGTTGGAGCATTGCTTGGTGGAATGGGAAAAACATTGGAATTGGGTTCAGAACCATTATTCACTCATTCATTCATTTATTGGTTGACTGATGAGGTAATATGTTACTTTTCAACCAATTCAAATGATACAAAAGTATATAAGTTTTCCTTAGAAGACACAATTAATGTTATGGGGGAATCTGTCTAGATATTTGTCTATACATCCAAAACATGACATATGTATGCATGTTTCCCTGCATTTTTGCATAAATGGACACAATTTTTAAAAAAAAATTTTTTTCAAGAAAGATCTTTCAAAAGTGACCCTTTTTTTTTTTTCTATAACTTGCTTTTATTTAGTCATTCTGGTGATGATAGCAATTTAGGTTAACTGCAGTTTCTCATTATTACAACTGATGTTGTAATGAATATCCTTATATGATACCTTTGTGCCACCTATCTGAGAAAGCCAGATTCCTTCCTAGGCTCTAGGTATAGCCAGCCAAAGTGTAATAAATTATAGCTGTTGCTGTTTATATCTATAGAAACACACCATCTGTCAAACTGGATAGTAGTAGTAGCAGTAATAGTGTAAGTTGCTCAGTCGTGTCTCTTTGTGACCCCATGGACTGTAGCCCACCAGGCTCCTCTGTCCATGAGATTCTCCAGGCAAGAATACTGGAGTGGCTTGCCATTCCCTTCCCGGAATCTTCCCTACCCAGGTATCAAACCGGTATCTCTTACATTGGCAAGTGGACATTTTACTATCTGAGTCATCAGGGAAGCCTGTCAAACTGGCTACTAGCTACTATATAGTTATCATTTACTAAGTGGCCTCTGTATGCCTACTGTTACCCTTTAGTATGTCCTCATTTTTCAGAAAAAGACACTGAGGCTGGGAAGGGATATGAGCTGGCCCTTATAGGTATCCTCAGGCCCAGCCCCACCAGCTCCTGGGTTAATTCTCTCCTAACCATGGCAGGAATCATATCATGACCTGCATTTTCATCCAAATGAAGGGCTTATCTCTAGTTTTCCAGTTCCTGAAGTTAGCTGAGACTTTTTCTTAACTATCAAACTCCTTTAGATGGTTAGTTTTATAAGTCAGCTTGGGTTGACTGCTGCTGCTGCTGCTAAGTTGCTTCAGTCGAGTCTAACTCTGTGCGACCCCACTGACGGCAGCCTGACTGGGGCCCCAAATATCTGGGGCTACCAGATATTTGGTTAACCATTATTCTGGATATTCCTTTGAGTGTGTTTTGAGGTGAGATTAACATTTAACTCAGTGGAATCTGAGTTTTAAAAAAAATGCCGTCTGTAATTGGATGAGTGGGCTTCACGTAATACGTTGAAGACGTGAATAGAAAAATAACAAAAAACTAGAACTCTGAGCAAGAGGGAATCTTACAGTGTCTAGACTGCTTTGAACTCAGACTGGAATATCAGATCTCTTGAGTCTGCAGACGGCCAGCCTACGGTGTAGGTTTTGGACTTGCCAGCCTCCACAATTGTGTGAGTCAATTCCATATAATAAATCTTCCTCTCTCTCTATACACACATCCTATGGTTCTATTTTTCTGGAAAAGGGTGATGAATACATGCCTAGCATTTGCTCAGAGTACATGTTCAATAAATATGAGTGGCATTAACAAGCTTGGGGGTGTCTGCCCATAGAGCCTTAGCCTCCAGGTATCCTCTTTTCTCCTAGTTCCACCACACATGCCTAGCTTGTTTGCCTGGCTTTTGGGTCTTGTGTTCCTAATTCATGCCTAATGTCTTCTGCCAGGCCTCCTAGCTGGCATCCCGTTTAACCCTATTCAACTTCTCTGGTCTGCTTGGTGCTGCCCTGGCACCCAATTACTGAGCTACCCAATGGGATTTTACCAATGCCGCAAGAGCCCACTGGCAAGCCTTTCTAGTTCTGAGGCTGGCTCCTCCTGGATCCTGATTCTTCATGTTAAGAAACATTCAGACTGCCTTATACCCATTGGAAATCCCATTTGGATTTTGGGCCAGAGNTGAGCTACCCGATGGGATTTTACCAATGCCGCAAGAGCCCACTGGCAAGCCTTTCTAGTTCTGAGGCTGGCTCCTCCTGGATCCTGATTCTTCATGTTAAGAAACATTCAGACTGCCTTATACCCATTGGAAATCCCATTTGGATTTTGGGCCAGAGCTCTGCCTCCTTTGCGTGCCATTTCCAGAGCAAGCACAGAGCTGGAGTTTCTATCTCTGTGTGGACCTCTTTGGTCCTGGCTCCTTCCTTTCCCCTCTGACTTCGGCCGCTTCAGTCTCATAGGCCTAACCGGAGGCCATCAGAAGAGTAGGATATACATGCACCTAACCAGGAAGAAGGGAGGCCATGTAGTCTACAACAGAGGCTCAGGCCAATGACTAAGGGTATCCAGAGAAGGGAGAAAACGCTTTCCACTGGAGAAGGGAGAAGGACTTTACGGAAGTGGCTGAATTCTGCTGGGTTTCCTAAACTAGATTTCAACAGGATGAGCTAGACATTGGAGACTGGACACAGACCTCTCAACAGTGGAGCCTGAGCTCAAAGCAACAAAGGATGCAAAGAGGCTGGACATTGGAGAGTCCTGGGGAATGAGGAAAGGATGGAACTGAGAGAGGGGTGGGTGAGTCTAGGAAGAATGTTAGAGGCTCATTTAATGCAAAAATTTACCCAGAACAAGAAAGGAAGTGTTCCTTTGTCTCCTGACCAGATTCACTTCTGCAAAATAATCACAGCAAGGTAACTTGTCCCAACGTTTATAACACAAGGACTTGAAAGCAATGTTTTCACAGTTTGGGGGATGGCTGTTAAGTGTAGGAGCTTTGGCCTGAGAGTCTGAAGGACCAGATTCCAGTCCTGACAGAACCACTAAAGAACTGGAAGAACTTTGGAGGGATCTCAGATCCCTCATTTGGGAAGCAGGGATGGGTGGAGTGAACTGGAGAAGGTCTAACATTTTTTTCAGAATTGAAACTTTAAGAGTTTGATATAAATTTTTGCTCTCAGGAGTAATTATGAGAGCAGAGTTACATGTTTACATATATATTTGTATAAGGATTTTTTAAATTATAAAGTTTCCAACATACACAAAAGTATATTTACTCAGTTGTTAAGATCTTACTATATTTTCTTCATCTATTTCTCGCCCAACTCCTTTCTTTTTGGTTGAATTACTTTAAAACACTGGCATCATATCATTTCACTTCCAGACCTATATGCTTTTAAAATATTTAGACATTAAAAAATACAAAGTATTATTACATTTAACAAAAAGAAAAAACTTTATATCATGTAAAATTCAGATCATAAAAAAATTTTCCCATTGTCTTAAAAATAAATGTTTACTGTTGTTTTATTTGAATCAGGATACACACGTGACATTTGGTTGCTACGTCTCTTTAACCTGTTTTAAAGAACAGATATTTTAAAATGCAGACAAAAGTGTTCTTGTGAAAAGACCCCAAATAGCCAAAGCAATCTTGAGAAAAAAAAATGGAGCTGGAGGAATCATGCTCCCTGACTTCAGACTATATTACAAAGCTTCAATAATCAAAGCAGTATAATTCTGGTACAAAAAAGGACATATAGATCAATCAAACAGGATAGAAAGCCCAGAAATAAACCCATATACCTACAGCCAATTAATTTACAACAAAGGAGGTAAGAATATACAATGGAGAACAGACAGTCTCTTAATCAAATTGTGCTGGGAAAATTGGACAGCTACATGTAAAGGAATGAAATTAGAACATTTTCTAACACCATATATAAAAATAAACTCAAAATGGATCAAAAACATAAAACTAAGACCAGACAGCATAAAACTCCTAGAGGAAAACATAGGCAGAACACTCTTTGACATAAATTGCTGCAATATCTTTTTGCATCAGTCTCCTTGAGTAACAGAAATAAAAACAAAGCAAACAAATGGGACCTAATTAAACTTAAAAGCTTTGGCATAGCAAAGGAAACCACAAACAAAATGAAAAGACCATCTACAGAATTGGAGAAAATACTTGAAAATGATGTGACTGATGAGATTAATTTCCAAAATATCCAAACAGCTCATNATATAACTGACTTATACCCATCATACTCATTGCACCCACTGTCTTTCCCTTCCTTATACCCCCAGAAACTCCCATTAGAGGCATCATTTTTTAACTCAGTACAAGTCCTACTCTCTTCAGATCTGTGAGCTGAATTTCACTTAACATACTCTCCCCTTTCCCAAATTTTATTTTTATCTTGATATCAAGTCAAGGAGTTGGAGGTAATCCCTGGGAAGAGGAGTCTAAAGATAAACCAAAGGTACACATACAAGATAGAAAGAGGGAGAGAACTTGTATAACAGTGTCTGTTGAATAGTTACTGTGTGCCCAGTGTAGTGCTCTGGGCTTTATGCTCATCATTTATGCACATAAAGAGAACCTATGAAGAGAGTATGATTCTGGAATTTTACATAGGCAGAGGCTTAGACTTAGGACTGTGAAACAAGTGTCCAAGATCACACAGCTAGTGAGAGGCAGATCTGGGACATGAAGCAGGATTGTGTGACTCCAGACTTGGTCTCACTTTCAATCTAGCATCTTTATTTTCCCAAATACTTTCCTTACAGTCTGTATATCCTGGAGAGACTTCACACATAGCACTAAACGGATCAAATGGTGACATAGTATTTAGGTGCCTAGCCCATGCCCTGACATAAAACAAAAACTCTGTAGGCATTATTTTCACATTTGATAGTTTGGGTTGTGAAGAGGGAAAACAAAGTTACTTAACTGGAGGCAGTTTGGTGCTTGGATACTAGGATACATGTAACTGATTATTAATTAATTTCAGGGTTTACGAGGAATGAGTAGCTGCTCTGTTTACAGGTTGCATTTACTTCCGCCTAGGCAAGGCTTGCAAAGATCTCTGCTCCAGACTCTGACTTGTTTCTAAGTGGTTGTTATTGCCATCACTTTTAGGCAGCCATGCAATATTCCTGTGGTGCATGACGTGGTTCAACATTCCACAATTCAGTTTGTGAACTTTGGAAACTAGCATTGTATGCCATTAAAGAATAGCTTCCAGCCTGGGAGCTCCTGTCCATGGTGCTGAAATCAGAGCTCCTGGAAGGCAGAAGCAGATGGTACCACATGGTACCGCTCATCTCCTTAGCCTGCCTGAGCTCAGAGACTGAACTGCTGTGAAGAGCAGGCTGGCTTGGGAATTGAAGGATCTGAGTAAAGTTCTAATAACTTGCTGTGTGGCCCCAGGCAAACCACCTAGCCTTTCTGTTCCGTCTTTCCCGCTGGTAAATCTGGATTGCTACATTCTGCCTTTCCTGTTTTGCAGTGCTGCTGATTCTCTGTGAGTAAATGATACAACAGATGCTGAGTAGGATATGAATGCACAGTATGACTATGCTGTTATTATTGTTGCTCAGCCTTTTAATCATACATTTCGACTATATCATCTTAATTTACTGAGGCACCCTAAGGCCTAATAAGATACAAAGCAGCGAACAGGAAATCAAACAAGCTGATAAATTCACTGGCAAAACAAAGAAATAAGTTTTGTTTTCTTTTTTTTTTTTTTTGCCAGCTCCTGTGTAGTCATATAGCTCAGGGTGTGTCTCTAAGAAGAAGAAAGAAAATGACCAGTGAGGAGTCAGCCTCTTTCTGGAAAGAGGAAGATCGGATCTTGTTACCTCCACTAGCCCCACAGGGAAGCTCTGTTCTACTGTCACAGGGCCTGAAACCTCACCATTAGCCTGTTATTCTAGCTTGGTATTTTTTGCCCTTTGCAGAATGGTTGCATTCTCTTCTTTTTAGTTAATCATATTTGCTATGGGCTGGGAGATGGATATTGAATCCCTGGGTCTAGGTTCTCTCTCTAGCTATAGAATTTTCATAAAACAAATAATTTAATTTCTTCTAAACTCAGTTTCTCAATCTGGAAAATGGTCTCAATTGTAATAATACCAGCCTTATGAGATGGTTGAGAAGATAAAATTTCTTTAAAAAGGCTTCCTAAAGTCACGTGAACATTAGTTGTCATGATTCTCTGACATGCTGTGGTCAAAGTATCCCATGAGTGAGTCTTAACTCTTCCCCGTTCTGTACTTTGTATGCTATCTTCCTTTCAGGTATACCTTCTTCTCCATTCTCCAGTTAAAATCTTCAAATATCAGGTCAAACACCACCTCCTTTTAAACTGTTTATTTGCTTGCTTAATTTGGGCCTGCTGGCTCTTCGCTGCTGCGTGTGGGCTTCCACTGCTTGTGGTGAGCAGGGGCTACTCTTTGCTGTGGTGTGCAGGCTTCTCATTGTACTGGCTTCTTGTTGCAGAGCGCGGGTTACTGAGCCCACACACTGGAGCCGCAGCTGCTGATCCCCCGTGCCACAATCACTGAAGCTCACACACCCTAGTGCCTGTCCTCCGCAACAGACATACCACCTTCTTTAATTACTCCAATTCTTTAATTACCCCAATCATAAGTGACTTTTTTCCTTCCAGAATTCCTAGAGACTCTATTGTCTTCACTATTCATCTGATTGTTTCCTTTAACTATGGTAGGGTAGTTATTTTAGTACATTTTTTTTTACTTTCCTCAAAGAGATGATGAGATTTTGGAAATGGGATCATATCTTGCACACGGTAGAGGCCTAACACCCATTTGAATGCATGTATAAGGTGGATGTTATGCCCATTCCCTGGTCTTCTTTCAAATAGAAATATTGGTGGGGAAACTGACCTGGTAGGCAAGAGTACAAATATATGAATTAAGAGCACTGGGTTCAGGTGGCAAATGAGGGTAAAGGGAAAACCTGGAGAGAACAAATTGAATAAGAAAGTGGGAGCTGCCAAAGACATGTTTCATCATTGTAGTAGTTTTTCCTGGCCTGCTTTTGGTCTTGGAGAGTCCACGGAACCAACAAGGGAAGATACCTTATAAGCTCTAAACAGGGACTAAAGTTAGAATTCACGGACATAGGAAATTGTGCAATATCTAAGCCCACCAGAAGGTGGCTCAGTGTCACTGATTCCACGGTCTGGCAACTTTGCTCCTGGGGATCCCCCAAATTGATGTGTCCTGGAGATGGGAATTGCTCCCCACTCCAGTATTCATGCCTGGAGAATTCCATGGACAGAGGAGCCTGGTGGGCTACAGTCCGTGGGGTCTCAGAGAATCTGATTCAACTGACCAACTAATATACACACACTTCTGATGGGTAGTTCTCATCTGTGTTTCCTATGGTTCAATGCTGCCCTCTCTTTATCCTCTCCTCCGTCCCTTCATAATGTAAAAGCATAAAGCAAACTCCATTCTGTAGGCTGGAGAATGTCACTTTGCGGACTTTCACCTTTGGGAAGGTTTCCACTGAGATGAAATAGAGGCCCTTCAACTTCTAAGTTCTGCTAACGTGCAGAACCAAACTCAGATAACACCCTCCACATTTGTATCTCCTACCTGGATTCTTAGAGGGTGAGCAGCTGGTGCCTTTTTAGACAAAGTGGGCTAAAAGGAGAAAGTCAGTCTTTTGTATACTTTCTTTCCTTGCTCTCTCTGCTCCCCCTCTATTTTTCCAGATTTCTTGCAGAGATAGCACCTCTTCCTCTGTTTCTTTCCGGGATCACCTCATCTCACTGTCCTTATATTTTCACAAGATATGTGGCTCAGGTATTTTTCTCTTTAAAAATCGTAATGATAGCTTTCCTTTTTTACGCTTCTTCACAGTTAGCAAAGCCATTTTTATGCACCATTTAATTTGACCCTCACAATAGCTATGAGAAGTTTTGGAGCACAGCTATTGATATTCCCATTGTGCAGATGAAAATACTCGTATATAGATAGAGGAAGTGATTTCTCAGAAAATGTAAGAAATACAAGGCCTCCTAATGAATTCTTCCTTATGTTTCTTAATATGGATGATGCAAATAAGGCCAAAAAGGAACACAGAACACACTCCTGGTCCTACAGTCAATAGCGGTGGAAATGGGGCTGGAATGAACATGTCCCGACTCACAGCTTAGTGCTCCTTTTATCCCACTGTCGTCTTTCTCCATCACCCAAGNAATAAGGCCAAAAAGGAACACAGAACACACTCCTGGTCCTACAGTCAATAGCGGTGGAAATGGGGCTGGAATGAACATGTCCCGACTCACAGCTTAGTGCTCCTTTTATCCCACTGTCGTCTTTCTCCGTAACCTAACAGTCCACTGGATAGTTATCCAGCCAATCAATTTACCATTCAGCCTCTTAAAACTCCTGAGTTTGCGTCAATCAGAATCTTGACAGAAGGTTCCAGAGGTGAATGCCTGAGGAATTTTGGAAAGCTCATCAGGAATCTTTTTTTTTTTTTTTTTTTAAGCTAAAAATGAATGAAAATAAAGACTGGAAGAAAATCCCTCAGAATGTTAACGATAAGTATGCTTGGGTGATGGAGCTATGGACAATTTAGTTTTCTGTGTTTCTGTATTTTCGCATTGTCTTGAGTGAGAATTTATTACTTTTGTAATGGGAAATAAACACTAAAAAGGAAAAAACACATCTGGGCGTAGGTATTGCATGTGTCTGTGTATGTGTGTGTGGGAAGCAGGGGGGTGGCTGTTAGCTCCTTGCATTAGATTCCCTTGAGGATGAGTGAAGCAGACACTCTGATCTCCCCATCAGGGAGATCTGTGTGTTCTGTGCCTCTCTGGTTCCCATTTCNTGTATGTGTGTGTGTGTGTGGGAAGCAGGGGGGTGGCTGTTAGCTCCTTGCATTAGATTCCCTTGAGGATGAGTGAAGCAGACACTCTAATCTCCCCATCAGGGAGATCTGTGTGTTCTGTGCCTCTCTGGTTCCCATTTCTCCCCCAGAGCCCCAGCTGATGGTTTTGGCAGGCTATGCTCACACCTTCTCCCTCCCTGGTGCCCCGGTTCACTCCCCCCAAAGCCACAGCCCACAGCGGGGCACGTGTGGAGGCACCAGAGCCCCCCTTGTGTCTTGGCAGGGCCCTGGGCTCCTGCCCTCCTCGCTCCGCCTGCTGGGGACTTATGTAACACATTCCCAGGACTTCATTTTCCAGCAGATTGAAAGCAAAGCCACTGTTGATTTTCTCCAAAAAAGATCTATTTGGAAGTGCAATTGCCTTGAATTACATGGTGGCGTGAGAGGCCAGACCTTGCTGTAAATAACTTTCCTCTCAGCCACACAGGAGCCTGGCTGGCAGCTCAATCCAAGCTTCAGATGGTGGTGCTCAATGGGGAGGGAGAGGGAGAGGCAAAGAGAAAGTGTGTGCCTGTGGAAGCAAGGGCGCACCCTCTTGGGGCTTTGGCTCAGCTGCTGCCACTTCTTTCCTCTCTGGAGTTCTGTGTCTGCATGAGCGGTGAGGGCAGAGAAGGGGCCAGAACTGGAGCTAAGCTTCTGGGCTCTTTCCTCCGCTAGTTTATAGGACCTCCCTCTTGGTCTCCCACGCTGCCACCCAGGAGTCCTGGGGCTGCGTGAGGGCCAGTGGCTCATGCACGCAATGTGGGGTGGCACAGAGAATAAGCTTCAGAATTGGACGCATCCCAGTTCTGGTCCAAGGTGTGCCTATTACAGTTTATGGGACCTCAGCAGATTGCTTTACATCTCTGACCTGTTTTTATCCGTTAAAAACCCAAAACAAAACAGGTGATGGGTGTGGGAGTGGAGAATATCTACGTTTCAAAATTATCATGAGGATTAAAGGGAGAAATACTGGAGAAATCATATTGCCCCATGCCTAACACTTGATCTGTGCTCTATAAATTTAGTTCCATTCTGGGTTCTGCATTGCCTTCCACGATAGACTGAAATGAGAAGCAAAATCAATGGGCTTGAAACCAGGATGGCCCAAACCCAAGTTGTGAAACAAGCAAGGTTTGAGCTGTTTTACTTTTTTTTTCATATTCTCTTTCTCTATAGATATCCATAGCTCACACATGCAATTCTCCCAAAAAAGACTGCAGTGAAGTGACTTATACTGTGGCAGATGGGACTTAACACAGGTTTTCTCCTGGTGGACATCTATATTTTAAGAGCCCTGCCTGGGCAAGCAGAGGGCAATTCTTATGCCAAGATGGCAGCATTTTAGACAAGGTAGTATCTGTAGACATCAAGGTAGTATCAGGAAGATCAAACCAGTCTTTCCCAAAGGAAATCAACCCCAGATACTCACTGGAAGGCCTCATACTAAAGCTCCAATACTTTGGCCACTTGACATGAATAGCCAGCTCACTGGAAAAGACCCTGATGCTGGGAAAGATTGAGGGCAGAAGGAGAAAAGGACAAGATGGTTGGTTGACATCACCGACTTGATGGACATGAGTGTGAGCAAGCTCCGGGAGTTGGTGAAGGACAGGGCAATCTGGCGTGCTGGGCTCCATGGGGTCATAGAGTCGGACACAACTGAGTGACTGAACAAGAAGAGTATCTCAATAGGGAATCTGGATTTAGATCAGCGAGTTTTTCCACTTTGGCTCTTTGTAGGACTAGCAATATCTTGCAGGCATCAGAATGGGATTCTGCGCCAGGGCAGCTGGGTATTTTTCTCTGAACTTATGTGGTATTGTCCCTTTCATGTTATCAAGTTGAGGGAATAGTGAAAGCCTAGTGCACTGTGGACTGTATCCTCAGAAAAAGCCTCACAGATGCCTCTGGGGAAGGTATCCAGCCACCCACCTACTCAACATTTATTAACATCCTCCTCTAAGATATGATAAAACAGCTGATGTTTGCTAAATATTTTGCCAAGTTACCAAGTACATTATCTTATTTAATCTTCACTACTTCTGGGGAAGTAGTTACTGTTATTTATTATGCCATTATTATAGCATAGTGGTTAAAGGGCAAGGAGCTGAAGCAGATTACCTGGTTCAAATCTCAACTCACTCATCACCAGTAGTGGGAACACAGCAACCTAATTCTATGGGCTTCGATCTTCTAATATTTAAGTAGATGTTTAAATAATAGTACCATTTATAAGGCTGTAAGGCATTTAGAAATGTGCCTGGCTCTTAGTATCCCCATTTAACATCTGAGAACATTGAGGGTAAGGGGAGTGGAAGTGATTTTCTTGATGATACCCGGCTGGTGACAGATCCAAGGTCAAAAATCCATGTCTTATGACTCCTCATCTAGTACTTTTTTCCTGCTCTGAGGAAGATCTGCAGGATAATTTATATCCCCCTTGACAGCTGTCAGTCATAAGAACAAGGGCTGAAAACCTTGGTGAGAACAGTTGAAGCATTGATGCTTGTTTAATTAAACTCTAGTCCCCGAAAACATAAAAGTACTCACAATTTGTATGCCCACCCCAAGTTGGCAGTTGCAGCTTCAGCAGCAGTTAGTGAACTTACTGAGTGGCACTGGGACTAATACCCAGGCTGAGGACCTAGTGGCATTAGATACAAGTAGGTGAACTCCAGAGAAGATTTGCTGTTAGGTGGAAACTCAGGAAGAGAGTCAACATGTGTGGTGGGCAGAAGTCAAGCTCTGAGCTTCCGCTGGGAAAAAGAGCCACTTCACAGAATATGGTGATGAGCCACTGGGAGCTTCAGGATCAAATGTGGAATGGAGATTATATTTGCTAAAGTTTTTCTCTTTTTAGATGGACCTAGAGTAAACCTTTACTTGGCCAAGTCCTATACAGCCTCCTGTGTTACAGACAAAGAGGGGGGTCAGATGAGGAGGGTGTTGCCATGGAGTCCACTTTGCCCACCCCCCTTTTCTCTATAGGGCTTCCCCAGTGGCTTAGCAGTGCAAGAGTCCACCTGCAGTATGGGAGACCCGGGTTCGATCCCTGGGTTGAGGAGATCCCCTGGAGCAGGAAATGACAGCCCATTCCAGTATTCTTGCCTGGAGAATCCCATGGACTGTGGAGCCTGGTGAGCTACCGTCCATGGGGTGACGAAGAGTTGGACACGACTGAGCGACTTCACTTCCCTTTCCTTTCCTTTTCTCTATAGGGCTTTCCCAGTGGCTTAGCAGAAAAAGAGTCCACCTCCAATAAGGGAAACCCGGTTTGATCCCTGGGTCTGGAAGATCCTCTGAAGAAAGAAAGGGAAACCCTCTCCAGTATTCTTGCCTGGAAAATCCCAGGGATAGAGGAGCCTCACAGGCTACCGTCTCTGGGGTCCCAAAGAGTTGGGCGCAAGTTAGCAACCAAATAACAACAGTTATCTGTACCTCCCCTGACAAAGTGCCTGTATTTCTATTCTTAGAGACTGAGCCTCTGAGGCATTGCTAGTGTTTGGTATGTTTTTTAATGAATATTCAGTTAAATATCCAGTATCCCCACGAGGGCAATGCATTACACTAAATCATGCAATAGTATTTTATAAAAAATTATATTCCTTCATGTTAGNTATTTCTATTCTTAGGGACTGAGCCTCTGAGGCATTGCTAGTGTTTGGTATGTTTTTTAATGAATATTCAGTTAAATATCCAGTATCCCCACGAGGGCAATGCATTACATTAAATCATGCAATAGTATTTTATAAAAAATCCTATTCCTTCATGTTAGGATGCACCAGACAGCTGGGTACCTTCATCCAGTTCAGAACTGAATATAGGCAAGGTGCCTTGGGAGGAGAGAGGGTGGACAGTCTTTGCTAATTCACATTTTGCCAAGGGCCAGCCCACTTTGTGCCTTTTTCCACTTAGAAGAATTGCTGGAAGAAGTTCTGAGTGCAGACAAATTAGAACAGGGAGCTGTGATCCAGGAGAGGAAAGCATCCCACTCAAGCAACATAATTAAGAGTGTGTCCTCCTTTCCCTCTCCGAGCTTAAGAAAGAGCATCCCACTTGCTATGGGATTTGTCCGTCTTCCCAGAAGATGCCAGTGTGCTAACCCCTCTTGCCTGTGGATGTGGCCTTCTTTCAGGATGGTCTTTGTGGGTGACTGAGTTAATCTGAGATCATTAGGTTGGGTCCTGATCCAGTGTGACTGGTGTTCTTATAAAAAGGGCACGTTCAGGTCCAGAGACAACATGCACGCAGGAACAGTGTGGCTTTCAGCCAGATGAAGCTGCAAGCAGAGATCAGAGTGATGTACCTGCTGGCTGAGGGATGCCAGCTGTTACAGCATACCACCAGATGTTAGGAGAGAGGGAAAGGTCAGATTCTCCCCTGCAACCCTCAGAGGGAACCAAGACTGTCGACACCGTGATCTCAGGCTTCTAGCTTCCAGAACTGTGAGGCTTCAGTGTGCCCCAGTTTGTGGTACTTGTTATGTAGGCTTCCTTCACTAATACACTACCGAACCAGGACACTTAAGAGTTTGTCCTTCCTTCTTCAAGAAAATCTTAGTGATTCCCTACTGTGTGCCAGGTACAATGCCAAGTACTGAAAACAGTGTCTTAAGAGAAGATACTTGCTTTTATGGAGTTCATAGATTAGCAGGGATGTAGATAAATGAATAGGCCATTATTAGCAGTAGGATAAGTATTTAATATCTATTCTTTGCTCTGGCCTGTTGTCTTTCAACTCTGGCCAAACATTAGAATCTTTTGGGAACTTAAAAAAAAAAAAAAGTATGTCCAGTTCCCATTCCCAGATATTTTGATCTCATTGGACTGGGATGAGAATATATATCATTAGTATTTAATGCCAAAGACTGCCATTGTTGAGAACTATTTAAAAAAAATATTATCAGGGCCCCACTGCACACCAATTAAATTACAGTGGTCAGTCAATTCAGTCACTCAGTCATGTCCGACTCTTTGCGACCCCATGAATTGCAGCACGCCAGGCTTCCCTGTCCATCACCAACTCTCGGAGTTCACTCAGACTCATGTCCATAGAGTTGGTGATGCCATCCAGCCATCTCATCCTCTGTCATCTCTTTCTCCTCCTGCCCCCAATCCCTCCCAGCATCAGTCTTTTCCNCACACAGTCAAAGTCTTTGGCATAATCAATAAAGCAGAAATAGATGTTTTTCTGCAACTCTCTTGCTTTTTTGATGATCCAGCGGATATTGGCAATTTGATCTCTGGTTCCTCTGCCTTTTCTAAAACCAGCTTGGACATCTGGAAGTTCACAGTTCATGTATTGCTGAAGCCTGGCTTAGAGAATTTTGAGCATTACTTTACTGGCATGTGAGATGAGTGCAGTTGTACGGTAGTTTGAGCATTCTTGGCATTGCCTTTCTTTGGGATTGGAATGAAAACTGATCTTTTCCAGTTCCGTGGCCACTACTGAATTTTCCAAATTTACTGGCCTATTGAGTGCATCACTTTCACACCATCATCTTTCAGGATTTGAAAGAGCTCAACTAGAATTCCATCACCTCCACTTGCTTTGTTCGTAGAGATGCTGTGGTAGTGATGGTTTTAAAACCTTCCCAAGTGGTTCTAATATGTAGCTAGGTTTTTAGAACCACTTTCTCTGTTGAGGTAAGAATTATGTATGTCTTGTTTAAAGACATATCCTTTCCACAGTGTCAAGCTCAAAGAAGGCCATCACCAAATAATTGTCAGGATCTATAATGAGAAATTGGAAGGACTGGTGCTAAAGCTGAAACTAATACTTTGGCCACCTCATGCGTAGAGTTGACTCATTAGAAAATACCCTGATGCTGGGAGGGATTGGGGGCAGGAGGAGAAAGGGACGACAGAGGATGAGATGTCTGGATTACATCATTGACTCGATGGACATGAGTTTGAGTGAACTGTGGGAGTTGGTGATGGACAGGGAGGCATGGCGTGCTGCGATTCATGGGGTCGCAAAGAGTCGGACACGACTGAGCAACTGAACTGAACTGATAATGAGAAAAGTATAAGATACTGTTGGTGCATAGAAGATGAGTATTCAGGGCAATTGTGGGATAGCTGAGACCTAAAAGATAAATCTATTTAGTCAGGCAAGAAGGAGAAAGAAGACTTTCTGGCAGAGAGAATAGCATGTATGTACACTCAAGGATCTGGACACACACAGCTGGAGTTGTCTGTGGGTGGTTAGCGGTAAGGCTGGAAACATAACATGAATCATGAAGAGCCCTGTCAGCCATGGTAAGGAGCGTGTGTCCTGCCAGTCTGGGATTTGGATTGTCCTGGGGGCATAGCCAAGGCTTTCAACCCTGAGTTTTGCTCTCTTGGTGTTGATGCTTACACAGGTCAAGCTGTGGACTTAGAAGGTCACACACTTTTTCTCTTTGAAGCCAGGAGTCTAAGCCAGGATGTGTGTCTTAGAACCCAGGCCTGTAGGCCTGGCTCACAAGAAGGGGGATTCCCCAACTTTCCAGAGAGTTTCCCAAGTCGGGCAACTGTGTCATGTCCCTAACTGTGACCCGTCCCCCCGTCCCTAAGATCTAGGAGTGAGGTGTTCTCGACACTCCTGCCACAGGTCTGCATTTTGGGTGGACCCCAAGACAGCTTTCGCATCCCTCCATTAGCATCCTTTCTGATGTTCATTGTAATCCGATTTTACCTGGATAAACCTGGAAGGTGGATTGGAGACGGTTCAGTGTGATTTCCCCCACCCACCAGCCAACCCATCCCCAAAGGCGAGCCCTTCAGCTTGGCGACTTGCCAGCTGAGAGACGAACCGGACCTGCTGTCCTGGAGGTTTGCGTTCGTGGTGTCTCTTGGGTGTTGACTTGTCTGCGCTGCGCTGTCGCTAGCAGTACCCGATTTCGTACTCTCTGCAGATTCCATTAACAGCCTGCCTGCCCCTCTCTATGTCCTTAATGAAGACGTTAAATAAAATGTGGCGTTATTGTTGCCATTTGTACAGCACTTGTTATTTACTGAGGGCCTTCTGAACGCTTGTCTACTTCTCCAAGCAGTAGCCCCACAAACTCAATTAGCACCGCTGACCCCATCCTACAGAGAAGGCCCTTGGGAGTTCATGCATCTCTTGAGAGCCCTGTGACCAGCCACCCCTCCTTCCAAGGGGGAGACTCTTCCTTTTGTCCCCCAAATAACCCAGCTCCTGGAGCTGTACCAGCTTCTCAGGGGGCCCAGCTGACCTCTCAGGCCTGCCCTCCAAATTGTAGGTTTCCCTCTCTGCACCTCATTCCTCTTCTCCTGTCTGACACGTTTATGTTGCAATTCAGGAAAGCCTTGGTCTTCTTTTCACTCCGTCTGAACGAATTTGCAAGTACAGTTTCCTGATGGGCATCAAATGTCTTGCTGAACGTCCAAACACACCGAGTTCAGCGGGGCATCCGCTGTCAGCCCCGCCTTTTCTCGGAGGCCCGTCAGCGGCGCTGTGAACCTATCTGGCACAATCTGTCCTCTGTAAACATTGTAGGGCAAACAGCACTGTTGTCTTTCCGCATGTGACAA
>SJYW01005268.1:2266872-2278608 GCA_006410735.1 Raphicerus campestris | reverse complement strand
TGAACGCTTGTCTACTTCTCCAAGCAGTAGCCCCACAAACTCAATTAGCACCGCTGACCCCATCCTACAGAGAAGGCCCTTGGGAGTTCATGCATCTCTTGAGAGCCCTGTGACCAGCCACCCCTCCTTCCAAGGGGGAGACTCTTCCTTTTGCCCCCAAAATAACCCAGCTCCTGGAGCTGTACCAGCTTCTCAGGGGGCCCAGCTGACCTCTCAGGCCTGCCCTCCAAATTGTAGGTTTCCCTCTCTGCACCTCATTCCTCTTCTCCTGTCTGACACGTTTATGTTGCAATTCAGGAAAGCCTTGGTCTTCTCTTCACTCCGTCTGAACGAATTTGCAAGTACAGTTTCCTGATGGGCAGGAACGTTTGCTGAACGTCCAAACACACCGAGTTCAGCGGGGCATCCGCTGTCAGCCCCGCCTTTTCTCGGAGGCCCGTCAGCGGCGCTGTGAACCTATCTGGCACAATCTGTCCTCTGTAAACATTGTAGGGCAAACAGCACTGTTGTCTTTCCGCATGTGACAATCTCCCCTCTTACTGCGGAGACCTCACATCCAAGGCTCCCGGTGACAGCATCCTGGTAAGAATCAGGAGAGAAAATAGAGCTCAGAAAGACAGACTCAGAGCCGCTCAGGACTGCTTGCCCCGGGCTCGTTGGAGCGACTGAATAAGGCGTGTTAATACGTTTGCTTAGTTCTCTGTGCCTTGGCGTTCTCATATGTTAAATGGGGACGTGGATAAAAATGTGAGCCTGTAAAGGGTTTCCTGCTTTAATGACTCAAGCATTTGGGGATGGATTTTTTTTTTTTTATAGCACTATTTTTGACTTCACACTTTTAAAATCTACTTTACCGGCTGATTTCCTCCTTAGTAACATGCTCTTCTGTCTCCATGTCGCCTTCTCTGCACATACCTCCTTGTGTAGCTCATTCTTTTTCTAGCCAACTTTTCCTTTCTCATCACCCCTCTCATTTTCATTCATGTTTTTCCTTCCGCTGCTGCACTGAACGCCATCACCCTCTTGTTCTGCTTCTCATCTCAGCCTGTGGAAGGGCCTCTGCTATTTCTGATGGCTCATCCCACAGGACAGCCTTTCTGCGCTGGCCCCCCAGAAATGCCTGATGGAGGATTTATGGTGTGGTGTGGGCCACCTGGGGATGGGGGTGGGGGAATGGTGAAAAGACCCCGCACCTCCTCCCGTTGTTACTGGCTGACAAGGTGGTGGCCTGTGGTGAGGTAAGGGTAACTGAGGGAACTCTGGCTCCTTTGGCTCAAGGAGCTGCTTTCTGGTAGGAGCAGGTGGCACTGAGGTGTGAAAGCAGGGGTCAGAATCGGGTCTGGCACCAGTTGCAGTGAGGGGAAGGGATATTGAGCTGAGAATTATTTAAAGTGAGAAGCTGAGACGAGTCTGAGACTGTAAGCTACTTGCAAGCTAGCAAGTTAGTCTGCTTCAGATATATATATGTGTGTATAATTTATACATATATATGATAAATGTGTGTATTTGTATACATATATAGTATATAAATGTGAATGTATACATGTACGTACATGCTGCTGTTACATGCACACACATGTGAATATATACATTCACAATGCATATTAGTATACAAACATGTGAATATATACATGTATACATGTACATGCATGCTACTGTCAGTATGCACACACATACATGTGAACACACATAATACACATGTAGTACATACATGCATACTGTCAGCATGTATACATATATGTATATATACATGTAAACATTGCATGCACATTACTGTCAGTATGTTTACACACATATATATACATGTGAATATATATATGTATATATGTACATGCACATTACTGTCAGCATGTATATGTATACACATGTATATACATGTGAATATATACATGTATACATGTACATGCACGTTACTGACAGCATGTATATGTACACACATATGTATATGCATGTGAATATATACACCACACATATGTATATGCATGTGAATATATATACGTTACCATCAGTATGTATATACACATGTGAATATGTACACATGTACATTACTGTCAGTGTGTACACACACAACATGGGAATGTATACATGCATACATGCACATTACTGTCTGTCTGTGTACATGCACAGACACACACACACATATATCTGGGTTAGAGAGAAAAAGCACTGGTCACGTATGCCAAAAGCAGCAGGCGGCGCAGTCCGTTGTCTCAGTTCTCTGAGTCCCAGTGCCCGCGGGCTGGTGGCGGGGGCTGGCCGAAGCCTGCATGTGCCCTGGGAGTGTATCGAGAAGACCCCTTCCCCCCCTAAGTTAGGAAACTGATTTTATCTAGGGCTGCTGGTGACCTCTCCTGCCTTACTCTGGAATGTAAGCCAATCTACTTGCAGATGCTAGGAGTCCTTATCCTCTTAGAATGGCTCTGGGGAGGGAGATGTTGTCTATCTTTGTGTGTTTTTGTCGATTTTTTTTTGTTTATCTTTTGTGAAACAAATCTGCCTTCAGACCTGGAGAAATGGCACAGTCTTAGCTTCCAAAACACGCTTGAAAAGGTTGATGACACCTTTTGTCCAGTCCATGCAGAAAGATGAGATATTCATAGGCAATTATCTCCTAAGGAAGACCCTCAGGCATCAAATGAGGGCCTTAGACAAATTTAGAGATGCGGACAGTGGGGGCGTGTGTGCTGTGGCTCTCTCAAGCTATGTCCAAACACGCATCACTGATAGCTGCGGTTTCCTTCCTCAGCGCCCCCCACCCCCTCAGCAGTCTCTGCTGTGCTGATCCTTTCTTAAATTATCCTAACAGTGTGAGATTACGTTTCTTCATGCTTCCTCCTGTGTTTCATTTTTCTCCTTTTGTGAATCTGTGTGTATCCCCCTCTCTCTATGTGGGGGGGAAGGAGAACATGTCTTTTGAAACAGTTTTGTGATCTGAGATTTTCCTAGGAGGCAAGATCCTAATCCTACCAAACAGCACTCATAGTTTNTTTCATTTTTCTCCTTTTGTGAATCTGTGTGTATCCCCCTCTCTCTATGTGGGGGGGAAGGAGAACATGTCTTTTGAAACAGTTTTGTGATCTGAGATTTTCCTAGGAGGCAAGATCCTAATCCTACCAAACAGCACTCGTAGTTTAATTTTCATCCTGGCTGTCATACTTTTTCTTATTACTGGGAATAGTATTCTTATTTTTAAAAACTGAGCTATAGTAGATTGATAATGTTATATAAGTTGCAGGTATACAGCATAGTGATTCGCAGTTTTTAAAGGTCACACTCCATTTATAGTTATTAGAAAATATTGGCTATATTACCTGTACTGTATACTGTATCCTTGTAGTTTATTTTATGCATTAGTAATTTATACCTCTTAATGCCCTACCTCTGCCACGCTCCTTCACCTTGCTTCTTCCTTCTGGTAACCGCTAGTCTAGTCTCTAAATCAGTGAATCTGCTTCTTTTTTGTTATATGCACTAGTTTGCTTTATTTTTCAGATTTGACACGTATGTGATACCATTCAGTATTTGTCTTTCTCTGTCTGACTTATTTCACTTAGCATAATACCCTCCAAATCCATTCATGTTGTTTCAAATGGCAAAATTTCCTTCTTTTTTTCTCACTGAGTAGTATTCCATTGTATGTATTCATATATACCGTAGCTTCTTTATCCATTCATCTGTTGATGGACACGTGAGTTGCTTCCATATCTTGGCTATTATAGACAGTGCTCCTTTGAGCTCTGGGGTGCATGTATCTTTCCAAATTAGTGTTTTNCATATATACCGTAGCTTCTTTATCCATTCATCTGTTGATGGACACTGAGTTGCTTCCATATCTTGGCTATTATAGACAGTGCTCCTTTGAGCTCTGGGGTATCTTTCCAAATTAGTGTTTTTCTTTTCTTTGGGTATACACCTGGGATGAAATTGCTAGATCATATGGTAGTTCAATTTTTAGTTTTTTGAAAAACCTCCATGCTGTTTTCCATAGTTGCTGCACCAACTTATCTTCCTGCTAACCGTTTATAAGTTTTCCCTTTTGTCCACATCCTCTGCAACATTTGTTTACTGTCTTCCTTTTGACGATAGCCATTCTGCTAGGCGTGAGGTGCNTTTGAAAAACCTCCGTGCTGTTTTCCATAGTCGCTGCACCAACTTATCTTCCTACTAACCGTTTGTAAGTTTTCCCTTTTGTCCACATCCTCTACAACATTTGTTTACTGTCTTCCTTTTGATGATAGCCATTCTGCTAGACGTGAGGTGTTATTTCATTGTGGTCATAGTGTAATCTTTAATCCACGAGAACCTAAGCTATTAACCTAGAGATGCTTCTCTTCTAACAGAGTTTACATGCAGAATGTCCATTGTAACATCTCCTCCTCACCAGTGGCTACAAAGGGGAGTCTCCAGATCCCACTAGAGTGCTATGTGCAAACCCTCTGACTACAGAGAAAACTCTCAAATATGGCACAAGGGCATGTGTGCTGGGAGAAGGGACTTCTGCATCAGAAGAGATGTCGCCTGAGACTTCTTCCAACTTAGACATTGGGCCAGTGATGCTCCTTGGCCACTTGGAAGATGCCTCTATTCCTTTTAGTGAAGTTGAGTTCTTTTCTCAGGACAGGCAGCTTCCCCTGCAACCTGTGCTTCACCTTCTCCGTCGATTCAGTGGATCGATACAGAACTACGTGGCTACTGTACTGAAGTTTCTGCTCGTGACCTGGTTGCATCTTATTGTTGCTGAAATGAAAGAAATCATGAGAATGATGGGGACAGTGTATGAACTCTGAGCAGGGCATCAAAAGATAGGAGATGCCGATTAACTATGTGACCTTGGACCGGTTCCCTAACCTCTTGGTGCCTCCGGTATCCTTCTCGATAATGAAGAAGATAATGCCTCTCGGCTGTCTTTCTCATGGGGATATTGGCAGAGCAGATGAGTTCATGTTCAGTGTATGAGCTGCTCAGAGGAAAGATGCTGGTGGAATGTAAAGTGTGCTCTCGCCTCACTGAAAATGTCGTCACCCTCTTGTTCTGCTCCTCCTCTCGGCCCGTGGCAGGGCCTCTGCTCTTTCGGACAAGGTTGTCGATAGGTTAGCCTTTCCTCCCTGGCCCCTGCAGGATTGCTTCCTGTAAGTGCCTGGTAGAGGATTTTGTGGTGCAGGCTGGGACATCTGGGTGGGGGTGACCCAGGGACCCTCGCATTGTTATCGGGTGATGGGGTTTTAGGTGTGGGGAGGTTGTGAATAACTGGGGAGACTGTGGGCCCTTTGACTCAAGGAGCTATTCGCTGAGCAGAAGCTGGTGGCAGTGGGTTGTACAGAAAGGATCAAACTAGGGCTGGCTGGGCACACAAACCAAGTGTAATGAAAGGGCCAGAGACTGGGTCTGAGATTCTGCCCCTCTTGGGTCACTAATTAGTAGAAATATGCTAGGACTATGCCTGGTGATCTGTGAATCTCCTTCTTTTTGCATCCTGCAGACATCTGAAGATGGACTAGCAGTCAGCCTGCCTGTTCCTTTTCTAACTCCTTTCTTCTCTCTCCCCACAAATATTTGTTTACACTCCTTTGTAATAGAAGATAAGCACCTCTGAAATCATGCCCATTGGCACATGTCTAAACATGCTTTAGCTGAGAGACAGATATTCACGTAAACACTTGTAAATGTCCACAGACTAAACATGGATTGTCAAATCCTAATCACAAGGTTCAAATCAGGATTCTGACACTAACGTTTTAGAACATTCTAGTATTGATCAGCATTTTTCCTGGCAGGGCCCTCATCAGCCTCACGTGTGTGCATGTGTATGTGTGTGCATATGTGTGTGTGTGTGTGCATAGCTATGTGAAAGGCTTTATTAATTAACAATGCAAAGCTAAGCACTCAATGAAAAGGTTCTGGAGAAAGTATCTGTGATTATTACAGAACTGTTTAGAAACATGATCAATTAAAACCTGTACCGAAAGAGGTCGACCTTTTCCCAGAGATGTGTAACCAAACCCTTCCAGACATAGGGGTTTTGCTCTGAGTGTCCCAGTGGCTACGTGGGCGTTCCTTTATCCTCTTCTTTCAATACAGAAAGGCTCTTGCAGAGATGCTTCAAGTGAATGATTCTGCTGCCTTGGCCAATCCACAGCCCATTCCACATGGGTGTCCTCTCAGACTCTAACCTAGTTTGCATTCAGGTAATTCCGGTAATGGGATGTTTGCCTCTCCCCTGAGGGACCATTTCCAGCATCCAGCCGTTTAGCCAGAGTGCTGAGCCCTGACTTAAAGAAGGAAAGAGGTATTTGTAGAACAGTGGGGAGAAGAGAATTATGGATGTGACATGTTGACCTATTTTAAGAATGCAGGGTGGCTTCGAGGCTTTTGCATTTGTTTTTCCCAACTGTCAGGGAAAACTGTAAGCTGTGACAATGGCTGAGGCCCAGATCCTGAGGTTTTTTTTTTCACCTCGGGAAATTTGATTAGCAAATCAGAATGACCAAAGTGCCCATTCCCAGGCCACTTCCTAAATAAAATATATATGCGTGTGAAGTATGACCCGAGCTAAGATCCGTTTGTCTTCTGTTGAGCAAGCAGCGCTTTGGGGCTGGAGAGAGCTGGTTCCCAGCTCCCGTGTTGCACTTAACAGCTGTGTGATCTTTAAATTTCCTTCTAATAAAACGAGGAGAGTAATCCTTTCCCCTCGGGCTTGCGTAAGAGATAAATGAGATAAAGCCCCAAGTGGGATGCCTGTTGCATGGCGCTCAGCACGTGGTCATTTTTCTTTCTAGGAAGCAGGCTCAGCTGCAGATCCCCTGTCAAACCACCCCTCAGTTTCCACGGATCCCTTCAGATGCCCCGAGAGCCGCGGACGCCCTCCAGATGGGTGTGATGCTGTCGGTCTCCCCAGAGGACCACTTCCCCTACTTCCTCTGGCAGAGGCCAGGCACTTCCAGAAGGGCAGAGGGCCCCGTCTCCCTGGGGCCTGTCATCAGGTGCCACATCCCTGCATGTTTGTGGGGCTGCTCTGAAAAGCAGATGGGAGATGTGTCTGCTTTTTAAAATTCAAAATGGTAGAGTTCAGCGTTATGAGACAAGAGTGGTGATTGTACCATCAATTGACTCAGACTGCGATGAGAAAAGGCCTTCTGGACTTCTGCTGCTTCAGCCTGCACGTCAGGCTCTGCTAATTAAAGCTCCTGCGTCTCTCCAGCTTCCGTTATCAGACATCTTAATTTATTTACTTATTAAAAAAATAAGAGGAGTCTTTGTGCTTTCTTATTTTTCCCCTTTATTTTACCTTCGTCGTTTTGCATCCAATGATCTTGGGAAAATGAATGAATAAGATGGCTATAATTAAATATAGCTCGTATAAGGGAGGGTACTTTTCTTCTCTTGGATTGGCAGTTTTTCTAATGACAATGACCTTGTAATTCAAAGCACATCCTAGGGATGTCTGTTCTTTATTTTGAACTGCTTTGAGTGCACACTGGCTGGGCAGTGGTGGTAACGAGGGGGAGAATTGTTGGCTGCTGATGTAAGCTTTTCCACGGGTTAAATTTAGAGCAGGATGCTTTTCCCAGGCATTGGCACCCCACTCCAGTACTCTTGCCTGGAAAATCCCATGGATGGAGAAGCCTGGTAGGCTGCAGTCCATGGGGTCACTGAGGGTCGGACACGACTGAGTGACTTCACTTTGACTTTTCACTTTTGTACATTGGAGAAGGAAATGGCAACCCACTCCAGTGCTCTTGCCTGGAGAATCCCAGGGATGGGGGAGCCTGGTGGGCTGCCGTCGAGGGGGTCACACAGAGTCGGACACGACTGAAGTGACTTAGCAGCAGCAGCAGCAGCAGCAGCTTTTCCCAGGATGAAGTCTCAGTGCCTCAGAACGCGTCATGTGTCATGGACCTTCTCCTCTCAGTCATCGTCCGGAGTCAACACACTCTTCTGCTCCAAACGGTGTCAGGAGTCCCAGCCTACAGATCCAGAACTTGGTACTGATTGGAATCCTTACGCCTTCAACTTGCTGATTGTTGTTGCTGTTTAGTCGCTAGGTTGAGTCAGACTCTTTTCAACTCCAGGCTCCTCTGTTCATGGGATTTCCCAGAAAAGAATACTGGAGTGGGTTGCCATTGCCTTCTCCAGGGGATCTTCCTCACCCAAGGTTCAAACACAGGTCTCCTGAGTTACAGGCAGATTCTTTACCACTGAGCCACTAGGGAAGCCCTCAGCTTGCTGAGAGCCATTCATTTATTAGTCAGCTTAGTAAATGAGCAGAGGGAGGGAGTGAAGTCTCTGGGAGATTAGCAGTGAGCGAGAAGGAGGCTGGATGGGTGAGAATCATGGGCTCACTGGCGAGACTGGAGGGTTGGTTTGGAGAGAAAGTGGGGACTAAAGTTGGATATGTAAATTCCCAAAGCGCAGGTATGGTTCTCTGTATCTATCGATCTATCTTCCTATCTTATCTATCTATCTAGCTAGCTATTTCTGCCCATTTCTACTGTTGCAGAGTAATCAGAAGCTGGCTTTTTATTCCCCTCTCGGGACAGGCTCATCTTATAGGGTAAAGGCCTTGGCTTTTAGTACTTATGATGTCAGGACCTATATGTCTACAAACCAAACATCTTACTTTTCTTCCACCCTTCAAACAACACCTCCTTGCCCCTGGAGCTCTGTCCCTGAGTTGACTGTCTACTATTCTCCTGTTCTGCACAGTCTGCCCACTTTCCGATGGTTGGTTTGGAACATGATTTTTTAAAGTTCACTTTTTTTTTTTTAACCTGTCCTACTGAAGTGTCAATACACACCATTTGCATCCCAAGGGCTCCTTATTACCCTTGGTTATAAGTCTGTGGAAGTAGTTTTGTAGTAATTTAATTGGATGATGCTCTTCACCTCTGTGACAGAAATGCAGTTGTCCCCATGTCTCTGACCCATGAACCATGTTTCTGCAGCCTTGAAGGAGTGTTCCTGTGGCCCACTCACCCTTCTGTGTGAAGGATGGTCTAAAAGTGCAAGAACTGTGGGCTTCTGCTGGAATTCTCTGTCCTATTTCTTTAAGCAACAACAAACACATATCACATATAATGATTCTTACCACTTACGTCTGTCACCTGGCAGGTCCTCGATAGAGGAATTTTTTCTGTCCTTTCTTCCATGATAGTGGGCACAGTATGTGCTCAGTATGCTCAGTATTAATTATATTAAAGGCACAGATGTACATTAGGGGCAGCAGAAATGAGAGGTGCCTTGTTCCTGTCTCATGGAAATGGGAGATGGACCAACTGGGCTCACAAGATTCTCTTCCTATCTGATAATCTTTGTGGCCACTAGGGAGGTTCTTCTAGACATAACAGGTACTCAGTAAATGTTTGCTCAGGACCAAAGGACGTTTGCCCACCCAGCCAGCCTTTACACATTAGTTTGTATAGATGATTATGCAAAATAGAAGTGTATTCAGTATTGCCCCTTTTACAGAATAGTCCTTGACCTTTTCCTCTGGAGATCTGACTGTCACTATGAATTTCCCACTTCTTTATTATGCCTACTTGTTTATGTGTTTATTTTATTATTATTTTTTAATTTGAAAAGGAAAATGTTTGATGAAGTACATCTGGTGATGGGCATGGGGATAAAGATGATGGGATAACTGAAAGGGGAAATTAAGGATGTCTTAAAATCTTAGAATCACATGGGAAAGAAATTCAGAGGTCATCGCCCCTTATCTCCTGAAGAGATTCTCAGAGGTCTTAAACTAGACAGTCTGATATAATCTTTCTCTCTCAAAGGCAAAAGGTTAATTATGTTTTTGTCCTTAGTACTTTTTAAACATTTTTTTATTTAATACTTTATTCTGTTTTACAGTACTGTATTGGTTTTGCCATACATTGACATGAATCAGCCACAGGTGTACACGATCTCCTCATGCCAAAGCCCCCTCCCAGGGAAAAACAACAAATAACACACAAGGGGATCCCCATAAGAATAACTGCAGATCTTTCAATAGTCCTTAGTACTTTTATATTAGAAAAACAAAATTTATAAAAGCAGTATGTATATACTGTAAAAAGAAATATTCAGATGTTTACAGAAGCAGCCCAAATGAAAATGATCCACCCTGAAGCCCCATCTCCAGTGTAAAACTCATGTTCTGTTCTACCGCTGGGATTCGTATATACTTTCTTGATATATGAAATGTAGACACTATCTTTTGACTTCTTGCCATGAAGGATTTAGAGCTGCATCCTTAAATGCTGCCTTCCATGCATCATTCCTTCTCCAGAATTGTCAAACTATTACATATCCATTATTAAGCTATAGTAATGTGCATATCTATTCTCCAAATATAATTGGGTTTTCCATGCCTTGCTGTTGATTTTAAAATGTTCATTTAGATTGAGTGACTGCTATTTATTTTTTATTCACTTATATGTTCATCCATTCAATAAATACTGAGTGCTTATTTGTGCCAAGCGAGAGGCTATGTACAAAGCATGTGCAAGTATTCACAGTATTGTGTGCAAGACAGTTGAGTATGTTTTGGGCAGGAAGAGACACAGAATGCATACCTCAGCTCTGTTTCTAACTTGATTTAAAAGAAAAATCAAACAAGTTAAAGATGACTCCAAGGAACTCAAGCCTGGGTGACTGAGAGGATAGTGAAGGTTCTCACTGAAGAAAGATATTCAGCAGGAATCAGTCAATGGAGGGTGATAGGAAATCAGAGATGTCAAAAGTGAAGGGGAGAGATTTGAGTTTAGAGTTTCATTTGCTGGAGTTCTTTCCATAAGGAGAATCTTTCTCCACCTCGTGCAAATTAAAATCATGTAAGTAGATTTTTACAAATCATGTTTATTGAGTCTTAATCTGAGACCAATTAGGATTAAATTTCTGGAAATGGGGCCTGGTGTTATTTTTTTTTTAAGTAATCACAGGAAATTCTAATATACAGCCAAAATTGGAAACTTTATCTAGATCAGTGTTCTCCTTCTGTGCATACATCAGAATCATCTGGAGACCTATAACACATAGTGATGCCTGAGCTAAAGAGTCTATTTCATTGGCTTAGGAGGGAACCTAGGCAACTGTATTAAAAAAAAAAAAAAGTCTTCCTGGGTAAATTTAATGTGCAGCTACAGTTGAGAACCACTGACCTAGATAGTTAATTTTCACTGTGAATAATCAATGTTTTCAGGTTGTGAGCCATGGCAAAGGGGCACTGTAACAGAGTCTACTTAAGCTCTGGGCGAGTTCAGAATTAGCGTGAAATTGTTGGGTGCCAGTCAGGACGTGGGGACAGGAGCAATCGGAGGATGAGACCAGAAACTTTGAGGACCCAATTGGGATCAGACACCGAGCACTTGAGGTTCAAGGGCATCTCAGGGTCAATCCTGCTTCCAGGAGAGATGTCAGGAAATCTCCCTGGAAAGGCTCGGAATGTAAAATGTCATCCAGCGCCCCTGTCCTCTAACTCAAGTTAGCTTCCTCTGCAGTAGCGCTCAGCCTTTAGCCATACCACCCTCAATGCTCTCAGTCTGTCTGTAGGAGCACTCAGACAATGCACCTTGCATCATTTTTCTTTGAGGAGAGGAATTCAGAATGTCTTAGATCTCAATATGTGTGTGCTTTCCTTGATTGCAAACCAAACCTGACTCTTCCTCGGGTTCTTCCCATTAATCTGAACTCTGACCTTGTCACATCTTAGATAATTCCAGACCTTCTTGTTAATGTCACATAAATATTTTTAGA
>SJYW01005268.1:2231324-2253304 GCA_006410735.1 Raphicerus campestris | reverse complement strand
TCTGTCTGTAGGCAAGTCATTGAGTCAAGAACAGAGTATTTATAGTTTTTTTTCTGGGTTCATAAATCATTCCTGGCAGAACTTTAATCATTTGGATTTTGGGCTGCCTCCCTGACTTTCCTTTAGTTTATTTTTGGCCTCCGTAAGCCTCATGTATTTGGAGAAATATGTAATCGCATAAGAGCAGAGTGGGCTCCTGTTAGGTGTGCACTGACTATGTCCTGGGTTCAGGGTTCCTCAAAGTAGGCAGCAGAACCCCTTGGGGTGGGGACAGGCTTGTGAAAAGGGCACATTTTGTAGTCCCACAAAATCTCTGAAGGTGGGGCTCAGTCATCTGTATTTCACATGTTTTTGGATGATCTTTATGTAGTTATAGAGTCTTTACTATAGTTATTGCTTCAAATATGCTTAGAGGAGAAGTCAGACAACTTTTTTCTTTTGGTTGGTCAGAGACGGTTTGCTCATTTATACAGATGTCATTTATAATCAAGACATAGACTGTTCCTTAAAGAATTTCCAAGAAGGTTCTGCATTAGGAATTGCCATTGCCCTCCAGTCTTCCACTATCAGTGTGGAGAGTAAGGCTTTATCTTATTTTTTAAGGTCAAGAAGCATGGGCAAGGGCACTTCCCTGGTGTTCCAGTGGTTGAGAATCCATCCTTCAGTGCAGGGGTCGCGAGCTCGATCCCTGGTTGGAGAACTAAGATCCTACATGCCATAAGGCAGCTGAGTTCATGAGTCACAACTAGAGAGTCTGTGTGCCACAGCGACGACCTGCTGCAGCTTAGATAAATCAATGAAGGTAAAATATTTTTTAAGGTTGTTATTCAAGGAAAGTGGACACGACCCCTCAGCCTGGAAGAATTCAGCATTAAGGGCTGGTGGGCTAGTTTCCCCTCCTCCTTGGGCAATGCCTGTGGGGTCTGGAGGTCTAGGGGGGTTGGAGGGAGGGCATGGTAGCCTTGGGGTCTAGGGTCCAAGCAATATGGCTAGTGGTGCATTTCTGCTGGGAGGAAGTTGAGGGTCAGGGAAGTTAAATCATTTACTCGACCAAGGTCGTCTCTTTCGTGAGTGGAGGAGCTGGGATTTGAACTCTTGAATTGGGGCGACAACCCCTCATGATTTTTCTGTTCTACTCCTTGGCCTCTACCAGCTGTCTTATTCTCATGTGGAGAATCGGTTCTGTTCTTTTGGGCTTCCTCTGGCTGGAGCATTGTCATTAGAACATGAGAAAGAACCCCTGAGATGTATTTCTTCCATTTTGTGTTTGCCCAGAGTAGGCATCAGTGTCCATGATTTGGTTTGGTTTGTTGTTTAGGAAGCTTCTCGTTACAAACGGGGAGAGTTCTGTTAGATGGAGAATATATTTTATGTCTATTTTATCTCATTGTTCCTCCTTGAAATCTAGGGAGAACCAATTGCCTGTGACATTCCCTAAAAGCAGAATTGTGGTTCATTTTGGAGAAGGGGGTCTATTTTAAGCTAAAGGACAGGGGCTCCCTGTTCTGATGCTGTGCTGGCTTATTTGCACTCTGCACTCAGCAAAAAATTTAATATTCTCTAAACAATAGGTGACTCAGCCTTTGCTCAATCTTAGGTGAAATGGATTTAGCAAGCAAAGAGAGAAAACGTCTTTTTTCCTCCCTCATTTTCCCTAGTCCCATTTGATGATAATTCTTAGTGCTCAGTTCTCCTTTCATCCAAAGATCTGCAATTAATTAAGCCTCACAACTCCCCTGACAGGTAGAGAAGTACAAGAATGTTCATTTAAAACCAATCCTGTTTGATACANCAAGCAAAGAGAGAAAACGTCTTTTTTCCTCCCTCATTTTCCCTAGTCCCATTTGATGATAATTCTTAGTGCTCAGTTCTCCTTTCATCCAAAGATCTGCAATTAATTAAGCCTCACAACTCCCCTGACAGGTAGAGAAGTACAAGAATGTTCATTTAAAACCAATCCTGTTTGATACAGTAGGGCTGTTTCTAAGGCTCTTTAAAAGGAAAGCCTCTCTATTGTGAAACTTCTTTTTAGTAAATTAAGGGAGGAAAGGATGGAGTAATTTTGCCTGGGATGCCTGTTCAGTTATGGCACCCTGAGTTTGGAGCTCTGATGCCATCTTGGGTTAGACTAGGGGTATAAACTATTGTTGCATAGCAAATTGCCACAAAATGTAGAGGTTTTAGGTCACAGCAAACATTTGTTGTCTCATATAGTATCTGTGGATCAGGAATTCTAGTTTCTGTGGATCAGGAATTCAGGTGTGGCTTGTGTTGCTGGTGGCTTTGGCTCAGGGTTTCATAGGTGGCAGTGAAGACAATGGCCAGATCTGCAGTCATCTTCAGGCTTGATCGGACCTGGAGGATCTGCTGCAAGGATGGCTCAGTATGATGGATAATGAGCTGGTGCTGGCTATTGGTGGAAGACCTCAGTGTCTCATCACATGGACTTTTCCAGAGGGCTTCTTGAGCATTCTAATGACATGGCAGCTACATTTCCACAGCATGTGATCCAAGAAGGNATGGATAATGAGCTGGTGCTGGCTATTGGTGGAAGACCTCAGTGTCTCATCACATGGACTTTTCCAGAGGGCTTCTTGAGCATTCTAATGACATGGCAGCTACATTTCCACAGCATGTGATCCAAGAAGGTGAAAACCGAAGTGGCAGTGTCTTTATTATCTGGCCTTGCAACACTCTACCATCTTCTCAAAGTTCTGCTGACTACCTGCCTCTTCACTGTAGGAGGGAATCATACAAGGGCACGAATACTAGGAAGCTAGAATCGTTGGGGAGCTGCTGCTTGGAGACTGACCGATATTAGAAATATTAAGCATGAGTTCATCTGTGGTATTAAGGGAATGTCCTCTGAAAAAAACAGCGTCTGTGTTGACCAACCCCACCGATAGTCAAGAGAGTGAGAGAAAGAGAACAATAGTTAATGTCCCAGTTATTTATAGATTTAGAATAAATCAGTCGCCATTACTCATAGTCATGATTAAGTGATTAAGCCTATATTGAAGTATGCGTGACTATGGTGAGTCCTCACATATGTGGATATTTGTCCCATACTTTGTACTGGATCCCTAGATCCCCATGGTTGGTCTGCGGACCTGTGTCATCTTAACTGAAATGTTGTTAGAGATAAGGATACCAGGTTTCTGCTCCTAGGGATTCCACGTTAGTACCTTTGGAGCCGCTGTGCTGGCTCACCTCATCAGGCAATGGTAGGCTCAAATTCTGTTGTGTGAGAAGCATCATTAATGGCAGTCATATTTGTTTGCATCATATCTCTGCATGCTCTTTTTCCTGGTCTCAGAAAACCAACTCAAAGTTGAGCACCCAGTTGCTCAGGGCTGGAATTGATAGTTACCAATGTTGTTTCCATGCCATACTGATAAAGCTGGCACATATATTAGAAAACTCCCATATTGTAAGGACTGACCGAGAGATAGAGGGTAGAGTTGCTCTCCAGGGGTGACAGCTTGAAAGGGCATCACTATATCGGCAGATTCAAGGACCGGTCTCCTTAGGTGTATGAAAATACTGTCAGATCTTGTCCAGTGGTTCTCAAATATTAGTATCCAGAAGAATCACTTGGGGAGGGTGAAAAATTTCAGGTCTTCAGGCCTACCCGTGGGATTCTGATTCAGAGGGTCTAGGATACCTGGGACGGTTTTGATGTAAGTGGTCTGAGGACCACACTTTGAGATGTACTGTCCTAGGCAGGACTTGGCTTAGCTGCCAGCTATTGATTTCATATCTGTTTAACCCCTGGCATCAACAGTTCAGTCTGTGGAGTAAGCACAGCACAGCACATTGACTTCGTATCTATTTAACCGCTGGCATCAAGGGTTCAGTCTGTGGAATGATTGACGTGTAAGGGTTGCTTTGTAGACTTTGCATGGCTGACATATACTAGGTGAACTGCTGACATGCATGAAAGTGAAAGTGAAGTCGCTCAGTCATGTCTGACTCTTTGCAACCCATGGACTATAGCCCACCAAGCTCCTCTGTCCATGGGATTCTCCAGGCAAGAATACTGCAGTGGGTTTCCGTTTCCTTCTCTAGGGATCTTCCTGATCCAGGGATCGAACTCAGGTCTCCCACATTGCGGGCAGAAATACAGTCTCTCAGAAAATCTCCTATAGTGATACAGAACTTCAGATCCAAGTACCAACATCAAAGATTTCAAGGGAGGAAAGGAAGCCAGGTTGAAAGAAGAAGGGGGAGAAAGGGGGGGGTGGCGAAAGGGGTGGCCTTACAGACGTCTCCTGCCACCTACAGATGCCCAGGCATTATGGGACTTTTCCCTGGGCCTTCAGAGAAGGGAGGACTGGAACTTGGCCCTACCAGAAATCAGACCAGACCAGGACCAGAATTCGAATTCTCTGCCAAGAGGAGGTGATCAGTCTCCAATCCTCAGCTCAAGCTGAGGGTACTTCGGCCAGATTCCCCCCAGGACTGAGGGACTAGAATAACAGGGAAGGATAGGAAGGGTTAAGGAGAGGAAAGAGAGAGGGAAGGGGAGAGAGGTCAATAAAGTCTCTTGTTCCTTACAGGTCGGGGCACTCTGGCCAGTTGTCCACGTCAGGAGGAGACCAGGGACAAAAGGGTCCCAGTTGCGGCCTCTGGGTCTGGTCCACTGGCCCCTGAGTACCCTGAGTGGTCAGGATGTCAGTCTCAGCGAAGAAGAGTCCCTGCCAGACTTGCCATTTGTTGGAGGAAGGTGGACCCCTTCCAGGGCCCGTAACTGGGCTCTTGTCTAACACTCGGAAATGAATTGTCCGAGGAGACGCATGTGCTGACAGAGCAAGAGATTTTATTGGGAAAGGGCACCTGGGTGGAGAGCAGCAGGGTAAGGGAACCCTTGAGAACTGCTGACATGCATGAGGGGGGTACAATGAGATGTGGGCAGGGCATTTCAGGGTAGAAGGGCATTTCATTAGCATTATTTTTGTGGACGTTCACTTTCCTCCCAGATGATAAGCTGTTGGAGGCAGGATCCAGATGCTGTGGAACCCCGCAGTTCCCTGGAGGCTAGCACTGGACGTTACTCGCTGCAGTCTCTCCGTGGGTGTATTATTACATAGGAGCGAGTTCATTTGAAGTGTCCAGGAACTGCTGCTGGAGTGTGTTGCATGTTGTGGGGACTGGTTTAATACTTCTCAAGTTGAGTTTCTCTGGAGTATTGCCAAGCTCTCCTCTTACTTCCTTCTCTTTCCCATGTGTCTCATCTCAAAGGAGACAGCAACAGTTATTGTTGTCATAATAATTTTGATGTCATTATGACAGATCTATCAATTAATATTTATTGAGTAGCTGGGCAATGGAGATTGAGTGGTAAGACAAGACAAATTTCCTGATTCATGGTGCTTTTTTCTTTTTAAGTCAGAAAAGACCCAGGACCCTGGCCCCAGTGCCCTCCCAACTCAGCCTGGGATGCTTAGCTGCACAGCTGACGCCTCCTTTATTCAGATATCAGTTTAAATATCCCCTCCCTGGAGAGGAATTCCCCCAACTAGAGTAGGCTACTTTCCGATTTCTGCAGGTCAGGGTGCAGAGATAAGGCTGGTGTGACTTTATAAACCTGAGGAGATTGGGAACCTGGTTAAAGGAATTAGGAGAAAAATAACCTCCTTTCATAGCTATGACTTTGAAAGCCAATATAACTTCTTAGAAAACTATATTTCTTTCCAGCTAAATCATGTCTGGTTCTTTCATCAGAGATAGGTATAACATGTAAATCCACTGATTTATAATATGAATTTCTTCATGTAATTAGTTCTCTTTGCTCCAGTACCCCCTGAGAAAATCCAAAATGCAGGACAAACATTATTCTAATAAAATTTCATTAAGTAGTATAATTAAAAAAATATCATACAGCAATGTTCAGCAAGTTATTAAGTGTATTGACTCAGGTAGTAACTGGGAATTTGTGGTTAATATTAGTCTGCAGATCCACTTGTCTTCTGAAATACCTTTGATACAAAGCTTCTTTGCTTGGCTGTGTGTCTGAGATCCTGGGGTGTCCTTTCTCTGTGACTAGCATCCTGGGCTGCCAGACCTTTGGAGCATCCGGGGAAGTGCTCTCTGCCCTCAGCTGTCTGCTTCCGCATCCTGGGTGCTGCCGGCTCTCCATTCCTGTCTAAGCAGTAGCTGTATGTTCCCATCCAGGGTGCATACGTTGCTTAAATTCTCTTTGGTGTCTCTAGGGAGGAAGACAATACTTTTTGTAGGTGATCATATTTTTCTTTCCTCTGTTGCTATTCCCGTGCTGTCTAGAAAAACACTCCCCNCCCATCCAGGGTGCATACGTCACTTAAATTCTCTTTGGTGTCTCTAGGGAGGAAGACAATACTTTTTGTAGGTGATCATATTTTTCTTTTCTCTGTTGCTATTCCGGTGCTGTCTAGAAAAACACTCCCTGTACCACTGGGTCCTCTTTTCCCCAGTTAATCATAGAAAATATTCTGCTCACTCATCCTCTACATTTCACACATCTCTAAAGCTCCATTCTATTTACACTGGTTATAGAAGTAAATGTGAAGACCGAGGGGGTAGATTGTGTTTGCATAGAAATTTACTTACATACTGAGAATGCAATGAAAATCTTTAATGTAAGCTCACTGTATATTTGAGTGCAATGTATACTTATTTCCCAAAATATACTCAGTAACTTTCCCATTATGAATCACCAAGCCATATGCTTCCCCAAAAAAGGAAGTGTGATTTCTCAAAAATACAGTATTGTTTTTAGAATGAAAATTTAATATGCTTCATAACCAATTCAGATCAGCTTTGAAATTCGGCACTACCTCAGCCTTGATCGGCTTTAAAATGCAAATGCCACCCATAAGGAACAAATGTCTTTTCAATTATAAAACTTGAATTTCAAGATTTGTAATGGTTTCTAAGATAAAAATGTTTAAATTTATCTGAGAAATAGTTGTTAAATTCCAATAATAATTACACAGGACAAAAGCAGAGACTTGAAGGCAATACCAAGAACAAAGATTGAGCTACAAAAACTAAAATATATTTAATTTTCACAGAAATTTCAAGAAGCATTACGGTGGGGACGCTGGCACTTTCTCTCTCTCTCTCTCTCTCTCTCTCTCACACACACACACACACACACGCACACACTTACACTCACACACACACACACACAAGTCAGTATGCTTTCTGATCTTTGAGAATTAGGCTCAACTTAATTATTGAAGGGCTTCCCTGGTCACTCAGTTGGTAAAGAATCCACTTGCAATGCAGGAGATCCTGGTTCGATTCCTGGGTCAAGAAGATCCCTGGAGAAGGGATAGGCTACCCACTCCAGTGATCTTGGGCTTCTCTTTTGACTCAGCTGGAAAAGAATCCACCTGCAATGTGGGAGACCTGGGTTCGGTCTTGGGTTGGGAAGTTCCCCTGGAGAAGGGAAAGGCTACCCACTCCAGTATTCTGGCCTGGAGAATGCCATGGACTGTATGGTCCTTAGGGTCGCAAAGAGTCGGAAAAGACTGAGTGACTTTCACTAATTATTGAAATTAAAGATAGGATGCCAGTCTTAGTTTTGCTTTTTAATTTGTAGAATATATCTGAGAAGCCAGATATATTATATATATAAAGGTTAAATGTTTCTGATGTTTTATAAAATAGGTGTAATGAGAGTCAAATGTTTATTGGATTTTTGTTCAGTGCTTTTTGCCCAGAAATGTGCTGGGGCCGCGAGGGACATAAAAGAACTAGAAGGTGTGGTGTCTGCCCTTGGGAAGTTTAGCAGAGAGCTGGAACTGAAAAATGACTTTATATTACACAACTTGAAAACAGTACATGCCATTATATGCACTTAAGCACTAGGCAGTTCAGTATAGACACACAAATAATTGCAGGAGTCAACAGAAGAAATGTTATTAATATTGTGAGGGGCCGACAAGGAACGCTTCATGGAGGAGGAAGTATTTAACTGGACCTGGAGGAAAATGCAGGATTTGGCATCATTTTCTTTTTAGTGTGTAATGATAATAACTCATTTTTACTATAATAATGATTAGCTGTCTGTCGGCTCGCAGATTAGAGGATGGAAAAGCATGACAAATCCACAGGGTGAGGATGTTTTAAAGGTCTTTTTAAAAGGAGTCAGAAAGAAGAAAGAGAAAAGCTTTCTAAGAGCCTAGGCTTTGGGGGAAAATGTGGGAGGTGCAGAAGAGAATTAGTAGGTAATGCTTATCATTTTGCACAAAGTAACTTTGACACAAATGGGGCAATTCAAAGTCGGGTAAGTGACTCCCAGCCCACTCACCCAGGCTGATGGAGGGAATAATCATGGGGTTGGTGGCAGCTTGGAAAGAGAGTGCCCGGGGTAGCTTTCCCCTTCCATTATGGGTTTCTCATCTAGAGGCAGGGAGCTCAGAGCTGAAAGAACGGCTCAGAAGCTCAGCGCTTTCTACATGCACATCATCCTGGGTAAGTCACTTGATCCAGCAACACATTAGTGGACCTCTTTTCCTTCCTCTCCATGCTCAATGCAGAGATGTGAGTGTTGTCATACCACTGACATCCGAGAGCTTGTGGTGAACAGAACAGGTTAGAGAATCCAAGATAATGGTGAATAATGTTTTGATGACAAAGCAGTGTGTTACAGTGGGTGAGCAAGGATGTGACTATTCTTGTGCTTCATAAGTAAAATAATATTGTTCTAAGGTGGTGGTTTTCAACCATGGCTACCCGTTGCAATCACTTGCATACATGCTAAATTGCTCCAGTCCTGTCTGATTATTTGTAATCCTATGGATTGTACTCCTTAAGGAGTCTCTGTCCATGAGCTTCTCCAGGCAAGAATACTAAAGTGGGTTGCCCTGCCCTCCTCTAGGGGATCTTCCTGACCCAGGGACCTGTGTCTCCTATGTCTCTTGCATTGGCAGGCAGATTCTTTACCATTAACGCCACCTGGGAAGCCCTTGAAAAGTGAAAGTGAAGTGTCTGCCTCTTCGTGACCCCATGGACTGTAGCCTACTAGGCTCCTCCGTCCTCAGGATTCTCAAGAGTGGTGGAGTGGGTTGCCATTTCCTTCTCCAAGGGAAGCCCTTGAGGAGCTTTAAAACCTACTGATGCTCAGCGCCTCCCTGTGCCCGAGAGATGTGGTTGAAGAGCAATCTCAGCACTGGATTATCTAAAACCCCCCAGGTCTTCAAAGTTGAGAACCACTCCTCTAAGTACTGATGTAAATGAATTGCATCTGGCCAACTTGTTAAACCACAGACTTCTGGATCCTACCTCCACAGTTTCTGATTCAGTAAACCTGGACTTGAACCCAAGCATGTGTAAGCCTAAAATATCCTCAGCTGACACTGATGTTGCTGTCCTGGGGACCACCCTTCGAGAAACACTGTTATAAGCTATTGAAGTCAAGTCAGTCCAAGTTATGCTAAACATTTCCTTAAGTTTGGCCCTTGAACATATTGATTAAAATGCAGATTCTGAGTACCTCCCTCTACCTGCTGAACTAGAATTCTGAGACCCTGCAGTTTTAAATGAGATCTTCAGGTCTTTATCTTGGATTCTATCATTTGTGAGCTACTGTGTAGCTTAATAGTTTTGTTTCTTGCTTCCAATACTGTTTTATTACATAAATTGAATGTCTGGCCATATAAGGATTTTGTTAATTGTTTTATGCTATTTTTATGAGAAAAACTCGTATGGACTGAATTGTATTAGGTACTCTGAAGTACTAACAGAGCAAGCCTGGAGGAAAAGGCTTTATTGTGGGGCTTGTGGTGTAATAATAGACCCACTGTTCATGTAGCGGCAGTAATCCTAGTTGTATGTGAGAAATAACTTCATCTAATCATCTGTTGATGGGCACTTAGGTTGCTTCCATATTTTGGCAATTGTGAGTAAAGGTGCAATGAACACAGAGGTACATATTATCTTTTGAAATGGGTTGTTTCCTTTGGAGACTCAGGGGTGAAATTGCTGGATTGTAAGCTAGTTCTATTTTTATTTTATTTTTTGAGGAATCTCCATACTGTTTTCCACAGTGGTGGCACCAGTTTACATTCCTACCAACAGTGCCTGAGGATTCCTTTTTCTCCACGTCCTTGTCAAAACTTGCTGTTTGCAGAAGTAACTTTTCAAAGCATGCTTTGCAAATTCAGTATAATTAGGTAATTGTACTCAATGCAGGTAGTGTAAAGATCTGGGGGGCATCTTACAAATGTTAGAAGATATTAAAATTACCAGGGGTATTTGTTAAAAATTCAGGTCCCAAGTGACAGTTCCAAAGAGTCTTAATCTTGGGTGGCATCTAGGAATCTCTAACAAAAAATAGGTGATTGTGGTTCAGTTCAGTTCAGTCGCTCAGTCGTGTCCAACTTTTTGCGACCCCATGAATTGCAGCATGCCAGGCCTCCCTGTGGGTCTAAGAAACCCATTTTAAGAAATAGTGGATTAGGGACTATGAAGGATCTGAGTTGCTGTTAAAGAATTTTCTATATCTTGACTATTTTTTCAATCAGTGTCCTAAGCGTCAACTAAAATATTAAAGTTCAGGATGTTTTTTTTCAGCTGTGTGATATATTCCCCCACTTGTCTGTTTACTTTCATTGAGGTATTATGTAACTCTGCTTTTATTTTGTCCTCCTTCATATACTATTCCTCCTTTTGAAGAAGAAATGGAGGGGACATAGTTGAAATGAGCACTGGGTCAAATTTGCGTTTAGCCGGGGTTTCTTCCCCTTTTCCCACTTTTTCCCTTACTGTTCCCTCATCTCTTGCTCCCCTTTTCTAGTGTGAGTCCGTGTTCTGTCTTCGATCTGGGGCTCTCTTTGTGACCATTGCAGTGGGCAGGAAGTAAAGGAGGGCCCTGGACACCAGTCAATCTATGGATTTCTCCCCAGCAGTGGGTGGGGGTGGCCACAGGTGAGGAGGCTGGAAGGAAACCTTCACAGCTCTTCTGTGACATTTTGGTTTGTGAGTGTGGGTTTAACAGAACCAAATAAAAGAATTTTTTCACCAAACCTTAGGGTTCATGGGTGAGAGGGAGGCAGGGTCAGGGATGGTGGTGGTGAGGAGATCCTACGACAATCAATGTTTTGTTAGTAAGTCAGGGCAACCTGTGCAAAATGAATCTTAACCAATTTACAGTATCATCAGCGAGTCCTACCAAGTGAACTCTCAAGTGTTCTAAATCACAGTGAAGAATATTTCTTTTTCTTTCATGTCAGACTTCTTTTCCCTTCACCTACTAAAATGTTAGCTTTCACCCCGACCCTCTCCCAGTCAGATGCGAGGAAGGACTTTGATTGACTGAGTTGATGGCCGAGGTGTGGCATCGATGTCTGTTGTGGTTGGCTCATCTGTTGTCATGGAAATGTACCACAGTGGGAGAACCAGGGCAAAGTCCAAGTGTTTGGCTCATCAGAATGGATGACCAGATAGTGTTTTAGTATTTTCAATAAGAGGAGATAAGAGGAGAAGTGATACGTGTTCTTTACACTTTTCCTCTTTTATTCTGGGTCTCCTATAAAACAGTGATAAGAGTTCTAGAGCTTAGTTGATTAAAGCTGTTCTTTCTATTTCTTTGTTTTTGCTTTCTTTCTTGAGGCAGGTGTTGAAGTGGAACTGCTGAATCTGAACTAGGTCAAAAAGAGGAGAGTGGACACAAACAGGATTTGTATGAGGATATGGCAACCTAGTCCAGGATCCCTGCCTGGAAAATCCCATGGATGGAGGAGCCTGGCAGGCTACTCTTTGCAAGATTCAGACATGACTGAGTGACTTCACTCACTTTTATGAGTCCCTTCTCATAAAAGAAGGGGTGGGAAGGAGAGATTCTCAAAGACTAAGATTTGTTATTTTGTTGAAATGTGTGCACGTGTTCATGCACGCACATGCACACACACACATCCACACCCCACACCCACCCCCGACACACACACTCCACAAAGTGAAGCGAAAACAATATAGAGAATGAACTGGAGTGATCAGTTTTATGGTAGATGAGGAGAAGAGTGAGGAAAGCAGCTAGAGAAGGGACAGTTTGAGGGAGAGAAAACCAAAAGTCACAGAGAGAATCACAGAGATGGTCACCTTCCAGGTGTCTGTCTTGCTAGCAAGAGGAACACAGGGGATTTTTCCATGGAGGAGAACAGTGGAAAGGTTCCGTTTAAGTTGCTGCCACCAACAGAAAGGGCGTTTCTTCCTAGAACCTTGGAAATTATTTGGTATTTTTCTCATCCTGCCCCTGAGCTCAAGACTTAATTTATTAAAGCATTCTTTCAGGAAATATTTGTTTCTTGAGGTTTTCTTTTCTTTTTTAAGGCATCCTCCCACCCTTTTCTCCCGGAGCCTGAATAGTTTGTGTAAAATGTATTATCTATGTAATCAAGATGATAAAGAGATTTCTTATATCAAGGATTCAACTGAAGGTTAACTGACGCCCCATGAAACGGATAAATCACATATTGTGAAATTCCAATAAAAATTTTGAGTTTTGACCAAAGATCTCATTTCATCTCCCCCAAATGCAAAGCTTTGGATGTATTTATTTCAGTGAACTACTATTTCTTTTCCAAAACTCTAAAGTTTGAATAGTTGGTGTACTCTAGTTAATTGGTATTTCCATTTTATAGATCAGGAAACCCTACTAAACTTATTGTTTTAACGTTACTGTATGTGCTGTGTCTAAGTGTTGTCTGTATACCTGTTTATCATTCTCTTGTTCTGACTGAGGCGGAGAGTGAACCTCGCTAATTCTTGGCTTTCCTATATACCCAGGGCTATGCCTACTTTATAACAGAGGCTTGAAAATATTGTCAAACTAGATCATTTGTTTTGTTTGAGTTCACAAAAGGAGGTAATGAGATAGCTGCGGCTAGACCTCCCCGCTCTCCCAAGCTTTTTGACTTGCAATCAGGACTGGCAGTGTTGGGCACATTGTAAGCCCTCAATGAATACCTGTCAATGGATTGACTGATGAGCTGACTCTAAACCCTATTGCATTCTTTTGTACTTGTCCCATATGCGTCAACAAGGACTTTAGACCTTACTGACTTGATTAGTCACATTTTATGCTTGTTCTTTCTAGTTTGCAAAAGAATAGATGACACGATTACAAACCTCGTGACCTTCTGAATTTGTTTCTGTGGATAACCTTGAGATAAGTGAATGAAGTTTCTTAACTGTCTAATGAGACCAGTGATAGAGTGACAGGCTTCATAATTAGCCAGCATTGCCCCTTCCCTCCTTTTAATGTCATTTCTCAAGCTTTGTGTTGGTTACTAATCAGTCTATACTGTTACTCTGATTTAGCTGTTACTTTATTCTCCACTGGGCTTCCCTGGTGGCTCAGATGGTAAAGGGTCTGCCTGCAATGCTGGAGACCTGGGTTGGGAAGATCCCCTGGAGAAGGAAATGGCAACCCACTCCAGTACACTTGCCTGGAAAATTCTATGGATGGAGGAGCCTGGTAGGCTCCATGGGGTCGCAAAGAGTTGGACACAACTGAGCGACTTCACTTTCACTTCACTCTCTATTTGTAGGGCATCTGTGAGTCTTTGTCCTTCTTTGATGTATTCTTATCACTACTCACTTCCCTGCTTCCATCCCCCACCCTCCAGCCTCTCACCCCTTCTCATTTCCCCATAAACTTATTTATGTTTAAAGTTCTTAATGTGCTAATTCCTGTTTTCTGATCCCTGTAACAAACTGCATTTCTAGTGGTCTGAGGAAGACTGAGCTCAATAAAAGACAGTGAATGAACACTTATTTAAAAAAAGATACTCAGCATTGGCTTAAGCAAAAGGACCCAGAGTACCTAGAACCCCTCTTCCGTGTGACTCCGTCTGAATATTTAGCAGGAAAGTTACATTTCCAGTTAGCCTGCTACTGGACCTGCTGCGAATGAATTGGTTAACTCTTAAATTCCTCTGTATTTTGTGTTTCCAGTAGCCAGCTCTGTGTCGCAGCTGAGGTTTCCTTACTGTCTTCAGCATGGAGACTTGGCTATGGAAAGGATGAAGGAGAACTTTCTGCCAACTGTGCATCATTGGTGAATTTAAAAAAAGATAAAAAATCAACTAACTTTGTTATTTAAACTGTGTTCTCTATTTTCCAAGAACTTGGCCCTCTATTATGTCTTAAAAAAAAATCTACCAAGGTATTTAATTCACACAAAGAGGGATTCTGATCCATGCTATACAGATGAGAGTTAACCAAAGTTTTCCTCCTTTCCAATGAAATAGAAAAATTAACCAAATTTAGGCAGAATTAGAACTCAGAATGTTCAGTGTTTTCTAGCCTTGAGAAAAATCCCAGGTGAGAGAGGAAGGTGTGAAACTCACTGGCTAAACCCTAAGTAGACAGAACTCAAGGGCTTTGGAAAGAGGGTGTAGTTCATCTCATCTAACAATTTCTTTTTGTAAATAGGGAAACCAAGGCCCAGAGTAGTATAGCTGGCCAAGGAGGATGTGAACTAAATGATGGCAGGTTTAGCTCCTGACTTACCTAGACTGCCAAGGTTCATTTTCCAGTACATGCCTCCTTTTAAAGAAAGACCAAGTTACTCTCTTTAATTTTTTTCCCCATACTTTAAACCTTTTATTTTGTGTTGACGCATAGCCAGTCAACAATGATGTGATAGTTTCAGGTGAACAGCGAAATGGACTCAGCCATACAAACACATGTACCCATTTCCCCCAAACCGTCCTCCCATCTAGGCTGGCATATAACATTGCTATACAAGATGTCCGTGGTTACCCATTTTGAATATAGCAGTGTGTACATGTCAAGTCATTCTTTGATATGAACCAAGGCATTCTCTTTGACCACTACTCTCCCCTCCTCTACCTCCCTAAAAACCATCATGTGGATACTTCTCTGTCTGCATTTACTGGGCAGAGTTATTAATACAAGTAGACTGTCAGGAAGGCAGAGTGTTGATAGAGCTGCTGAATAATACACTAGTACCACAGAGTATAGTAACAGATAATAACATCATTAGGGCATCAGAGGATGAGATGGCTGGATGACATCGCATGATCTATGGGACATGCTGCTGCCGCCAAATCGCTTCAGTCGTGTCCAACTCTTTTCCACCCCATAGGCGGCAGCCCACCAGGCTCCGCCGTCCCTGGGATTCACCAGGCAAGAACACTGGAGTGGGTTGCCATTTCCTTCTGCACTAATGGACATGAACTGTGGGCAAACTTTGGGAGATGGTGAGGGACAGGGAGGCCTGGCACGCTCCAGTCCATGGATGCACAAAGAGTCGTACATGACTGGGCAACTGAATAGAGCAGCAGTAATGAAGAATACACTTGGGGACTGATGTAGTTCAGTTGTAGAGTGCATGACGGGATCAAATACACATTCACGGGAGCGTCTTTCTAATGGGACCACTTAGGCGACTGAGTTTAAATTGCCTCTTTCGCCCTTTGGCCTCCCCATTTGAGAGGCAGGCAGGACACTCAGAGATGGGCTGAAATGGGGCTTTAGGGGGTGAAGTTGCGAGTTCCAGAGCCAGAACATACAAGCTGTGCTCCTCGGGGCTGGTATCACCTGATCCTTTTCATGCCTGTATTATACTTTCCTCCGTGTCATGACTGGGTATGAACGAGGGCAGGGAGAGGTGCCCAAGTTTGGCTGTGTTCTCTCCTGTAAACCTCTGCACGTCAGGGAGTGGGGTCGAAACAATGAGCTTGAGGAGGCCTGGGGTCTGGGCGTGGGGCTGTGGGTTGAAGGTGGAGACAGGAGGTGAGAGGTGTCGTCTCGGCCACGGTCCAGCAAGCTCGACAGTGAGCTGGCTTGCGTTTCTCTTTCTCATCTGCACCAGAGANTTTTTTTTTTTTTCTTTTTGGAGTAGCAGCCTACCTATAAAATACCAGTTTTTACTTTTTGTTTGCAATCTAAATGGACCCCATTGTGCAACTACTTTGATAGGATGCTAACCACTTAGGACAGTTGCAAGACATGGTACCCAACGGTTAACTCTCTTGCCTCTCCATTTGTTTTTGACGTTGGAAATCTTGAACTAATCGCACAGAAAAGAGTAGGCAGAGAATAAATGGCCACAGAATATTTGGTGAAGGGAGCAATAATTGTTCACTGCTCCCAGGAACTGTTTTCCATGGCCTGATACCATGAGTCTCCGTCTAGTATAAATCTGAGAAATTGGTAGACTTAGTGTATAATTGTGAGGGAGGTCTGTTTTTGCACCAGGCAATATCTAAGAATAAATGATGTATTAAAGCAGCTATAGTTACTTAGGAAGGGAAGAGCACCATTTTATTTTATGTTTAATGTCACTGACAGAAACGTGAGGTTGGGTAAATGTCTATTCATAACTTGTTGGCTCTCACCTGGCTTACTGACATTATTTGCAATCTGTTTATTGGCATATTAAAATAGCACCTGCAGGCTAAATTTTAAATTGTTTGTTCACTCTTTCGGTTATTTTGTACTCTTAGAAATAATAAAATTAAAAAAAAACTTGATTGATAACAGGATGGTGGGATACATGGGGCGATGCAAATTAAAAAGGCTAGAAGAAAAGGCCAAGAGAGCAGGAAGCAACAAGTGAATATCCTGGAAGCCAGCAGGTCCTTACAGGCAGGAGACAGAGGCCCTGAAGAAAGAAGGAAAAAGATGGTTAGTCTCAGGGACATCTGGCAGGGATGGGGTGTCAGTCTTTGGAACGAATCACCATGGAGCAGGCCAATGTCAACAGCTTGAGGTCAGATCAAGATAGCAGAGAAGGATGAACTCTGAGGTACAAGGGCTTAGGCGGGTCAGGACCACCATCAGCAGTATAATGATTAAGACCCATGTGTCTTGAGCTTCTTTTATTCTCCTTTACCAGAGACAAGGATGGTGCCAGGGCCTGGGACACCTGTTTGAAGGTGGGTTTTATGTGATGTCAAATGGAAGGAGGTACATTATTCTAGAGTCATCATATGTTCTAGTTTCTCTCAGATAGGCTCACCTTATACTTGTTGCACTCTAATAATTAATCATGCTCCCATTTCACTTAAAAGAGGCTGGTTGGGGTCTTTTAATGGTAAATGAGAAGTTACACCATTATGCTAATCATTTCCCAAAATGTGTTCCCTAGAAAGTCTGTTTTGTAGACTGTTACACAGAAGCTGCCAAAACAGAATTCTCTGGTCATATAAGTGTGGGGAAACCAGTATTAACTGGAGTGAAATGGAATTCACTGCAGACCTCTCACTGCCTTTAATGTGCTGATGTAGCTGTTATACCCAAGTTGCGAAATCTCCCAATGACCACCAGGAAGCCGATAGCCAATGCAAAAGCAGGAGGGTTTTTATTACCAAGCTCGACCTGGGGCTCCCACCGATACCGACACAGCGGCTATAGGGAGGAGCCCCGGGTTTTGGATTACATTGCTTATATAGGGAGTATACATGGAAAAAAAGGATTTCTAGGTAGGGGAACATCTGATTGGTCACTTTCTTTTGAAGGGTTGTGAGTTGGTTCTTGATCGGTCCCTATTGTCTAGGTAGACCACAAGTTCCTGAGCGTTAAGTCAGGAGATTTTGTTCTGGGGTCCAATTGGTTCATGGGCGGTGGGGTGAGGTCAGGAAATTTCCAAACGCTCTTGGATTTCCAAAGCCTCTTTTCCTAGAACGTTACAAAATAGAGTTTTTCTGTTAACAAAATGGAGTAGCTTAGATTCTTCAGTAGCGTGTGGATCCCCAAGAGGGGGAGAGGGTTAGTTTCCCATTCTAAGTTCATCTGCAGGCACACTTTGGTGTCTCTGAGATTGCTATTCTATGGAGCACATTCTGGGGAAATTTAGTTAATTGAATATGGGGTCATAGAAGGAAGTGAGCGTCACTCTTCATGTATTGGGGTGCTCAGTGAAATTAGCAGCCATTGGCTAAATAAGTAACGACTTGAGAGAACAAGGGTAGGCTGTACCAGTCTTCGAGGTTGCTGATTATTGACTAATAGGAACAGCATTATATGTGGCTAACTGGAGTAACAATCTGAAGAATGATTCCTTCTCAAGCCCTCAGCCAACCCGCCTACTAGTTAGGACATGGGAAGAGAGAGAATCTTCTATGTTTATTGTTTCACTCCATGACGTCCTTAAAGGAAAGATTATTAAGGAGATCATGGGTCAGCAGGAGTGTGTGTGTGTAACTCTGTTTGTGGGGAAGTGACCTCAGGAAATAGTATTTTTCACCAGCATTTCCAATCATTCTGATAAGGGTGGCCTTGAAACCGTTTGCTGAGAAACATTGCATGGAGGGACTCATTTGATCATCAAACCCCAAGTGGTTCTTCAGTGATCTGAGTCCTTAGATAGGCTGAGCTCCTACTGCTGTGTGCTTTCGACCTGCCTATGCCTAATGTTCTATGCTAAGGAATCATTCACAATCAGCCTGACATCCATCGTTATTATCCTGAGATGGAGAGTGAACGAGTGAACGTTGCTCAGTTGTGTCTGGCTTCTTTGCGACTTCATGGACTATATACCCTGGAATTCTCCAGGCTAGGGTCTCCTGCATTGCAGGTGGATTCTTTACCAACTGAGCTATCAGGGAAGTCCTTTCATGGGGGGCGATACAGAAAATATTTAAAGATGGACCTTTAGGTGATCCCAGTGTCCTCATATAATGCTGTCCCCATCAGACCCAAAGAGAAGGTCTTGGCTCTTACCATACCCCTCAACAATTCCCCAGGATATGGATGCATGAGCCAAGATACCAGTATGAGTCTTGCCCTGAGGCGTTTACACAGACCTCATTTGGAGCCTTGACAAGCATGAGACTATTCCATTACACACAGAATCATATGCTGACACATTTTATCTGTCTGCCTGGTAGAATGGGTCAATATCACACAAGCTAATCCAAGGAGAATGATGAAACATTGATCTCCTAGGTCTTATCAGGTAGGCAGGCTGAAGCCAACTGACTCAGAAAAGTTTTCTTAAACTAAGGTAGGGCAAGAAACGGAGAGAGAGGTTTGCTGGGTTTCTGTGACAAAAATCCCAATCCCAGGAGGTAGCACAACCAGCTTTTTGCCTTTAGCTGGGCCAAAGAACACCTTTTCATTTGATGTCTTTGAAAGACCTAGGCTCTTTGTGACTGTGGCAAGAATTTTATTAGAAGCCTGCAGAATCTTGGAAGAGGCAGAGAATGAACACTGTCTGCAGCATGGGTTTGCAGTGGTCTCCTGAGGAAGACATGCTCCTTCTACAGGGGACTGTGCTTTTTAGGGTCGGTGGGTGAACTGCCTCAGGGAGATAAGGCAGAAATTTCAATTTTTAAAGAGAAGTTGTAAATCTGTATTTTTATTTTAGCTTTTCCATTTGTTCTGATGTTGCCTTTAACTTAAAAAAAAAATAAATAAATGTTTAAAGCATTGTATTGGCCAAATAAGACATTGTAGACTCCCAGTCAGTGACCTCTGTTTAACTAATACAGAAGGGAGAAACTGTCGCTCAAATAAAGGGACAGGTTTTCGGGGTGTGTGCAATAGTTTAGACAATTTATAACACCTCGTAAAGTTCTCAAAGCAGCTCTGGGTTTAGAAATCCTCATGCCCGTGTTACTGATGAAAGTGAGGTTTAGAGAAGTTAAATGGCTGCTGAGTTCACAGAGAGGAGTAGGCTTGTGTCCACATGGTTGTCTTTACACAGAGATAAAGGTGTTTACTGCATTGTCTGTAATGGGTGTTTAATAAAGGCCTTTTGTTGAGGTGTGGAAGTAAAGCTCTTGAGATCCAGAGTCTGCCTGGAGTGCTTGCCTCTTTAGGGGAAGAGGGGCCGAATGTGGATCTCACTCCATAAACCGTGGGGCTCCTGGCTTGGAACACGGGAAAAGTCGGAAGGCTGTGACTAAGACAGAAATTCTGTTGATTGACATGAACACCAGACTCCATTTGGAATCTGGTGATGCATCTCCTAGGCCTCAGATTGCCTGACAAATCACAGCGAGATTTACTCGCAGTCACTGCCGTTATTATGTGTAATCACAGGCACACCAGGGCCCAAGAGGGGTGACGGCAGAGGTTAATGGCTTTCTTTATATTTGCATTATTACTTGAACTCTGGCTTTTGTGGTCAGATGCGCTTTACAAGTTCTTCCCGTCTAGCTTTCTGAAGTGTTTTCAGATTTTCTGTCTCAGAGCTGTTTTCCAGTTTCCTTTGCTTTTATCTGTTTTGTATGCTAGGAAGTAAGGATTGGAAATTCAAGATATGAGCTGTTGATACTCCGATGCCTGCTAAAGTAAATATTAAGTCTTTTGTTGAACTTGCTAAAGGCCACATTGTATTTCCTTTTTATCTAAAATGTTTAAAAAAATATATGGTCAATTCTAGCTGACTGCCCTAAATGTATGAAAAGGCCCTTAGAAGTTTTCTTCTTCGCCACCAGGGTGAATTCTTTAAGCAAATTGATTTTGAGCTTGCAGGTCAGTGTGAATATAGCTACTGGCAGTGAAATGTACACTTAAAATGTTAAATCCTATGTTTTGTGTATTTTATCACAATCAAGAAAAGTTTGTTTTAAGGATCTAATCAAACATTGATGTTGTAGTAGGTAATATTACTGTATAACACTCAAGCCTAGGCCATATTATTTTAGTTCCTCTAAATCAAATTAAATTTAGTTCTGAGCTCTCATCTGGTGGAAAGGGGCGCTCTGTAAAAACATCTATTGCATTCTGTTTGAGGAAACACATTTCCTAGGGTTCTTCAAAAATTTGAAGTACACTTTCATGAGGTCAGGAAGATAGGAGTGGAGGGTGGCATCCTTCCCAGGGGACCCTGCTGTGATTATTTCTCTATCTGCCACGTGGCGCTGCCCTCCAGTTTGGTCCTTCATTATCTGTGCAGGTCGTAGGCTTGCTGGTCACAGAGAGGCTCCTCATAACGGCCCTCTGCTGACCACCAGCTTGGCCAGAGAAACACTTTCCACTCTTCTCCAGGCTTCAGTGGTGGTTNGCTCTCCAGTTTGGTCCTTCATTATCTGTGCATGTCGTAGGCTTGCTGGTCACAGAGAGGCTCCTCATAACAGCCCTCTGCTGACCACCAGCTTGGCCAGAGAAACACTTTCCACTCTTCTCCAGGCTTCGGTGGTGGTTGTACAGGAAGCAGTGGGAATCCCTTTCATCTTGGGCATTATTTCGAAGGGGACCTGGGACTCTTTCTTTCCCAAAAACTCAGTAATCCCTTATCCCTTTTCTAACTCAGAAACCCCTTCTGGTTGGGCTGTCTGCTTCCTCTAGCCCCAGCACTCCTTCAGCCCAGACTCACAGATTTTTGTATGAGGGGAGCTGACTTCTGGGTTCCTGCTCATTTTGACTCTGCACCCTAAGTCACAGAAGTTGTTCATGATCTGGAAAGTAAAGGCTCTGAGGCTCAGAACAGGATGATCTAGTATCTTCTTGGTATGAAGGTAGGGAGTGGTAAATATGCTTCGCCATTTTCTTAATGTCCAAGGCAGCTAGAATATTCCAGCAGCATTTTGTTTGTTTGCTTTGCAACCATCAGTATTAGTAACAGAATAGTTATAAGTTTGTAGGGGTGGCTTTAGAGACAGAGAGCTTGGGTTTGAATCTTGGCTCTGCTCATCCACTGGCTACGTGACTTTAGGAGAGTTATTCAGTTCCCCATACCTCAACTTCCTCATCTATAAAATGGAAATAATGATAGTATTTTTATAATGAACTTATTGTAAGAAATGAATACATCAATGTGTGTAAAGTCCATTAAAACATGACCCTGGCAGGCAGAAAGTGCTCAATATGTGCAAGCCATGATGATAAAGATTGTTGTTGTTATTTTCATTGTTATATAACATCACCAAGACTGGGCACTCAGTTTTAATCTTCTCAAACTTTGTTGTTCTTCATTCGCTCAGTCGTGTCTGACTCTGTGACCCCATGGACTGCAGCACACCAGGCTTCCCTGTCCTTCACTGTCTCCCAGAGCTTGCTCAAACTTGTGTCCATTG
>SJYW01005268.1:2193613-2222956 GCA_006410735.1 Raphicerus campestris | reverse complement strand
GTCTGACTCTGTGACCCCATGGACTGCAGCACACCAGGCTTCCCTGTCCTTCACTGTCTCCCAGAGCTTGCTCAAACTTGTGTCCATTGGGTTGATGATGCCATCCAATCATCTCGTCCTCTGTTATCCCCCCGTCCTCCTGCCTTCAATCTTTCCCAGCATGTGTCGGACATTGTGCATTTAATTCTCACAACCACCCAGTGAAGAGGTTATTAAAATTATCCCTTTGCAGAGATTGTAACTGGCTCAGCTCCCAAGTGGTGCAACCAGGATTTAAACCCAGCAGAGGTTGGGAAGATCCCCTGGAGTAGGAAATGGCCACCCACTCCAGTATTCTTACCTGGGAAATCCCATGGACCAAGGAGCCTGGCGGGCTACAGTCCATGGAGTTACAAAGACCTGGACATGACTGAGTGTCCCGGTGCAAAGACCTGAGCATGCACGAGTAACAAATCCCAGGGCACTCTTACAGATGTGTGTTCTATGTGAAGGAAGAACATTAGCTCACCTTGGAGCTGAAAGTCTCGAGTTCTAGAAATAGATCTCCTGGGAGTAGGAAAGCAGGCAAGGTGATTTATAGACACTTTTCAAGGCTAATACTCTGTGATTCTAAGTGATGAAGGATAAATAGCTAAAAGGAAAGCTTCCACATTTTTAAGCTCTTTTTTCCAGCGTGTGAAAGTGAAATCTCTCAGTCGTGTCCAGCTCTATGTGATCCCATGGACTATAGCCCACCAGGCTCCTCAGTCTATGGAATTTTCCAGGCAAGAGTACTGGAGTGGGTTGCCATTTCCTTCTCCAGGGGATCTTCCCAACCCAGGGATCTATCCCAGGTCTCACGCACTGCAGGCAGATGCTTTACTGTCTGATTCATAAGCATAATTTCATCTGAAGCTCTATCTCACATGCTTACTGTAACTTTTTTGAAAAGCAAAAACAAGCAAACAAATGAAACTACAAAAAGTTCCTTATTTTTTTCTTCTGTGGATAGATGTCCACCCTGAGGGCTTCCTTTGAGGCCACTGGTTGAAGATGGCCAAGCCTCCTTGGGTCTGGTCCTCCCGCTGCCTACCTGCAACTGGGCTTCATGTACATTTATAAGTGGAAAATTAACATCTATTTTGTTAAGCCACTGAGATTTTAAACTGCTAATCAACTAGCATTAACCTAGCTAATATAAACAGATATCTTTGATTAATTTTTTTACTTGCTTTCTAAGAGGTGAAAGTGAAGTCGCTCAGTTGTGTCCAACTCTCTGCGACCCCACCAGGCTCTTTCATCCTTAGGATTTTCCAGGCAAGAGTACTGGAGTGGGTTGCTATTTCCTTCTCCAGGGAATCTTCCCAATCCAGGGATCGAACCCGGGTCTCGCGCATTGTAGGCAGACGCTTTTGCCATCTGAGCCACCAGGGATGACAGATGAGGAAACTGATCAAGACATACCACTGAATCATGGCACAAAGGTTATGAGCCAGTGGCTGAAAGCATGCCCAGTCTGTTCATACACTGAATTCTGGTTATAGCACGAGTGTCGGCTCTGTAGTTAGAATTTTTTCTTAGCCCTCTGACACATGAGGCAATAAACCTTTCAGTGACATCAGAGTAGGAGACATTGGGAATGAGAAGATGCTGGGGTGTGGAGAGGGCTACAAGGCAGGGACATGCTTTATTGCTTCTCTTGCCCGAAAGAAAGCACTTCTATCATTTATAAGATCCTAAGTCATGCAAGAAATATCATTTTTTCTAAAGCAACCAATCACACATAACCATAGGGAAAGGAAAAAAGTGGTGCTTACCAGCTGTCACATCAGAGTGGAAGTTATTATTGAGGTGGAAAAAAGTCAATGCAAGCAATGAGACACTGTTACTTAGAAAAGCTGGCCCTTTGCAGCCTCTCCTAGCTGAGAATCTCCAGGAATTATACCTGAAACTTAGTCAGCAAGACTTACAGCGACCCTGGAAAGAAGTGAGACCAACACTTAAAGGCCAGGGATTAAACAAAAATAAGTAATAAATTAACCAGATCTAGTGAGGAACAGGGCTTGGCTCAAACTGTAAGTCATGTCTTAGTTTCAAACTGGCTTGATTATTTTACAGAGAAGTAGTTTGCTTTCTGTGGTCCAGATAGAATTCTGATAGCAAAAATATCAGAATTTCATAAAATGATAAACTTAAAACATTTCTCTGAGATATGTGAATATGTTCAATTTCCTAATAGGGACTCCTTAAAAGATTCTTTGGAAGCATCTCAGAACCAATACCAAATTTAGTAGTGAGTACNGGAGACATTGGGAATGAGAAGATGCTGGGGTGTGGAGAGGGCTACAAGGCAGGGACATGCTTTATTGCTTCTCTTGCCCGAAAGAAAGCACTTCTATCATTTATAAGATCCTAAGTCATGCAAGAAATATCATTTTTTCTAAAGCAACCAATCACACATAACCATAGGGAAAGGAAAAAAGTGGTGCTTACCAGCTGTCACATCAGAGTGGAAGTTATTATTGAGGTGGAAAAAAGTCAATGCAAGCAATGAGACACTGTTACTTAGAAAAGCTGGCCCTTTGCAGCCTCTCCTAGCTGAGAATCTCCAGGAATTATACCTGAAACTTAGTCAGCAAGACTTACAGCGACCCTGGAAAGAAGTGAGACCAACACTTAAAGGCCAGGGATTAAACAAAAATAAGTAATAAATTAACCAGATCTAGTGAGGAACAGGGCTTGGCTCAAACTGTAAGTCATGTCTTAGTTTCAAACTGGCTTGATTATTTTACAGAGAAGTAGTTTGCTTTCTGTGGTCCAGATAGAATTCTGATAGCAAAAATATCAGAATTTCATAAAATGATAAACTTAAAACATTTCTCTGAGATATGTGAANTATCAGTTGGAAAATAGCACTCTCTCACTCCCTTCAGCACGTTTCTTTTGATGTTTAGGTCAGTTTGGCAGCTGTTGTTCTCCAAAGGATACATCTTCCAAAAAAAAAAGGAAAGAAAGAAAAGGCATCTATCACTTTAATGAGGGCCATTTAGATATTAATCAGCAGGAGTAAATAAAGAAGAAAGATTTACTCTTCTTGAAAGTCATATACACAGAGAACTAATTAGCCAATGCTATGCAGGAAGAGAAAGGCCCTACCTATAGCCCAGGGTTGACTTTTCCAATAACTAACCATCAGTAATAGGAGCTAAGCAACACTTTATAGGCTCTTGTATTATTTTGTGGGATGATCGTAGGTTTTGGGGTAGGGCAGACACTCCCAGATTATTCTTGGGGAATGGATCATATATTTTAATAAAATCTGATAAAAGCTTTAATTACAGTACGTGGTAAACTGTGTAAGATACTATGATATAGCTGGATAGGAGGCTGTCTCTTTGAGTGGAGCTTATATGTATATTGTGATGATGTAGAAAGGATGGAATATACATTTTTTTGGATGATATGCAAAAGAAAACTTGGGGACCAAAAGAAGAGAATGGTGAAGCTTAATTGTTGACTTTTATTATTTGAAGGATTCTTGTGAAAGAGGATAGTGGTCCACAAGTTTTTAATCTCAATGATACGTGAGCAAGGAGGAATAGATAAGCGATGCAGGGGGATGATGCAAGTAGAACTTCAGTAGGATATCCCTGTTGTTTATTTCCTGTATCATGGGGTTTTCAAGGTAGGGTTTTTCTTGTCTCGTTGGTATGATTTAGATATCATCTTACCTCAGAAAAAGGCTCTAATGGTAGAGGGAAAGTATATTCAAGTCAGAGGATTAATATTTATAAGCAACCTCCTGTGAATGATGTACTATACTTTTTTTATATACCATATCTCATGCAACCACCAATTGTATAAAATAGATTATCTCTGCATTATTTTGCAAACAAGAAAACTGAAAAGAGGCTACGTAACTTGACCAATGTTACATAACCATGCTAGTTCAGTCAGGATTTAAATCGTGCTGTGATTCATGGGGTCACAAAGAGTCGGACACGACTGAGTGACTGAAATGAACTGAACTGAACTGAATGGCACCCCACTCCAGTACTCTTGCTTGGAAAATCCCATGGATGAAGGAGCCTGGTGGGCTGCAGTCCATGGGGTCACTAAGAGTTGGACACTACTGAGTAACTTCACTTTCACTCTTCACTTTCATGCATTGGAGAAGGACATGGCAACCCACTCCAGTGTTCTTGCTTGGAGAATCCCAGGGATGGGGGAGCCTGGTGGGCTGCCATCTATGGGGTCGCACAAAGTCGGACACGACTGAAGTGACACAGCAGCATATCTGACTCTAAATTCCAGATTCTTCATATTTTACTATGAAGCTCAATAGATAGTGTTTACAGATTCATCTTTCTTTGAGGTATGAGGGTCAACCCACTGGTTTCTNCGGACACGACTGAAGTGACATAGCAGCATATCTGACTCTAAATTCCAGATTCTTCATATTTTACTATGAAGCTCAATAGATAGTGTTTACAGATTCATCTTTCTTTGAGGTATGAGGGTCAACCCACTGGTTTCTCTTAGACTTTTCTATTAATCTATTATCAGGAATAAGTTGACTATAAGAAGAATAATTCCCAGTATTATTATAGCAGTAGACATCTTTGTGTTACCTAACTAGCATCTTTGCCCTTTCTTTGGGCAATGGAATTTGTTTTCCCAATGAGTATGAAAAACCCACATTTTTCTGATGGAGGTGGGAACTCCTTCTACCCCAATTCACTTCAAGTTATAAGGCTGGGCACACAGTTTGGACCTGATCAGTCAGTGTAGCCTGTTCTGTCCACAGCTATTGAGATTTCATGCTTTCCAAGCTGGTTTTACCTTTCTGCTGGAGTCATCAGGAAGATGCTCTCTTTCCAGTGGAGTTGTTAGGCATATAGGCTGCAAGGCTGAGACTATTAGTAGGATTCATTCTCAGTAATTTGAAATAAAAGAGTTTGTCTGAGTTATAATGAAGAAAAAGAGAGTCAAGCCCAGTGGATTCTCTTGAAGATCCTGGTTCAAGCCACTCCTGAACCTGAATTTTTCAATTCTTTAAAAGGATGTAAATGTGTAGTGGTTTTCTTTTATCTTGGTTTATGTTATTTGCAAACAAATTAATTTTTAAATACATAAAAATCTGGCAATGATTCTTATTTTGTGTGAGTGGCTGATAAATTATATATCCATAGTCAGTGAGATAGCACTGATTACATTCCGTAAGTCTGGTTGAAACTTTGTGGAAACTTTGGCACCTGCCCTTCTTTCCCAGATTATTGTTGAATTGCTCTCAAGGATGAATTGGTTGCCCAACAAATATGTTTAGTGGTTTAGGCTCTGTGTAACGCTTGGGGGAATGCCTGGATTGGCCTTGACTGAGACATCTCTCTTCCCTGTGAGGTTCCACAGGCTGCTGTAAATTCAGAGAATAATGCAAAACGAGAAATGAGGTGCTGATTTATTATCAGTTGCATGTGTGTTCAAAACTCCCAAGAGCTTTCTAATAAACTTGTTTGGAGCATAGGTTTTGGGTTCAAACCTCCACCCTCTAATTCAAGTATTAACTCTGGCCAATGTTAAGACCACAGTGCCCAGTAGTGGTTAGTAAGAAATAGAAAAGGTGATCAGTAGATCAGACTTCAGTCAAGACTCTAATGTGGGTCAGCTTCCTGCACAGCCAGGAAGAGAGCCACGCGCAAATGAATGAGCTTTCAGTTTCAGGGCATGCTTCCACTAGAAAGCATGGCCCTATCACTGGCCTTTTCAATCCAGGGAATCAGACTGGGAAAAAGAAGTACGTCATCCACAGATTTTGGTACTTTAGTCTCAACATCGTCATCAGCATTATCATGTACGGCTAGCAGTACACTTCCTGCGTGATTTCTGACATTAAGATGTGCTGCACACAGGGCTTGAGAACTGGTCGGCATTCTGCGAGTCTCTGCGCTGTCTTCCCGCATTTTGCTTCTTTGTCTTCACCGAATGTGTTTGTATTTCCACCTAGTTGTGGCTCTGCTCTCCAAGGATATACCACCATGGGAAAAACCTCTATGTAGTGGCACAGTGATCTACTGAGGAGGAGAACCACACGTGTGTTTTCAGGAAGTCATGCTGCAGGATGTGTATGTCTATTAATGTAATCCCTGAACCGGAGCCAAGGTCCTGAGCAACTATTTGAGATCATCTTTCGAACCCAGTAATTCTCAAGCTTAGCTGCCTGACAGAATGCCTGGAGAGCTTATTAAAAAAGACTGGATACTGAGCTCCACCCAAGGCCTACTGAATCAGAATCTCTTTGGGTTGGAGGGTAGGGTATATGAATACATATTTGTACAACTTTCTCAGGTGATTCTTATGCCAGTCTGCAGACTAGCCTTTGGGGATTCCTTTATCTTTTGCCTTCAGGTTATTTAATAGAAAACATCACTCTGAAACCTCATGAACCATATAAGAATCTAACCTATATTCAAACATGTTAGAAAAATGTATTTGCAACCTCTGTCAACAGTAAATTCTTTGGTTCAGCAAACCTCACTTTCAAACGCTGTCTCCTATCTCACGTAAAACCCTGGCATTCCAGAACAAGTCAGTTTCCAGTCCTCTGCTTATTGTTGTTGATGTTGCCGTTTCGTGCTGCTACAGAAACCATGTGACTCAGATTGGGACTTACGTGACCTACCTTCTTTTTTTTTCAATTTTTAATGTACCGTCTTTTAACTGATATCACACACTTGGTTTCAGGACTTAGTGAAGCTCTGGTTCTTGATGTTTCANTCAAACGCTGTCTCCTATCTCACATAAAACCCTGGCATTCCAGAACAAGTCAGTTTCTGGTCCTCTGCTTATTGTTGTAGATGTTGCCGTTTTGTGCTGCTACAGAAACCATGTGACTCAGATTGGGACTTACGTGACCTACCTTCTTTTTTTTTTTAATTTTTAATGTACCGTCTTTTAACTGATATCACACACTTGGTTTCAGGACTTAGTGAAGCTCTGGTTCTTGATGTTTCATTGGAGAAAGAATTCAGTGAGACACAAAGTGATAGATAAGTGGATTTGTTTAGAGAGAAACGTACTCCACAGTTAAGAGTGTGAGCCATCTCAGACAGTGAGAGTGGCCGCAGGGTACTGGGTTGTCAGCTTTTATGTGCTAAGTTGCTTGAGTTGTGTCTGACTGTTTGTGACACTGTGGACTGAAGCCTGCCAGTCTCCTCCTCCTGGAAGTTTTTTTATAGTTCTGTTCAGTCCTCAGTTGTGTCTGACTCTTTACGACTCCATGGACTGCAGCACGCCAGGCCTCCCTGTCCATCACCAACTCCTGGAATTTACTCAAACTCATGTCCATTGAGTTGGTGATGCCATCCAACCATCTCATCCTCTGTCATCCCCTTCTCCTCCCGCCTTCAATCTTTCCCAGCATGAGGGTCTTTTCAAATGAGTCAGTTCTTCGCATCAGTTGGCCAAGTTTTTATAGGGATGGTTAATTTCATAGGCTAATGAGTGGGAGGAGTATTCCAGCTATTTTGGGAAAGGGATGCAGATTTCTAGTGGAAGTTGACTGTCTGCCTTCTCGGATCTATTTGGTTCCAGTCGGTTTATGCTGTGTCCTCCAGCTGTGTGCTCAGTCGCTTCAGTCATGGCTGACTTTTTCCGAGCCTATGGACTGTAGCCTGCCAGGCTCCTCTGATCATGGGGTTCTCCAGGCAAGAGTCCTGGAGTGGGTTGCCATGCCCTCCACCAGGAGATCTTCCCAACCCTGCAATCGAACCCACATCTCTAGTGTCTTGTGCACTGACAGGCGATTCTTCACCACTCGATGTTGCTCCTTTAAAGGGTGCACCCTGGCCCCTTCCCTCCCGTTTCCCTGCTGAGGCCCAGGTAGAGAACAGGTTCGGTCACAGACATGCTTTCTTAGCTTCTTCTTGCTTCTTTGTTCTGTTTTATTTGGCTCCTGACTCCAAGGTGTCCATGCCTGGGATGTTTCTATTTCTCTCAATAAGATCCATTACTTGAACATCCTCTGGACCTAGGTAAAGTGGCTGAAAATGGCATCAAAATGAATCAAGATTTGCAGGAGCAGAGAAAGGGGCTACGAGTCAGGAAAGGAAACAGAGAGAGAGTCTGGGAGCCTGAATGTGAGTTTGTCTGAAGAGGAAATGATAATTCCAATAAGTGTCTTTATTTTTTCCCCCTTTTGCATTCTCCTGGTAGCTAATCCGCTTGGCATAATCCTCTTAACTGTGTGTGTTCTATCATAGTTTTATCTGATCTACTTCTCTGACAATCTTTCCTAAGATTTGCTAGCTTCCTCCTATTTCTGAGAATCTCCCACTATTACATGGAGAAATCAACACTATTCCTCCATTTTTATACAAATTTGAGTTCTGGGGGATGCTTAGAAATTGAGAGCCCTCTGTATAGTTTGGAGTTATGTGAAAAGTCTGGGAGCAATGTTTCCAGCTTTCACAATTTGGTAGGGAGAGGCCTGAACAGTCTTTCTCCTTTGTCTGCAAGCTGACTCCTAGTTTGTACACTGTTGGTATGGGCCAGGGGGTTCTGGGCTGAATGAAAGGATGGAGGGAGGGTAAAGGAAATCTTGCAGATATATTAGCCTACATGACTAGGTGCTGACAACATTAATTAGTGGCTATTAAAAGTTCTTTAATAAGCTTGACTTTGCTTTTGTTTGTGTCATCAAGGAAATGAGAACGTGATGAGAAGCATCCTTCATTTACCATAATAAAGGCTGCTTTCTCTTCTTATAGACCCAGCTGGACTGTGTTCTGCCTAGAGAATGACCTCAGGGGTAAAATGGTGTGACCTCTTGTCCCAGTACTTCAGTTCCTCTGCTTACATTATACCATAATTACTTCATCCAGTTGGTTGGGAATTCAAATCTCTCTAAATTAAAATACTCCTGAAGGAAGTCTAACCTTAATTCTTTTATCAGCTTACTCTGTAATTATCAATTAATACTTTGGGAGAGATTTACTTGCAACCAATGGAAATCAAGATAGTGGTGGGGTAGTGAGTTCTCCAGCTTTGGGCGCTTATTATCAGTGTGACCTTGATTTATACATTTCTTTAGGTCCTTAAATCTTCATTGTTTTAAGTAGGACTAGGTGATAAATTCTCCAGATGCATTCCTGAAATGGGCCCTGAAAGAGGGCTAGTAAAGAACTTTCTTCCTTCATGGCTTTCTGCATCTGGTTAGTAGAGCTCAGGCCACACAGTTGTGAAACAAAAAGATAGTGTGGTTAGACAGAAGCCACGGGAAGCCTAGATTACCATAAAATTACTTAGTTGCAAACTCCGAACAGCTGCATCCCAGAGATGGGTTTGTAGAGGAGGAGTATCTTACGGGATGTCACAGCTCAACAACAGAAAAATAGGCTGATCTGATCAGAAGGCATGCCAGGACATTGTAGACATCTGCCGTGCAGGGTGACATCAACTGGCTGGCTGAACACGCACTGCGATCCCTCTCCTGACTTGGAAGACCCCTGGGCCTCAGACTTCAAACCTGCACAGATAGCACAATAGCCAAGAGGCTTGGCTTTCTCCTGTCAACACAATACAAACATTCCTGTGGATACAGGGTTTGGAGTCACCAGAACTGGATTCCAGTGTGATCTCTGCCCCTCCCCCCTCCCTTATTATTACTTTTGAGGTTCACTGTATCTTAAGCCCTGAGCTGCTTTACAAGTTGATCTCACTCAGTTTGTGACCTTGGGCTCCAGATTTCATTTTCTTATCAGTAAAACTGGAATTTTGCTGCCTTATCCAATAATAGTAATTAACATTTACTGAATGTTTACTATGAGCCCCACACTGTGCAGGGCACTTTTCATGCATTAGTCTCTTATTTCATACTTTCAGTAATTTAAAAAAGTAGACAGGAGCTACAATTATTTCATTTTTACAGAAGGGCAAACTGAATGGAGCTAAGGGGAATAAGGCAACTTTGAATGGAATCTGTAGAAGCAAAGGGCTTCATGTTTCCTGATCTTCCTGAATATCCAACTCAGGTGACTGCTTTTTACTGATATAATCTAGAATTACCCACCAAGGGGGCTTTCTGTTTTATGTCCTGGCTGTACGAAGCCATTTCATCTCAGTAAGGATCAAATGGAAGGCTGTGCATGGAGGTGGTGAGGTGTCATGAGAAAGAGAATCCAAGGGATCTTCTCGGACTGCACAGGAACTGCTCGTTTGACAGTACATGTGAATTCCAGACTCCACTCAGGCTGCAGTTTTATTGGCACACTTCCAAAAGTCACCAAGGATAACGTCAACGTGCTGAACCCATCCCTTTTCTTCTCCCTGTACCTTCCTTTCTGCATCATCTTCCAGAGTTGAGCCTCACTGAATGTTCTAAGCTCCAGTTTTCCTGATCTGAAAAATGGGATGATTAATACTTTAATTGGCTAGTGGGAGAGGGGACAGGGGAATTAAATAAGATATCAGGCATGATAGTATTCTGTCAGTGATGAACTAATAAAGCTGTTAGGCCTAACAGCCACCATGTTGAAGGCTGATTTATTATTTGTCACTGACTACAGGACTACACCTTTCTTATGTGGAAGACATGCTTTCCAATATTTATTCTCTTCTTTAAAAAGATTGTCATTTGCTAATTTTCTTCCTTCTCTGTGAAATAAAATTAGATCAAGGAGAATTGAAAAATTTTTTAAAAATATGCATTAATTGGTAGGAGAAGATAATAAGAAAATCAGACAACTGTCTGCTGTTTAGCATATCTGTGAGTGCATTAATTTAATTAGAACTGCCCTGTATAAATATTAAACTCGATTCACTTTCTTTTACAGCTTCTTTGCTTTTCAAAGTATTCCCAGTTACAAATTATCTTTTTAAAAATTCTTCTGTGAGTTGGAGGGAGTTAATGGCAGAAAGACAACTCAAATTTAAACGAACTGAGAGCTTTTCATCTTATCACACTTCGTCTCTCTCTCTTATTTTGGTTTGCCTCGCTGCTGGCCCAGAGACAAAAGGAACGCTTGATTTTCTTGTCTTCCTCAATGGAGGCGATACCACATCTTCCATTCAGTGGAATGCTTATCTTGTGTTGCTTTCCTAGGAGGGAAATTGGATTGTTTTGTTTCCAAACTCTCAATCATCTTTAGACAATCTGTAGTCAATCATCCAACTTTTCTAGGTCGTTGCCAAAATCTGAACTGTTCTGTGGCTTGTTCTTTCTTTTGATCCTCCCAACAACCCCTGAAGGGAGGTTAACATCATCCCCATTTTACAGGTAAGGCTGGAATCAGTATGTGAGAGAAGCAGGCATGTTTGACCTCCAAGTATAGTTCCTAGTGTAAGAAATGGTGGACTTAGCTCCTTCATTATTAAACTTTTGATAGATTTGGGATAAAGGTAGTAGTAAAGAAAATTGCTCATGGAATTAGTTTGAGCTGAATTCATGAGAATCACAGAATCCCATAGGCAACAGTCCTCTCTTACAGGACTAACCTTGTAGGATGAGGTGATGTGAGGGAGTAGCATGCAAGTTCAGAGCTGGATCCTGTCATTATTTAAAATTTTGATTTTATTCATCACAGACTTTTGCATCCATGTAATTTCTTCAGTGTTGCATTAAAATAACTTTTATCTTGAGGTGTTTGGGCACCCTTGCATTTTGTGTATAAGATGAGTGAGGCACTTGATTTAGCCTAGTCTGAGCCTGTAGAGCAGGCCCACTGCTAGGTAGACTGCTAGCCATACCGCTTCATTTCCCACAAAGGCATTGAGGTCCAGAATCACAAAGCTGGTAGCAGTGACTCAGGTCTGCTGACTCACAGTTCACTGCTTTTCTTGTTACACCAAGTGGAACTGACACAGCATGGCAGATGAGCGTCAGGAGGGCGTGAGCTTGCAATAAAGACTGACTAAATGTGCCAGGGCAGAAAGTGTAGAGGTCTTGAGCTGCACATGCCTGTTTAGTACCACATCTTCCTCTGACCCATCAAGTTGCAACAGGTAGCATTTATATTTAGTAGAAAGAACTGCTTGATGGTGTAGAAAGTGAGGTGTTGCACTGGTTCCTAGAAAGACATAAAATAGAGTGGCGAATGCCAGTGCCTTGGTGTCAGTAGGTGGTGAGGACTGTAGCAAGCTGGGGAGAGAGACCAGTGTGGCAAGCAGAAATGAGTTCCCCAATCCTGTTCATCACTGAGAGAAGCAATGTCTCACTTACTTTCTAGGTCTTGGGCACCTCTTCAGTTTTAGATTAAAAGTATTGTTTTGAAGTATATTGAACCCTAGTTGGATAGCATCCTCTTCTCCCTCACCACAGAAATTCCTTCATCCTGGTTCTTCTTTGTTTGATCTTTGCAGCTCTAATCAGCAGAAACTGTTTCTTGAGTTCTCTGTCCTTCCCTCACTTCAGTTCAGTTCAGCTCAGTCGCTCAGTCGTGTCCAACTCTTTGCAACCCCATGAATTGCAGCACGCCAGGCCTCCCTGTCTATCACCAACTCCTGGAGTTCACTCAAACTCACATCCATCGATTCAGTGATGCCATCGAGCCATCTCATCCTCTGTTGTCCCCCTTTTCTCCTGCCCCCAATCCCTCCCAGCATCAGAGTCTTTTCCAATGAGTCAACTCTTCACATGAGGTGGCCAAAGTATTGGACTTTCAGCTTTAGCGTCATTCCTTCCAAAGAACACCCAGGGCTGATCTCCTTTAGAATGGACTGGCTGGATCTCCTTGCAGTCCAAGAGACTCTCAAGAGTCTTCTCCAACACCACAGTTCAAAAGCATCAATTCTTTGGCACTCAGCCTTCTTCACAGTCCAACTCTCATATCCATATATGACTACTGGAAAAACCATAGCCTTGACTACATGGACCTTTGTTGGCAAAGTAGTGTCTCTGCTTTTCAATATGCTATCTAGGTTGGTCATAACTTTCCTTCCGAGGAAAGCATCTTTTAATTTCATGTCTGCAATCACCATCTGCAGTTTCCTTCACTTATCTGCTCCTATAACCCTGGATTCTGGATTACAGCATCTACTAGCCCTGAGTTGACTCTCTTCTGCTCAAGACATTGGTTCTTTCACAATTACTGTCCCCATTAAGGCATTTATAGCCTCCCATGCCTTGATTCATGGACCTGACATTCTAGGTTCCTATGCAATATTGCTCTTCAAGCTGGTTTTGAAAGGCAGAGGAACCAGAGATCAAATTGCCAACATCCGCTGGATCATGGAAAAAGCAAGAGAGTTCCAGAAAAACATCTATTTCTGCTTGATTGACTATGCCAAAGCCTTTGACTGTGTGGATCACAATAAACTGTGGAAAATTCTGAAAGAGATGGCAATACCAGACCACCTGACCTGCCTCTTGAGAAATCTGTATGCAGGTCAGGAAGCAACAGTGAGAACTGGACATGGAACAACAGACTGGTTCCAAATAGGAAAAGGAGTACGTCAAGGCTGTATATTGTCACCCTGCTTATTTAACTTCTATTCAGAGTATATCATGAGAAANTAGAATTACCCACCAAGGGGGCTTTCTGTTTTATGTCCTGGCTGTACGAAGCCATTTCATCTCAGTAAGGATCAAATGGAAGGCTGTGCATGGAGGTGGTGAGGTGTCATGAGAAAGAGAATCCAAGGGATCTTCTCGGACTGCACAGGAACTGCTCGTTTGACAGTACATGTGAATTCCAGACTCCACTCATGCTGCAGTTTTATTGGCACACTTCCAAAAGTCACCAAGGATAACGTCAACGTGCTGAACCCATCCCTTTTCTTCTCCCTGTACCTTCCTTTCTGCATCATCTTCCAGAGTTGAGCCTCACTGAATGTTCTAAGCTCCAGTTTTCCTGATCTGAAAAATGGGATGATTAATACTTTAATTGGCTAGTGGGAGAGGGGACAGGGGAATTAAATAAGATATCAGGCATGATAGTATTCTGTCAGTGATGAACTAATAAAGCTGTTAGGCCTAACAGCCACCATGTTGAAGGCTGATTTATTATTTGTCACTGACTACAGCACTACACCTTTCTTATGTGGAAGACATGCTTTCCAATATTTATTCTCTTCTTTAAAAAGATTGTCATTTGCTAATTTTCTTCCTTCTCTGTGAAATAAAATTAGATCAAGGAGAATTGAAAAATTTTTTAAAAATATGCATTAATTGGTAGGAGAAGATAATAAGAAAATCAGACAACTGTCTGCTGTTTAGCATATCTGTGAGTGCATTAATTTAATTAGAACTGCCCTGTATAAATATTAAACTCAATTCACTTTCTTTTACAGCTTCTTTGCTTTTCAAAGTATTCCCAGTTACAAATTATCTTTTTAAAAATTCTTCTGTGAGTTGGAGGGAGTTAATGGCAGAAAGACAACTCACATTTAAACGAACTGAGAGCTTTTCATCTTATCACACTTCGTCTCTCTCTCTTATTTTGGTTTGCCTCGCTGCTGGCCCAGAGACAAAAGGAACGCTTGATTTTCTTGTCTTCCTCAATGGAGGCGATACCACATCTTCCATTCAGTGGAATGCTTATCTTGTGTTGCTTTCCTAGGAGGGAAATTGGATTGTTTTGTTTCCAAACTCTCAATCATCTTTAGACAATCTGTAGTCAATCATCCAACTTTTCTAGGTCATTGCCAAAATCTGAACTGTTCTGTGGCTTGTTCTTTCTTTTGATCCTCCCAACAACCCCTGAAGGGAGGTTAACATCATCCCCATTTTACAGGTAAGGCTGGAATCAGTATGTGAGAGAAGCAGGCATGTTTGACCTCCAAGTATAGTTCCTAGTGTAAGAAATGGTGGACTTAGCTCCTTCATTATTAAACTTTTGATAGATTTGGGATAAAGGTAGTAGTAAAGAAAATTGCTCATGGAATTAGTTTGAGCTGAATTCATGAGAATCACAGAATCCCATAGGCAACAGTCCTCTCTTACAGGACTAACCTTGTAGGATGAGGTGATGTGAGGGAGTAGCATGCAAGTTCAGAGCTGGATCCTGTCATTATTTAAAATTTTGATTTTATTCATCACAGACTTTTGCATCCATGTAATTTCTTCAGTGTTGCATTAAAATAACTTTTATCTTGAGGTGTTTGGGCACCCTTGCATTTTGTGTATAAGATGAGTGAGGCACTTGATTTAGCCTAGTCTGAGCCTGTAGAGCAGGCCCACTGCTAGGTAGACTGCTAGCCATACCGCTTCATTTCCCACAAAGGCATTGAGGTCCAGAATCACAAAGCTGGTAGCAGTGACTCAGGTCTGCTGACTCACAGTTCACTGCTTTTCTTGTTACACCAAGTGGAACTGACACAGCATGGCAGATGAGCGTCAGGAGGGCGTGAGCTTGCAATAAAGACTGACTAAATGTGCCAGGGCAGAAAGTGTAGAGGCCTTGAGCTGCACATGCCTGTTTAGTACCACATCTTCCTGTGACCCATCAAGTTGCAACAGGTAGCATTTATATTTAGTAGAAAGAACTGCTTGATGGTGTAGAAAGTGAGGTGTTGCACTGGTTCGTAGAAAGACATAAAATAGAGTGGCAAATGCCAGTGCCTTGGTGTCAGTAGATGGTGAGGACTGTAGCAAGCTGGGGAGAGAGACCAGTGTGGCAAGCAGAAATGAGTTCTCCAATCCTGTTCATCACTGAGAGAAGCAANCCTAGAAAGACATAAAATAGAGTGGCGAATGCCAGTGCCTTGGTGTCAGTAGGTGGTGAGGACTGTAGCAAGCTGGGGAGAGAGACCAGTGTGGCAAGCAGAAATGAGTTCCCCAATCCTGTTCATCACTGAGAGAAGCAATGTCTCACTTACTTTCTAGGTCTTGGGCACCTCTTCAGTTTTAGATTAAAAGTATTGTTTTGAAGTATATTGAACCCTAGTTGGATAGCATCCTCTTCTCCCTCACCACAGAAATTCCTTCATCCTGGTTCTTCTTTGTTTTATCTTTGCAGCTCTAATCAGCAGAAGCTGTTTCTTGAGTTCTCTGTCCTTCCCTCACTTCAGTTCAGTTCAGCTCAGTCGCTCAGTTGTGTCCGACTCTTTGCGACCCCATGAACTGCAGCATGCCAGGCCTCCCTGTCCATCACCAACTCCTGGAGTTCACACAAACTCACATCCATCGATTCAGTGATGCCATCCAGCCATGTCATCCTCTGTTGTCCCCCTTTTCTCCTGCCCCCAATCCCTCCCAGCATCAGAGTCTTTTCCAATGAGTCAACTCTTCACATGAGGTGGCCAAAGTATTGGACTTTCAGCTTTAGCGTCATTCCTTCCAAAGAACACCCAGGGCTGATCTCCTTTAGAATGGACTGGCTGGATCTCCTTGCAGTCCAAGAGACTCTCAACAGTCTTCTCCAACACCACAGTTCAAAAGCATCAATTCTTTGGCACTCAGCCTTCTTCACAGTCCAACTCTCATATCCATATATGACTACTGGAAAAACCATAGCCTTGACTAGATGGACCTTTGTTGGCAAAGTAATGGCTCTGCTTTTCAATATGCTATCTAGGTTGGTCATAACTTTTCTTCCAAGGAGTAAGCATCTTTTAATTTCATGTATGCAATCACCATCTGCAGTTTCCTTCACTTATCTGCTCCTATAACCCTGGATTCTGGATTACAGCATCTACTAGCCCTGAGTTGACTCTCTTCTGCTCAAGACATTGGTTCTTTCACAATTACTGTCCCCATTAAGGCATTTATAGCCTCCCATGCCTTGATTCATGGACCTGACATTCTAGGTTCCTATGCAATACTGCTCTTCAAGCTGGTTTTGAAAGGCAGAGGAACCAGAGATCAAATTGCCAACATCCGCTGGATCATGGAAAAAGCAAGAGAGTTCCAGAAAAATATCTATTTCTGCTTTATTGACTATGCCAAACTCTTTGACGTGTGGATCACAATAAACTGTGGAAAATTCTGAAAGAGATGGGAATACCAGACCACTGACCTGTCTCTTGAGAAATCTGTATGCAGGTCAGGAAGCAACAGTGAGAACTGGACGTGGAACAACAGACTGGTTCCAAATAGGAAAAGGAGTACGTCAAGACTGTATATTGTCACCCTGCTTATTTAACTTCTATTCACAGTATATCATGAGAAACGCTGGCCTGGAAGAAGCACAAGCTGGAATCAAGATTGCCGGGAGAAATATCAATAATCTCAGATATGCAGATGACACCACCCTTATGGCAGAAAGTGAAGCAGAACTAAAAAGCCCTCTCGATGAAAGTGAAAGAGGAAAGTCAAAAAGTTGGCCTAAAGCTCAACATTCAAAAACGAAGATCATGGCATCCAGTCCCATCACTTCATGGGAAATAGTTGGAGAAACAGTGTCAGACTTTATTTTTGGGGGCTCCAAAATCATTGCAGATGGTGACAGCAGCCATGAAATTAGAAGACGTTTACTCCTTGGAAGAAAAGTTATGACCAACCTAGATAGTACATCCAAAAGCAGAGACATTACTTTGCCGACTAANAGCAGAAATGAGTTCTCCAATCCTGTTCATCACTGAGAGAAGCAATGTCTCGCTTACTTTCTAGGTCTTGGGCACCTCTTCAGTTTTAGATTAAAAGTATTGTTTTGAAGTATATTGAACCCTAGTTGGATAGCATCCTCTTCTCCCTCACCACAGAAATTCCTTCATCCTGGTTCTTCTTTGTTTTATCTTTGCAGCTCTAATCAGCAGAAGCTGTTTCTTGAGTTCTCTGTCCTTCCCTCACTTCAGTTCAGTTCAGCTCAGTCGCTCAGTTGTGTCCGACTCTTTGCGACCCCATGAACTGCAGCATGCCAGGCCTCCCTGTCCATCACCAACTCCTGGAGTTCACACAAACTCACATCCATCGATTCAGTGATGCCATCCAGCCATGTCATCCTCTGTTGTCCCCCTTTTCTCCTGCCCCCAATCCCTCCCAGCATCAGAGTCTTTTCCAATGAGTCAACTCTTCACATGAGGTGGCCAAAGTATTGGACTTTCAGCTTTAGCGTCATTCCTTCCAAAGAACACCCAGGGCTGATCTCCTTTAGAATGGACTGGCTGGATCTCCTTGCAGTCCAAGAGACTCTCAACAGTCTTCTCCAACACCACAGTTCAAAAGCATCAATTCTTTGGCACTCAGCCTTCTTCACAGTCCAACTCTCATATCCATATATGACTACTGGAAAAACCATAGCCTTGACTAGATGGACCTTTGTTGGCAAAGTAATGGCTCTGCTTTTCAATATGCTATCTAGGTTGGTCATAACTTTTCTTCCAAGGAGTAAGCATCTTTTAATTTCATGTCTGCAATCACCATCTGCAGTTTCCTTCACTTATCTGCTCCTATAACCCTGGATTCTGGATTACAGCATCTACTAGCCCTGAGTTGACTCTCTTCTGCTCAAGACATTGGTTCTTTCACAATTACTGTCCCCATTAAGGCATTTATAGCCTCCCATGCCTTGATTCATGGACCTGACATTCCAGGTTCCTATGCAATATTGCTCTTCAAGCTGGTTTTGAAAGGCAGAGGAACCAGAGATCAAATTGCCAACATCCGCTGGATCATGGAAAAAGCAAGAGAGTTCCAGAAAAACATCTATTTCTGCTTGATTGACTATGCCAAAGCCTTTGACTGTGTGGATCACAATAAACTGTNGCTCTTCAAGCTGGTTTTGAAAGGCAGAGGAACCAGAGATCAAATTGCCAACATCCGCTGGATCATGGAAAAAGCAAGAGAGTTCCAGAAAAATATCTATTTCTGCTTTATTGACTATGCCAAACTCTTTGACGTGTGGATCACAATAAACTGTGGAAAATTCTGAAAGAGATGGGAATACCAGACCACTGACCTGTCTCTTGAGAAATCTGTATGCAGGTCAGGAAGCAACAGTGAGAACTGGACGTGGAACAACAGACTGGTTCCAAATAGGAAAAGGAGTACGTCAAGACTGTATATTGTCACCCTGCTTATTTAACTTCTATTCACAGTATATCATGAGAAACGCTGGCCTGGAAGAAGCACAAGCTGGAATCAAGATTGCCGGAAGAAATATCAATAATCTCAGATATGCAGATGACACCACCCTTATGGCAGAAAGTGAAGCAGAACTAAAAAGCCCTCTCGATGAAAGTGAAAGAGGAAAGTCAAAAAGTTGGCCTAAAGCTCAACATTCAAAAACGAAGATCATGGCATCCAGTCCCATCACTTCATGGGAAATAGTTGGAGAAACAGTGTCAGACTTTATTTTTGGGGGGCTCCAAAATCACTTCAGATGGTGACTGCAGCCATGAAATTAAAAGATGCTTACTCCTTGGAAGAAAAGTTNCAGAACTAAAAAGCCCTCTTGAAAGTGAAAGAGGAAAGTGAAAAAGTTGGCCTAAAGCTCAACATTTAAAAACGAAGATCATGGCATCCGGTCCCATCACTTCATGGGAAATAGTTGGAGAAACAGTGTCAGACTTTATTTTTGAGGGGCTCCAAAATCACTTCAGATGGTGACTGCAGCCATGAAATTAAAAGATACTTACTTCTTGGAAGAAAAGTTATGACCAACCTAGACAGTATATTCAAAAGCAGAGACATTACTTTGCCGACTAAGATCCATCTCGTCAAGGCTATGGTTTTTCCTGTGGTCATGTATGGATGTGAGAGTTGCACTGTGAAGAAGGCTGAGCGCTGAAGAATTGATGCTTTTGAACTGGGGTGTTGGAGAAGACTCTTGAGAGTCCCTTGGACTGCAAGCAGATCCAACCAGTCCCTTCTGAAAGAGATCAGCCCTGGGATTTCTTTGGAAGGAATGATGCTAAAGCTGAAACTCCAGTACTTTGGCCACCTCATGCTAAGAGTTGACTCATTGGAAAAGACTCTGATGCTGGGAGGGATTGGGGGCAGGAGGAGAAGGGGACAACCGAGGATGAGATGGCTGGATGGCATCACGAACTCGATGGACGTTAGTCTGAGTAAACTCCGGGAGTTGGTGATGGACAGGGAGGCCTGGTGTGCTGTGATTCATGGTGTCACAAAGAGTCAGACATGACTGAGCGACTAAACTGAAATGAACTGAACTGAACTGAGCCTCCCATGCTGGGCCATCACATTGCTCATCAACAAGTCATCTTGCAACCACATTGCTTTTTCTTGAAAGTGAAATTAAAAGTGTTAGTCGCTCAGTTGTGTCTGACTCTTTGTGACCCCATGGACTGTAGCCTGCCAGGCTCCTCTGTCCATGGGATATTCCAGGCAAGAATATTGGAGTGGATTGCCATTTCTTTCTCTAGGGGATCTTTCCAACCCAGAGGTTGAACCCAGGTTTCCTGNTTAGTCTGAGTAAACTCCAGGAGTTGGTGATGGACAGGGAGGCCTGGTGTGCTGGGATTCATGGTGTCACAAAGAGTCAGACATGACTGAGCAACTAAACTGAACTGAACTGAACTGAACTGAACTGAGCTTCCCATGCTGGGCCATCACATTGCTCATCAACAAGTCATCTTGCAACTACATTGCTTTTTCTTGAAAGTGAAATTAAAAGTGTTAGTCGCTCAGTTGTGTCTGACTCTTTGTGACCCCATGGACTGTAGCCTGCCAGGCTCCTCTGTCCATGGGATATTCCAGGCAAGAATATTGGAGTGGATTGCCATTTCTTTCTCTAGGGGATCTTTCCAACCCAGAGGTTGAACCCAGGTTTCCTCATTGCAGGCAGATTCTTTAGCATCTGAGCCACCAGGGAAACCCAGGGAAGCCTTTTTATCGCGTGACTTTTATTTAGGACAACATGCCTCTAGACAGGGTAAGAGAATCACGTGGGCAGAGTGTTTGCTTTGCTCTGCGCTGAATACTCAGCATCTCGCATGGTTCTCTGCTGCACAGGTAGCAGGCCAAATATACTTCCTGAGTGAATAAATAATTATAGCAGTGCAAGTCAATTCACTCCAAATTGGCTATCTCTTAAAACTCACACAGGAATTTTCAAAGTGACCAAAAAGCAATACATTTTGTAGCAACACTGCAGCATGGGTAATCAAGGAGATGAAAGAAATTTTAAACATTGGAGACATTTTGCATGTGGACTGATAAATACCCATGCACTCCACTTAGCAGGATGGTGGATCCTGCCTTTTTAAAGAGGCGCGACATTTGCTGATGAGCCCTGGGCGCATTTGGAGGTTTTCAACACTGTGGTCAGAGGCATCATGTTTCCTTTTATCTCTAAGGGGCTGAAAATCCGAATGAATAAATACTCAAGGCCTGGGACAGGGATCTCAGTGACTGTGGTGGAAATCACCCTCTTTTCGCAGAAGAAAATTTACTGAGAGCCTTTTTATTCATCTTTTCCCTTGGCAGGCTTGCATCTTCCAGCTCTTAAGGCACTTAGGCTTCTACAGGTTGGTTTTCAGGTGCCTGGAGGATGGCAAGGGGTTGCTATGGAAATTGATATCTTCTGAGTTTGATGCTCTAGGGCAACCACCAGTGGTAGATGTCCCACTGATGGCTGAGGTGTCTCCTGTGCTAGGCGTGGCCCTCATCCAAGTGACTAAGTGTATGTAGGAAGCTGGCACATTTGTTCATAGAGTACCGGCTTTAGGTTTTGACCTGTGGTCATCCTATTGCCAGAGCACGAATTAGGAAAACAAGTAAAGTCTGCCAAGGCTTAACTGATGAAATATACACATTTGTGAGAATAAATCCTTCCCAGTCTTTCAAGTTTTATTGTATTTGGTTGTAAAATCCCAAAGCCAGATTGACTNCATAGAGTACCGGCTTTAGGTTTTGACCTGTGGTCATCCTATTGCCAGAGCACGAATTAGGAAAACAAGTAAAGTCTGCCAAGGCTTAACTGATGAAATATACACATTTGTGAGAATAAATCCTTCCCAGTCTTTCAAGTTTTATTGTATTTGGTTGTAAAATCCCAAAGCCAGATTGACTAACTCTTCAATTCAGTTCAGTTCAGTTCAGTCGCTCAATCGTGTCTGACTCTGTGACCCCATGGACTGTAGCCCACCAGACTCCTCTGTCCATGGGGATTCTCCAAGCAAGAACACTGGAGTGGATTGCCCTTTCCTCCTCCAGGAGATCTTCCAAACCCGGGGATCAAACACTCATCTCCTATGTCTCCTGCACATGGCAGGTTGATTCTTTACCGCTGAGCCGCCTGAGACGCCCCCTTGACTCTTTAGGCGTAGTCTAAATACATGTCATTATATACNAGTTCCAGAAGAACATCTATTTCTGCTTTATTGACTATGCCAAAGCCTTTGACTGTGTGGATCACAATAAGCTGTGGAAAATTCTGAAAGAGATGGGAATACCAGACCACCTAGCCTGCCTCTTGAGAAATCTTTATGCAGGCCAGGAAGCAACAGTTAGAACTGGACATGGAACAGTAGACTGGTTCCAAATAGGAAAAGGAATCCGTTAAGGCTATATTTTGTCACCCTGCTTATTTAACATATATGCAGAGTACATCATGAGAAGTGCTGGACTGGAAGAAGCACAAGCTGAAATCAAAATTGCCGGGAGAAATATCAATAAAATGGGGGTGTTACCTGCTAATTTGGTATCCTGATTTCCTTTCTAGAGAAAATTTTATTGTGAAATATAGAATAAATGTAGAGGAGGTTTTAAGATGTATTGAAAAGGTTTGAAGAATAGGAAAGCAAACACTCATGGTGTAGTTGTCCCCTTAGATTAAGAGACAAAAGATTAGTGGTGCTTTAGAAAGTACCTCTGTGCCAGTCTGCAATCTCTTCTTTCTCTTTCCCTTGAGAACATTACTCTCTGGAATCCGTCCTGTGCTTCTCTTTAAACATTATTTTCTTGCTCAGCTTTGCCTCATGGAAATCCTTCTGTCAAAAAGCAGAGCTCCAATTGGCTCCCTTAAGTAGGTGAATATTATCCCATTGTGGGCTCTATTACAGATGTGGCGTTCTCCTACTGATTGTAGGTTCAGGTTTTCCTTCTAGCATGTACCCTGGACAGTGTTGCAATAGGTCCCAGTGCATTTGCACTGGAGCTTGATGAATAGAAGGGGATGTGTTCTTGAAATCTGAATGGATGCTTTCCAAAATGGCAAAAAATGTGACAGTCACAAGTTGCTACCTCAAGCAGGGTATGGCACACCCTTTACACACATTCCTGAGAATAATGGGAGCCATTGCTCTTTTTAGCTATGCCAATCTGTGGAGTATCAAGTACTAGCTCATTGTCATTTTAACTGCATTTCTCAGACTATTAGTGAATCTGCACACATTTGCTTGTGTTTGTAGGCCATTTAGCTGAGCATGTCTGTGACAGGACTATTCATGGCTTCTGCTCATTTCTTCAGTGGAGATGTTTGGCTTTTCTCTTGTTTTTCCAAAGTCTATTACTTATTCATTTTGTTTAGGGTGTATTTTACCATCAAATGTGTTGCTTTTTTATGTAGTCAAATGTCTGCGTTTTAGAATTTTATAGCTTCTGGGTCTCTAGTCTTGGTAGAGAATGTTTCTCCCATCTTTATCTCTAAAGCATGTGATTTGTTTTTTAGATTGTAAAGAATTTTTTTTTTTAATTTGGCTTTACTTTTTACAATTAAATCTTAATTCTACCAGGAAATTTATTTCTGTGCTTAGTGTAAAGTGAAGTTTCACATTAATTTTATTCCTCATGAGAGTTTACTATGTGCTACATTGTTACATGAGTACTTTACATGTATTACCTATTTTGAGTCCTGCTTGTCAAAATTCAAAGAGTTTCTCACTTATACACAGTTTTCCTGATGAGGAAAATGAGGCACAGTGAGGCCTAGTAACTTGTTTAAAGGTTTGGCTGTTCTTGTTGCTTAGTTGCTGAGTCTTGTCCAACTCTTTTGTGACCCATGGATTGTAGCCCACCAGGCTCCTCTGTCTGTGGGATTTCTCAAGCAAGAATACTCGAAAGGGTTGCCATTTCCTTCTTGAGGGGATTTTCCAGATCCAGGGGTTGAAATTGTGTGTGCTGCATTGCAGGTAGATTCTTTACCACTGAGCCACCTGGGAAGCCCTGAAGGTTACCTTGTAGATAAAGTGATGAGACTAGGATTAAATCCAGGGACTGTGGCACTGAAGTCCACACTCTTGCTATAGTGCTTCTTGCTTGGCTAACCAGTGAACCAAGACCATTTGTTAAATAATTCCCTCACACTGAATTCATGACTTATGTTATTATTTACTAAATTCTAATATATGCCAAAGTCTCTTTCTACATTCTCTGTTCTGTTCCCTGATCTATTCATCTATTCCTATAATAATTCCTTATTGATTTGATTATAGTAGTTTTATAATTATTATCGTATACTCCAAGCCTCCCTTCAGTGATTTTTTTCATTAATTTATTGACTGTTTTCAGGCATTCATTCTTCCTGAAGTTATGTTCATTTTTACTCACTTAAAATATCTGATGGGAGTCTTATTAAAATTATATTACGTTAAATATTAATTCAGGGACAACTGGCATGTTCATGTTTATTGTTCCCATTTAAAACATGGTATGCTTTCTTTTGTACTTCACTGGTAATTGTAATTTTTTTGTCCTTTTTCGCCAGGTCAATCTTCTGTACTTTTTGTTGGACTCTTTTGACTTTTTTCATGGGTGTATATGTATATGTGTATAGTCCATTATTTTAATTATTACTTGCCTGATTTTGTAATTACCATTTGTCTGGGGTTCATCTTTGCTTTCTCGTATTTGTATATTTGTTTTAATCTCTTAGAAGAACCATAGAAGAACTTAATACCATAGAAGAACCACTTGTGGAATCTTTGTTCCTGACCAGAGATCAAGCCCTGAGCCTCTGGAGTGGGAGCACTGACTCCAAGACCCTAGACTACCAGAGAGCTAACCCTAGGGAGTATCAAATAGTGAGAACTTCCTTGGTGGCTCAGACGGTAAAGCGTCTGTCTACAATGCGGGAGACCTCGGTTCGCTCCCTGGGTCGGGAAGATCCCCTGGAGAAGGAAATAAGGAAATGGCAATCCACTCCAGTACTATTGCCTGGCAAATCCCAGGGACAGAGGAGCCTGGTAGGCTATAGTCCATGGGCTCACAAAGAGTCAGACACGACTGAGCGACTTCACTTTCTTTCACACAGCGGAAACCACTTGAATACAAGACCCAGCCACCAGTAACACCCTGTGCAGGTTGCCTCATCTAAACAACAAACAAAAGAATAATACAAACCCAATCATCAGCAGACAGGATTACCACCTCACTCAGCCTTGCCTATCAGAGGAGAAGCAAACAAACAAAACTCAGNAATAATGGGAGCCATTGCTCTTTTTAGCTATGCCAATCTGTGGAGTATCAAGTACTAGCTCATTGTCATTTTAACTGCATTTCTCAGACTATTAGTGAATCTGCACACATTTGCTTGTGTTTGTAGGCCATTTAGCTGAGCATGTCTGTGACAGGACTATTCATGGCTTCTGCTCATTTCTTCAGTGGAGATGTTTGGCTTTTCTCTTGTTTTTCCAAAGTCTATTACTTATTCATTTTGTTTAGGGTGTATTTTACCATCAAATGTGTTGCTTTTTTATGTAGTCAAATGTCTGCGTTTTAGAATTTTATAGCTTCTGGGTCTCTAGTCTTGGTAGAGAATGTTTCTCCCATCTTTATCTCTAAAGCATGTGATTTGTTTTTTAGATTGTAAAGAATTTTTTTTTTTAATTTGGCTTTACTTTTTACAATTAAATCTTAATTCTACCAGGAAATTTATTTCTGTGCTTAGTGTAAAGTGAAGTTTCACATTAATTTTATTCCTCATGAGAGTTTACTATGTGCTACATTGTTACATGAGTACTTTACATGTATTACCTATTTTGAGTCCTGCTTGTCAAAATTCAAAGAGTTTCTCACTTATACACAGTTTTCCTGATGAGGAAAATGAGGCACAGTGAGGCCTAGTAACTTGTTTAAAGGTTTGGCTGTTCTTGTTGCTTAGTTGCTGAGTCTTGTCCAACTCTTTTGTGACCCATGGATTGTAGCCCACCAGGCTCCTCTGTCTGTGGGATTTCTCAAGCAAGAATACTCGAAAGGGTTGCCATTTCCTTCTCGAGGGGATTTTCCAGATCCAGGGGTTGAAATTGTGTGTGCTGCATTGCAGGTGGATTCTTTACCACTGAGCCACCTGGGAAGCCCTGAAGGTTACCTTGTAGATAAAGTGATGAGACTAGGATTAAATCCAGGGACTGTGGCACTGAAGTCCACACTCTTGCTATAGTGCTTCTTGCTTGGCTAACCAGTGAACCAGGACCATTTGTTAAATAATTCCCTCACACTGAATTCATGACTTATGTTATTATTTACTAAATTCTAATATATGCCAAAGTCTCTTTCTACATTCTCTGTTCTGTTCCCTGATCTATTCATCTATTCCTATAATAATTCCTTATTGATTTGATTATAGTAGTTTTATAATTATTATCGTATACTCCAAGCCTCCCTTCAGTGATTTTTTTCATTAATTTATTGACTGTTTTCAGGCATTCATTCTTCCTGAAGTTATGTTCATTTTTACTCACTTAAAATATCTGATGGGAGTCTTATTAAAATTATATTACGTTAAATATTAATTCAGGGACAACTGGCATGTTCATGTTTATTGTTCCCATTTAAAACATGGTATGCTTTCTTTTGTACTTCACTGGTAATTGTAATTTTTTTGTCCTTTTTCGCCAGGTCAATCTTCTGTACTTTTTGTTGGACTCTTTTGACTTTTTTCATGGGTGTATATGTATATGTGTATAGTCCATTATTTTAATTATTACTTGCCTGATTTTGTAATTACCATTTGTCTGGGGTTCATCTTTGCTTTCTCGTATTTGTATATTTGTTTTAATCTCTTAGAAGAACCATAGAAGAACTTAATACCATAGAAGAACCACTTGTGGAATCTTTGTTCCTGACCAGAGATCAAGCCCTGAGCCTCTGGAGTGGGAGCACTGACTCCAAGACCCTAGACTACCAGAGAGCTAACCCTAGGGAGTATCAAATAGTGAGAACTTCCTTGGTGGCTCAGACGGTAAAGCGTCTGTCTACAATGCGGGAGACCTCGGTTCGCTCCCTGGGTCGGGAAGATCCCCTGGAGAAGGAAATAAGGAAATGGCAATCCACTCCAGTACTATTGCCTGGCAAATCCCAGGGACAGAGGAGCCTGGTAGGCTATAGTCCATGGGCTCACAAAGAGTCAGACACGCCTGAGCGACTTCACTTTCTTTCACACAGCGGAAACCACTTGAATACAAGACCCAGCCACCAGTAACACCCTGTGCAGGTTGCCTCATCTAAACAACAAACAAAAGAATAATACAAACCCAATCATCAGCAGACAGGATTACCACCTCACTCAGCCTTGCCTATCAGAGGAGAAGCAAACAAACAAAACTCAGCACAAATCTCACCCTGTAGAAAGCTTACATAAGCCACCAGACCAACCTTAGGAGGAAAGAATCCAAAAGGAAGAAAGAGTTCAGCCTTCTTGAAGAAAATAATTCAACTTTCCTTGAAGCCTTGGAAAAGGAGACCTCAGGCACAATAAGTTAAAAAAAAAAATTGTAGAGAAATACCACACAAATGAAGGAGCAAACTAGAGACACATAAATCCAAATAAATGAAGAGGAAATAGGCAAACTATCTGAAAAGTGATTCAGAATAATGATAGTAAAGATGATCAAAAACCTTGAAAACAAAAAGGAAAAATCCAAGAATCAATTAACAAAGACATAGAAGAATTAAAGAATAAATATACAGAAACAAACAACACAATTACTGAAATTAAAAATACTCTAGAAGAAATCAGTAGCAGAATAGCTGAAGCAGAAGAATGAATCAGTGAGCNAAATCCAAATAAATGAAGAGGAAATAGGCAAACTATCTGAAAAGTGATTCAGAATAATGATAGTAAAGATGACCAAAAACCTTGAAAACAAAAAGGAAAAATCCAAGAACCAATTAACAAAGACATAGAAGAATTAAAGAATAAATATACAGAAACAAACAACACAGTTACTGAAATTAAAAATACTCTAGAAGGAATCAGTAGCAGAATAGCTGAAGCAGAAGAATGAATCAGTGAGCTGAAAGATAAAATGGTGGAAATAAATTATGAAGAGCAGAATAGAGTAAAAAGAATGAAAAAAAACTGAGGATAGTCTCAGAGACCTCTGGGACAATATCAAATGCACCAACATTAGAATTATAGGGGTCCCAGAAGAAGAAGGGAAAAAGAAAGGGTATGAGAAAATTTTTGAAGAGATTATAGTTGAAAATTTCCCCAATATGGAAAAGGAAATAGTCAGGTACCAGAGGCACAAAGAGTCCCATACAGGATAAACCCGAGGAGAAACACACCAAGACACACACTAGTCAAACTAACAAAGACTAAACACAAAAAAGAATATTAAAAACAGCAAGGGAAACCCCATACACTTAACAGCTGATCTTTCAGCAGAAACTGAAGGCCAGAAGGGAATGGCAGGATGAAAAATCTACAACCAAGGGTACTGTTCCCGCCAAGGATCTCATTCAAAATTGATGGAGAAATAAAAAGCTTTTCAAACAAACAAAAGTTCAGAGAACTCAGTACCACCAAATCATATTTACAACAAATGTTAAAGGGACTTACCCTTATATAGTCAAGAAATATAAGAGAAGATAAAAGATCTGTAAAATCAACCACAAACAATTAAGAAAATGAGAATAGGAACATATATATCAATAATTACTTTATTTATTTATTTTTATTATTTATTTTTTTATTTTTAAATACTTTATTCTATTTTACAGTACTGTATTGGTTTTGCCATACATCGACATGAATCATCCACAGGTGTACACGATCTCCCCATGCCGAAGCCCCCTCCCACCTCCCTCCCCACCCCACCTCCCCAGATCATCCCGTACTTTAAATACATGTGGATTAAATGCTCCAACCAAAAGACACATACTGGATGAATGGATACAAAAACAAGACCCATATGTATGCTGTCTATAAGAAATACACTTCAGACCTAAAGACACATATAGACTAAAAGTGAGAGGATGAAAAGTATATTTCATGTAAATGGAAGCAAAAGAAGGCTGGAGTAGCAATCCTCATAGCAAATAAAATAGACTTGAAAATAAACAAGATTATGAAAGATAAGGAAGGACATTACATAATGATCAAGGGATCAATCCAAGAGGAAGACAATTCTAAATATCTATGCACCCAACATAGGAGCACCTCAATACATAAGACAAACACTAACAGACATAAAAGAAGTTGACACTAACACAATAACAGTAGGAGACTTTAACACCCCACTCACACCAATGGACAGAACATCAAAACAAAAAATTAATAAGGAAACACAAGTCTTAAATAATAC
>SJYW01005268.1:2119206-2170485 GCA_006410735.1 Raphicerus campestris | reverse complement strand
GAATCGCAGCACGCCAGGCCTCCCTGTCCATCACCATCTCCCAGAGTTCACTCAGACTCACGTCCATTGAGTCCGTGATGCCATCAAGCCATCTCATCCTCTGACGTCACCTTCTCCTCCTGCCCCCAATCCCTCCCAGCATCAGAGTCTTTTCCAATGAGTCAACTCTTCGCATGAGGTGGGCAAAGTACTGGAGTTTCAGCTTTAGCATCATTCCTTCCAAAGAAATCCCAGGGCTGATCTCCTTCAGAATGGACTGGTTGGATCTCCTTGCAGTCCAAGGGACTCTCAAGAGTCTTCTCCAACACCACAGTTCAAAAGCATCAATTCTTCGGCGCTCAGCCTTCTTCACAGTATTTGCTCCCAAACCTTAGCTCCAGAAGCTTTGCTTCTTCTACTGGGGGGCTCAGTTCTATGTACCTCTCCCGTCTCAGGCTTCTATCAGCAACAATTGAAGAGGTCATTCATCCATGGGAGGCTTGACAATGGTGCTTGTTTTTTCAAGGAGGAAGAACATCTGTGAGTTCACGGTAAAAACTTCCATTTTTGGTCCATCCAGGGAGTGGAGCGGCTCTGTCACGAATCCTGTCTCTCTACCCTTCCCCACCTCCCCCTGCCCTGGATAATTTATCTAAATTTCACTCCTTTTCTTTCTTCATCACCCATTTAATTTTATCCTTAAACTCATGGTCCAAATAAGCCCCCCACTGATTAGCTGGGCCCACAGTGACCAGCTTATCAACTTTTTCTAGCAGGTGATAAGGTCAGGAGAGTGTGGGTAAATGCAACCTCCTTGGGATTTATCAGGTTTCAAAAGAGAAGGGAGAAGACATGCATAACATTAAAAAAAATAATAATAACCAGCAAGACAGAGGAGAGTGTGTGGACCTAGATGAAGGGTGCTCTGATGGGAACAGCTTGCCCAAAAGGCAGTGGGGTGGCAGAGAGTAAAAATAACAGGGAGTGACCAAGCCTTCGTTTTCTTTGCAACCCTCAGACTTTAGGGAGATATTGAAACTTCTAATTTTGTTGGCTTGTTGACACATCCTCCTAATTAATGAAAGGCTTGTTAGGAGGGCGACCAAGATGCTCACAAGGAAAGAAGGGTGGACACGTTGAGCTGACTCAGCTTGGCAGTCGTGACCCATCGAGGTGCCGCTGGATGTGTGGTGACCGTGGGCGAGCCGGGGCAGGCGCCGTCTGCTGGCTTCTGCTCGTCCCGGCTCCACTGGCTGGCTGCTGCCTCCCTGGTCCACCCTCAGAGAGGCAAGGCCCAAAACAGGCTGGGGCTCTGGGAGGACAGAGGCTCTGCGATCTGGCCTTCCAAGGAAATGAAAAAAAAAAAAAGTAAAATTCTCCTGACTTCTACACACTCTATCAACAGAAGCTCCTACACTCTTGAATCCTTCAAGTTGGCCGCCCTTGGGAGCAGCAGCAGCTCTTGCTGCTAGTGTGTGATGCTAGGTCCCCAGCGTCATCTTTGATTGGGAACCCTTTTCACCTTCAGGATGCTCAGAGCACCTGGAGCTTGAACAGAGGGGAGCTGGATGCTGGCATTTTAGCCTTTGTGGGCCAGTTTACTGACATCAGCCAAAGGAGTAGTCTAGGGGATTATCTTCCAGGGTTTTTCAGACTTGGAACAAACTAGCTTCTTTACTGGGGGGATGATAGTCTACTTAATGTCTCTGGATCTCACCTTCCAGTCATCCACTGAAGCCACACGGTTTTCTTTAAAGTTCTTTAGGTAGCCTTTTATTAATATGTATACAGCACAGAGCAGTCAAGAGCACGGGCTCTGGAGCTGATGGGGCTTATCCCTTAACTCTGCCACTCCCCAGTCTGAGTGGTCTTGGGCAATCACCTATCATGTCTGTGTCTCTTTTTCCTCATCTGTAAAAGGAGGGCCCTGATGGCATCCATCACCAAGGACTCTTGTGAGGGTTCACAAGAAGAGAGTAGCCAGTGCTGTGCTTGGTACATCCTGAGCACACACAAAAAAATAGCACTGGAAGGATTAACTTAAAAAACCTTTATATTGTAGCAATATCCCTATGCACTGGGCAAGGCAGAGTTTTTAAGATCATTCTTTTATAAGCTGGAAAATTGGGATTGGTGATGTTCCCAAGGTTTACCAATAAGAAGGGACAGAGTTGGCCCAAGAGCCCAGGACTTCTGATTCCAGTCTATTTATTTATGTTTTTTTTGGTTTGCCATGCAGACATGCTAATACTATCCCTTAGCATCCTTCATCCTCTGTCACTGGTGCAACAGGGTGCAGAGGAGGTGGGAAGTGGCACAGAACTGTCCTGTTCCAAGGATGTGTGGCTCAGAGGAGAGAACCCTTGACTTGCACAGTCACCATGCTTTGTGATCTTGGGTGGATCACTTTATCTGGCTGAACTTTATTTCCTGTTATGTGTACATCTTAGGTACATATTATGTAGCTAAACTAGAAACTCACAAAGAAATATCACTAAGGGCCAATGACGGAATGTTGTTGATCCTGGAGAAAGAATAATATTCTTTTCAGTGTCATGCAAGGAAAACAGACCTGTGTCTTAAAAGAAAGCAGAAGAAGTTATGTCTTTAATTATTCTTTTGTTGTTTCAGATTTGGAGGTTGTCTTTAACAAAATGAATAATGCAATTGGCTGTTATGGGAAGATGTTGAATTTTGATGATGTTGACATGAGAGACTGTGAACCTGGATGTGATCTCAAGAGCTCTTTCCAAGGGGAGAGTTCCTTTGTGTGTGTCCACATGGACCTGATCTGCACTCGTTGGCTAAAAACTCCCTTCTAGCCCAGACTCTTACTCATTAGGTGGGTAGAGGCCATTTCCCAAGGAGAATGTAGACGAAGTGATGGTTTTCCAATACCTGCCTAGGCTTTCTGCCACCACTAATCCATACATCTATCCTGTGATACATGCCAAGAGGCTGGTTAAACTGGAAATTATTCTTTAATTTGCTAACAAATGATAGCATGATGGCCTTTCCATTTTTCATCTTGAAACTCCAAAATTCTTGAAAACGCAATGAAATCTTAGAAGGTGTCATGTAAGAATTGTGCTTGGACTCTGAAGGAAATGGGTGCATGGGTGTGAACTTCCCTGGAGTTTCCTAAACTAACAGCCATCAGTCTTGGTGCTGGAACATGTTGGTGTGTCATAATCAATCATGAGTCAAATGTTAGTAAATACCTAATTCACATTCTTAAATTTTGCCAAAGATTAACCAGAAATTTTAATTAGATCAGATTCGGGGTTACTGCTGAAACAGTATCACTTCCGCCCACCTGCATCCTGATTGTGCTCTCTGGAGCGTCTTTGCCATGGGAGTGTGCCTGGCATATTAATATCATTCATCATCTTGCTTGCACTAGAAACATAAAGGGATAAATCAACTTTAACCTCCTCTCTGCTAACAAATGCCTGATCTTCATTTTCAAAGACCCTAAGGAATAGAATTATGGAGATTGAGCTTCTTGTCAGTCAGTAGATGATAGCAAGAAAAGACATCGGGGAGATCTCCCATTTTAATTCTCCTCTTGCACCCCACCCCTGTGTACCTGGGTAAGGAAGGGGTGGTATAATTTAGCAGAAAGAGCACAGGACTTGTTTTGAGCCAAAGTGACGGACATGTACTAGGCTGTGGGGCCTTGAAGGAGTGACCTAACCCCTCTGAGCTTCAGTGTTCTCGTTGGTAGAATGGGGCTAATGGAGAAGACCTGAAAGGCATCACAGTCCAGGTACCACGTGCCAGGCACCACGTGGCCTTCAGTTATGACGGTTACAGGATGACCGTGGTTGCTGTGATCGTTCCATCTCTCTCCAGTGTCTGGCAAAAGGGGTATGTTTTATATGTGTGAGGATACAGGCTCAGCGTCTCTCTGTTCACAGGAGACCCGTTTGCCTCCCTTACGGCTGGTACTTAAAGCATCAAAGAGTATCTGCGCTCCAGGTACTTGTTAGGTCATTCAGTCAGGAGGGACTGCAATTCAGCACCTTTCCCAGGCTTGCCTGCCACATGTGGCATTTATTTGTTCATTTACCTAGCATGTGCCCATATGGCTCATGTAGTGCTTGCCGTGTGCCCTGCCCTGTCCTAAGTGGCTTAAGAAGACTCTTAACCCTCACAGCTAGGCTATGATTTAGGCACCTGTCACCCCCATTTTACAGATGGAAAAACTGAGGCACAGAGAGGCCAAGTAAGTTCCCCAAGATCACAGAGCTAGTAAGTGGCAGAGCAGGATTTGAACCAGATGGCTTGGCTCCAGAGCCTGGGAACTTGACTCCTATACTATGTGAGAAGAATGTCTTAATGGTCGTCATGTTCAACAACTGTTCTTCCAGAGTCATCACATTCTTTCCCTGGATTTAGTTAGATTCTCAGAAAGCAAGAGACCCAAGCATAGGATATTAGCATCCCTCCTTCCCCCGTCCTGAACAGTGTATGGCTCAGCCTTCACTGCATGAAGTCACCTGCTCACGTGGAGCTTTCTGTGTCTTTGGCATACCTGTTGCAGGTGTTATGTTCCATGTTATCCAATAGTCCTCATGTAAAAACCCCAGTGATAAAATATATAGGTGGAGTATGTTTCTGCAAAGACTTTTGCCAGTTTCACTTGCCATGAAAGGAAAACTATAAAGCCAATACCGTTCCCTTTCTACCTCTGCTTCCGTGGCTCTTGGGCCCAATTCTGTGCCAAGGTACAGTCCCCAGCTCAGTGCAGATACTTGCTGATATTTACTCTTCCAGCTTCTTTTAGAGGACATCTGCTCTGTTTTTATCCCTGTCGTTCTGTTTTTCTTATTGATTAATCATATATAATTCCTCCAAATCTCTTGGATGTAGGGAGGGTATAAACCATAAGCCAATAAGAAGCTTATGATGATGTAAAATGTTTTACCATGTAAAATGTTTCAAGGTGTGTGCACTAAAGTAGAAGGGAGATAGAAAAAATAATGATAAATTACATTGCCTATTATGAATAGCTACCATTTACTTATTGCTTGCTTTGCAGCAGGCTCTGTGATAAGTGCTTTACATACATTATCTCCTCTTAATCCTTGCCGACACGGTTAATAAGCGATACGGCTCTAATTCAAAAGCAGGTCTCTCTGCCATCACTGCCTGATCTCTTAAACCACTACCCCACACAATGTCCAAATTTAGTTCAGACACAAATCTCATATTTTCCTCAAGTCAAGCAAAATATTTTTTCTCCTTTTGACCTCTGGTAAAGAAAGTGAGTATATAACACATAGTCACGGACACTGCAAGGCTTCCCTGGTTTTATTTATTTTTCTCCTTCATCTTTAATCAGACGTTCTAATCTCTGTTAGATATAGCAGAGAATTAAGAGAATTAAAGCATGTGTGTGTGTGTGTGTGTGTGTGTGTGTGTGTGTGTGTGTGTGCGTGTGCGTGCGTGTGTAGTTTTTAAATATGTGTGAAGTGAAGTGCAGTGAGTCACTTAGTCGTGTCCGACTCTGCGACCGCATGGACTATACAGTTCATGAGATTCTCTAAGCCAGAATACTGAAGGGGGTAGCCTTTCCCTTCTCCAGGGGATCTTCCCAACCCAGGGATTGAACCTATATACTTAAATAAGCTTCTGTCTCTGTAAGATATGTAATGTGATTTTGTTGTTACCTGTTTTAAATTTATGTTAATAGCAATTGGTTCTACCTCTTAATGTACTCATCAACTGGACTTGATCTGCTTGTTATCTCATGTATTTTGTTTTCATTCAAAACTGTGTGTTTAAGATCTTCTCACACTGCCGCGTGTTTTATCTAGTTTCTCCTTTCCCGGCAGCAGCACTGCGTCCCCCTATATGTATCCACTGTCTTCTCACTGTTCCCACTCTGCTTTTACCAGCTGTTCCTTACATGGTACCCACTGAGAGACTGAGTGCCAAATCGCTTCAGTCGTGTCCGACCCTTTGCAATGGACTGCAGCCCGCCAGGCTCCTCTGTCCTTGGGATTCTCTAGGCAAGAATACTGGGGTGTGTTGCCTTGCCCTCCTTCAGGGGATCTTCCCTACCCAGGGATCCAATCCACACCTCTGTGTCTCCTGCATTGACAGGCAGATTCTTTACCACTAGCGCCACCTGGGGAGCCCAGTGAGAGCTTCTTGAGGTTTTATTCCCAGGAGTAGTGTTGCTGGGTTAGAGGAGCTACACATGAGGCTTCCATATTGTTTTCCAGAAAGGCTAGACCAACTTTAACGCCCACCAGCTATGCCTAAAGAAGAGTTCCACACTGTCCACACTGCCACAACCTTGACAGTAGTTGGCATTATCCATCTTTTTCTTTTCTTGTTTAGTTCAGTTGCTCAGTTGTGTCTGACTGTTTGTGACCCCATGGACTGCAGCATTCCAGGTTTTCCTGTCCATCACCAACTCCTGGAGCTTACTCAAACTCATGTCCATTGCATCGGTGATGCCATCCAACCATCTCATCCTNGACTGTTGGTGACCCCATGGACTGCAGCATTCCAGGTTTTCCTGTCCATCACCAACTCCTGGAGCTTACTCAAACTCATGTCCATTGCATCGGTGATGCCATCCAACCATCTCATCCTCTGTCATTCCCTTCTCCTCCTCCTTCAGTCTTTCCCAGAATCAGGGTCTTTTCTAAGGAGTCAGATCTTGGCATCAGGTGGCCAGAGTATTGGAGTGTCAGCTTCAGCATCGGTCCTTCCAGTGAATATTCAGGACTGATTTCCTTTAGGATGGTTTGGTTGGATCTCCTTTCAGTCCAAGGGCTTCCCTGAGAGCTCAGATGGTAAAGAATCTGCCTGCAATGCAGGAGACTGCGGTTCAATTCCTGGGTTGGGAAGATCCCCAGGAGAAGGAGAAAAGCTACCCACTCCAGTATTCTGTCCTGGAGAACTCCCTGGACTGAATAGTCCATGGCGTCTCCAGGAGTTGGACAAGACTGAGCGACATTCACTTTTCTTCTTCATTAACCCTTTATTATAAGTTGGGCTGTTATATACATGTGGACTTAAGGTGAAAAATTCAATTGTATCAAGAATAACAACAACGCACATAAAGTGACAGATGCTTTTCTGTGTTGGTGGCGGAGGCAGCGGGTACTCAGGAAAAGATCTTCTAGAACAGTCAGCCCCAGGCAGCTGGGGGCCAGGGTTCCAGCCTTTGGGGTGGGTCTCAGAGTCAGTAGAGGTGGGGCACAGCCCGAGCTCCTGGGGTCTCAGGCCAGAAGGCACCCCAAGCCTCAGGGCACCCCTTCGGCCAGGGTAGGGGCAGCCACACCTTGTCCTCTGGGAGCAGCATCCAGGACCTCGCTGGTCTCTCGGGCTTAAGGGGCATCCAAGGGTACCCTCAGAAGGCCTCGGCGTAGTCGGCCTTTTTAGGAGGATCTTGCTCAGAATGACCCCCAGGGGCGAGTATGTGGTTGGAGAGGCACAATGCTTCCAGCGGGTCCTGACATGGGGCTGTAGAAGGAGCCGAGCTGGAGGGGCTCCAGAGCCCCAAAGGTTCCTGGTGTACTGGGACCTTCCATCAGGCTGGGGTTCCCAGAGTGATGTTGAAGGCCTGCCTTCTGGGTGCTTGGTGCTCAGGATGTGCAAGAAGCGCTGCCCCAGACACAGCGGAGGAAGCCGAAGAGGGTGGAGCCCGTGGCGCCACGTGAAGGCTCCCAAAGATGCCCTCCCAGGTGGACCTACCCCTGGGGAGAGGTTGGAGGTCCTGGGGCTCCTCCCAAGGCTTGTGATCACCCCAGCCCCACAGCCCACTTCCCTAAGGCCTTGTCCATCAGGGTCCAGATCTTACCAGCCAGTTGGGGTGCTCACGTGCCCTGAGAGGGTGGCTTGCGGCGAACCCACAGGTTAGACTTCTGCCCGTCTCAGTGCTTTCTTACCCACTCTGGGCATCACAGGTTTTCACCCGCAGAATGTGGTACCCGAGCCAGTGGATGGGCTTGTTGGGGTAGTACATTATCCGCTTTTGTAATCACCGCCATTTGACATAGATGATACTGCGTAAGTAAAAGCTTTCTACAAGTTTGGTGGACTTGAGCAGGGTCTGGAGGCATCTTGGAGAGCCTTGGTGGTATGTGGTTGAATAAGGAGCAGGGGAGCCCAAGCCTTTGCTCAAGCGCCATCCCCCCGCCCCCCTCCAGCAACTGGTTTATGTGTTTCTTGAAACAGGGAGCATTGCAGTTGCTTCCTACAGCAGCTATTTGTGACCACCTTTTGGGCTGTGAACTTTCTTCCTCACTTTCGCATGTCCTGCAATGCTTCAGAGCAAGACCCTCAGGAACTGTTTTTTGGAAATGAATTATCTGAGTTTCTGAAAGTACTGCCTGACAATAATAGGCCTTTGGCTGGGGAAGGGTGGGGTGGAGCTAGGCTAGAAAGCCACAGGTAATCTTGCTCTGTCCTAATATGGTCTGGCTTTCCTTTATGGACTGTTTTCCCCCATACTTGAACCAGAGGTGCCGCATCTATGAAACTGCTCTGGTAAAGCCAGACTGTGGCTCCTGCAGAGTGTTATCCCCTAACTGACAGCTGAACAATAGGCCGGGCTATTGACTTGTTGTCCTTTCTGGTGACCTTCTGGCTGGGCTTGAGGAGGGAAGTTCCCAGAGATGGAAGATCCTTTTTGCCCAATCAGGGACTCAGGTCCCAACCTTGCTGTGCAGAGTGGATGGTGTGTTTCATAATGCATGAGTGTTTATTTAACAAACAGCAGCATTTTCTAATTAAACTCTTGGCGAAGATATAGACAGTGTAACCTCTCCCTCAGGGTTGGATACTCACTAGCTTTTCTAAGATGCTGACCCGTCACAAGCCCAGAGGCCTCTGGGCAGTACATGCTGTGTGAGTTATTAGGAGCAGGCTGGGTCAGTGTGGCCACTTCTGTTGAATCATTCAGCAGCTGAAGTCAGGGCTCCGGTGTCGAGTTTGTCTTCTTCACCTTGAACTTCTCTTTATACATAAGCTCTTGGAGTGCAGGTGAGTGTGGAGACCCTTATACTGGAGTTTTTGAGGAAAGGAGAGCGCTGGGTAAGCTCCTGGAGAGAAAGCTCCTTCCAACTTCTGGCTTTCAGTGATTCCTGCTAATTGAATCTAATCACTTGAGAAACTACTCTGAAATATAGTTGCATTTAAGTTTCAGGACTTCCAATAGAGAGCTGAGTCCCTAAAAGATCAAACATGTTTCTGAGTTACACTTTCAGGATGATGCTTTTTCCCAAGATGGTGATTATGTTAGCAGATTTGGTCCTGCTGCAGTAACAAATTAGCCCCCAAATCTTGATATCTTAAAAGAGCCTAGGTTTACCTCTCATTCATATTACATATTGAATACTGTTAACAATGGGGCTCTGTTCATCATTGATTGAACAGCTCCTTTTTTTTTGGATGGGGCCATTCCACAGGAGGCTTTAGAAGAGGAAGAGAACAAGGAATATTTGCACTGGTTCTCGAATGCTTTCATTTTGCACTGGTTCTCGAATGCTTTCATTGGCCAAAGCAGGTCACATGATCCTGCTTAATTACAAGGTGCTGGAGAAGTGTAAATCTGTCTTCCCAGAGAGAAAAAAAGGACTGGAAATCATAAAGAATATTTTTAATGTTCCCCACCATGGGAAAATGGGGAAAGCTTTGTTAGATGCCAGAAAATTTTATGCAGTAAGGATAAAATACATTCCCTTGCAGAGAAGAGAACCAGAGCCTTAGAATGTAAGTATCTTAGAGGGGACCTAGGCCAGTGAGTTCAAACCATATATCTATTTGTGATGTGAGTCTCCTAGAGGACACAGAAGGGAAGATGTGAGAAGCTCAGATGAGAGAAACTCAGATGAGATCCTGTCCATGAATCTTCAAGGAGAGTAGTGTTGCTTTTACAACATATACTTCTAGAATGATACAATTTTCAGTTATTGATAACACTGATCACTCTACCCAGAACATGCCCCAGTTTTTTTCAGTGGCCCTTTGTAAACTTAGTACTTAGCCATGAACATACTTTTCCTTCCATATGTGATTTCATCAGTGCAGAAGCCAGAAGACCTGTTGATTTTCCTTGTTTTGGATTTGTATTTTGGCAGTTAACATTTTTGTTGGTCTTTCTGACCATCATATTATACCTTGGGCTGATTATAAGCATCATATATGTTTTCTAACTCAAGGAGGGATATGAGTTGTTTTTTTTTTTTAATTAGTAGGTTGTGGTAGATTCTATTTTTTCAAGATGTTTACAGTGATATTTCCTGTCCCATACACTCCGCTGTGGTGTATCTTTGACACTGTCTCATTGATTTCAGGAGGTAGAGCCTCTCTCCCCATCTTGTTGAATCTGGAAAGACCACATCAGTAGCACACGGTGGTTTAATGCTGCTGTGGTGCTGGGAGTGGCCCTTCCCTAGCCTGGTGGCTTCTACTTTCTGACTAGGAAGCCAGAGAAGAAGCATAACTGCCAAGAGAAGCTCAAGTTTGGCAGAGAGGCCTTAAATGCAAACTGCAGAAAGAGAGAGGCCAAGGAGACACCAGGTGTGTGAATGAGGAAGCTGTCTTGGATGCCTGCTCAGTTGAGGCTTCATCCTATACCAGCTCCAGCTGCAAGGACTTGCAGCCTCATGGGAGCGTTCAAAACCAGCTGATCCGAGCCAACTCATAGGGCCATGAGAAATGCTACATTGTTTTAAGCCATTACATTTTGATCTAGTTTCTTATGAAGCAATAGGTAACCAGAATAGAATTTGTTACCAGAGGCAAACTCTAAGGTTCTTAAAAGTCATTTTGTCTGAAGAGTGTTGGAAGATAGAACCTTATAGTTCTAAGAAGACATTTTTCTAGTTAAGGGATTCTGTAAGGCATCACCTTTCTCTTTCTTCGGTGTAAACAAAATGTCTTAGGTTGTACCTTTGATCAAAATGTAATCTTAAGGCTACATTTTATAGAAAGGTCCTGAATTTGATCTATACTATGAGCCTATCTCTATTTTTAGAAATGTTTGCTGGTTGGAAAGACTGGGGATGAAAAATTCTTCTATTTTCAAACACTTTTAAGTCCCGACTCCTCTATATTTCCTCAAAATTCTGTTTGAAATTTTAACAGTTCTTTCCTTAGCTCATTTCTGTGTGTACTTTGTCAATAAGAAATAAAAGAAACTAGTTAGCACTTTTGATAATCTGCCTGGGAAGTTCCTTAGCCAGTTCCACCGGTTCAGAGAGTACTGTTTCAATTTTCATGTTACTGCAGGTGACAGTTTGGCTAAATTTCCAGCCACTTCATAAGGCTTGTCCTCTGCTCTAGCCTCTAGTAACACATTTCTTCCTGTACTTTGGAGGCCCTTCATTCTGCTTCTTGCCTGGTTCCAAGGCTAATGCTCAATGTTTTAGATGTTTGTTTTAGCAGCACCCTACTCTTAACTCATTTCTGTTCAGATTATTGTCACAAAACAAATTGCTGTAAAACTTGGTNGTAAATCTGTCTTCCCAGAGAGAAAAAAAGGACTGGAAATCATAAAGAATATTTTTAATGTTCCCCACCATGGGAAAATGGGGAAAGCTTTGTTAGATGCCAGAAAATTTTATGCAGTAAGGATAAAATACATTCCCTTGCAGAGAAGAGAACCAGAGCCTTAGAATGTAAGTATCTTAGAGGGGACCTAGGCCAGTGAGTTCAAACCATATATCTATTTGTGATGTGAGTCTCCTAGAGGACACAGAAGGGAAGATGTGAGAAGCTCAGATGAGAGAAACTCAGATGAGATCCTGTCCATGAATCTTCAAGGAGAGTAGTGTTGCTTTTACAACATATACTTTTAGAATGATACAATTTTCAGTTATTGATAACACTGATCACTCTACCCAGAACATGCCCCAGTTTTTTTCAGTGGCCCTTTGTAAACTTAGTACTTAGCCATGAACATACTTTTCCTTCCATATGTGATTTCATCAGTGCAGAAGCCAGAAGACCTGTTGATTTTCCTTGTTTTGGATTTGTATTTTGGCAGTTAACATTTTTGTTGGTCTTTCTGACCATCATATTATACCTTGGGCTGAGTATAAGCATCATATATGTTTTCTAACTCAAGGAGGGATATGAGTTTTTTGTTTTTTTTTTTAATTAGTAGGTTGTGGTAGATTGTATTTTTTCAAGATGTTTACAGTGATATTTCCTGTCCCATACACTCCGCTGTGATGTATCTTTGACACTGTCTCATTGATTTCAGGAGGTAGAGCCTCTCTCCCCATCTTGTTGAATCTGGAAAGACCACATCAGTAGCACATGGTGGTTTAATGCTGCTGCGGTGCTGGGAGTGGCCCTTCCCTGGCCTGGTGGCTTCTACTTTCTGACTAGGAAGCCAGAGAAGAAGCATAACTGCCAAGAGAAGCTCAAGTTTGGCAGAGAGGCCTTAAATGCAAACTGCAGAAAGAGAGAGGCCAAGGAGACACCAGGTGTGTGAATGAGGAAGCTGTCTTGGATGCCTGCTCAGTTGAGGCTTCATCCTATACCAGCTCCAGCTGCAACGACTTGCAGCCTCATGGGAGCGTTCAAAATTAAATCACCCAGCTGATCCGAGCCAACTCATAGGGCCATGAGAAATGCTACATTGTTTTAAGCCATTACATTTTGATCTAGTTTCTTATGAAGCAATAGGTAACCAGAATAGAATTTGTTACCAGAGGCAAACTCTAAGGTTCTTAAAAGTCATTTTGTCTGAAGAGTGTTGGAAGATAGAGCCTTATAGTTCTAAGAAGACATTTTTCTAGTTAAGGGATTCTATAAGGCATCACCTTTCTCTTTCTTCGGTGTAAACAAAATGTCTCAGGTTGTACCTTTGATCAAAATGTAATCTTAAGGCTACATTTTATAGAAAGGTCCTGAATTTGATCTATACTATGAGCCTATCTCTATTTTTAGAAACGTTTGCTGGTTGGAAAGACTGGGGATGAAAAATTCTTCTATTTTCAAACACTTTTAAGTCCCGACTCCTCTATATTTCCTCAAAATTCTGTTTGAAATTTTAACAGTTCTTTCCTTAGCTCATTTCTGTGTGTACTTTGTCAATAAGAAATAAAAGAAACTAGTTAGCACTTTTGATAATCTGCCTGGGAAGTTCCTTAGCCAGTTCCACCGGTTCAGAGAGTGCTGTTTCAATTTTCATGTTACTGCAGGTGACAGTTTGGCTAAACTTCCAGCTACTTCATAAGGCTTGTCCTCTTTGCTCTAGCCTCTAGTAACACATTTCTTCCTGTACTTTGGAGGCCCTTCATTCTGCTTCTTGCCTGGTTCCAAGGCTAATGCTCAATGTTTTAGATGTTTGTTTTAGCAGCACCCTACTCTTAACTCATTTCTGTTCAGATTATTGTCACAAAACAAACTGCTGTAAAACTTGGTGGATTCAAACAGCAGACTTTCTGTTCTGCATCACAGACCTGTGGCTTGACTGTGACCCGTTGAGGGTTTTTTCTGCTCTGTGATAAGAACCAGGGCACAATCTTCTGGTGTCTTGATCAGCTGCAACTTCAGAAGTATTTATTTACATATGTGGCTAGCGGTTGATGAGAGAACCGAGCTGGAGAGAACCTACATGTGACCGTGACCTCTCCAAGTGATCTAGGCTTCTTAAAGAAGGGTGGCAGGGTTCTGAAGGTGGGGGGGTACCCTAAGAACACACGTTCTCATAAAGCCAGATGGAGACTCTAAGACTTCTTAGGACCTCACTTTGTCCTGTTGATCAAAAGCAAGTCCCAGGGCCAGCTGATACACAAGGCCAGAGGACTATACAAAGACTTAAATACTATAAGCCATGGTTCATTGGGAGCCCATCCTTGGAGACCAGCTACTTAGGTGTGCAGAGACATGTTGGAAGCAGCTTTGATGAACATTTGGTTAATAGGAATTGTACTGGGTCTGACTGTTGGTTGGCAAACTGTCTTATTTGGAGTCTTAGGTGAAGAGAATGAGGGGTGAATTAGCCTGTGTCTAGATGTATTGTTTGAGAAGTAACAATATCCAATTAGCAGTGGACAGGGCTTGCTGGCCATTAAGCTCAGATAACCTTTAGTCTTTTACCGTGTTTCTTGCACAGTGGCATAAAGCAGAGTTTTAATGAGACCTATTGAGATGTCCTGACAGATCTTTTCCTTTCCTTCCTTTTTTTTTTTTTTTTNTTTGATCAAAATGTAATCTTAAGGCTACATTTTATAGAAAGGTCCTGAATTTGATCTATACTATGAGCCTATCTCTATTTTTAGAAACGTTTGCTGGTTGGAAAGACTGGGGATGAAAAATTCTTCTATTTTCAAACACTTTTAAGTCCCGACTCCTCTATATTTCCTCAAAATTCTGTTTGAAATTTTAACAGTTCTTTCCTTAGCTCATTTCTGTGTGTACTTTGTCAATAAGAAATAAAAGAAACTAGTTAGCACTTTTGATAATCTGCCTGGGAAGTTCCTTAGCCAGTTCCACCGGTTCAGAGAGTGCTGTTTCAATTTTCATGTTACTGCAGGTGACAGTTTGGCTAAACTTCCAGCTACTTCATAAGGCTTGTCCTCTTTGCTCTAGCCTCTAGTAACACATTTCTTCCTGTACTTTGGAGGCCCTTCATTCTGCTTCTTGCCTGGTTCCAAGGCTAATGCTCAATGTTTTAGATGTTTGTTTTAGCAGCACCCTACTCTTAACTCATTTCTGTTCAGATTATTGTCACAAAACAAACTGCTGTAAAACTTGGTGGATTCAAACAGCAGACTTTCTGTTCTGCATCACAGACCTGTGGCTTGACTGTGACCCGTTGAGGGTTTTTTCTGCTCTGTGATAAGAACCAGGGCACAATCTTCTGGTGTCTTGATCAGCTGCAACTTCAGAAGTATTTATTTACATATGTGGCTAGCGGTTGATGAGAGAACCGAGCTGGAGAGAACCTACATGTGACCGTGACCTCTCCAAGTGATCTAGGCTTCTTAAAGAAGGGTGGCAGGGTTCTGAAGGTGGGGGGGTACCCTAAGAACACACGTTCTCATAAAGCCAGATGGAGACTCTAAGACTTCTTAGGACCTCACTTTGTCCTGTTGATCAAAAGCAAGTCCCAGGGCCAGCTGATACACAAGGCCAGAGGACTATACAAAGACTTAAATACTATAAGCCATGGTTCATTGGGAGCCCATCCTTGGAGACCAGCTACTTAGGTGTGCAGAGACATGTTGGAAGCAGCTTTGATGAACATTTGGTTAATAGGAATTGTACTGGGTCTGACTGTTGGTTGGCAAACTGTCTTATTTGGAGTCTTAGGTGAAGAGAATGAGGGGTGAATTAGCCCGTGTCTAGATGTATTGTTTGAGAAGTAACAATATCCAATTAGCAGTGGACAGGGCTTGCTGGCCATTAAGCTCAGATAACCTTTAGTCTTTTACCGTGTTTCTTGCACAGTGGCATAAAGCAGAGTTTTAATGAGACCTATTGAGATGTCCTGACAGATCTTTTCCTTTCCTTCCTTTTTTTTTTTTTTTTTGGTGGTCTTGCCTATCCATCTGCATGTATCAGGAAATAAGACCTATAATTTTGAGATGGCTATGTAAGAGCAAAAGAGAACTAGAATGGTTTTCTTTTTTAATCTTCCCCTCAGCATCCCAGGGGCAGTGGTGTGGAGTTCTAGAAGCAGAGCAGAGATGGTTTCGAAGCCTGGGGCACGGCGTCTAGGGAGCAGTGCCCTGGGGCATCCAGGAGCGGGGAGACGGAGCCAGAGGATGTTTCCATCCCAGGAAAGTGGCTTTTGCTTTTGAGGCAGCAACAGTAATATTTCATGTCTTCCATGGTNAAGACCTACAATTTTGAGATGGCTATGTAACAGCAAAAGAGAACTAGAATGATTTTCTTTTTTAATCTTCCCCTCAGCATCCCAGGGGCAGCGGTGTGGGGTTCTAGAAGCAGAGCAGAGATGGTTTCGAAGCCTGGGGCACGGCGTCTAGGGAGCAGCGCCCTGGGGCATCCAGGAGCGGGGAGACAGAGCCAGAGGATGTTTCCATCCCAGGAAAGTGGCTTTTGCTTTTGAGGCAGCAACAGTAATATTTCATGTCTTCCATGGTGTCGCCTACCTTTAAATGTCAGTCTCTGCAGCTGCCTTATCTCTTGTAGCACATTTCAATTAGGTATTCCAAATCATACTCTTTTCTTCTGGGACAAATATGCTGGGGGTGATATTTACTGTTACAGCAGCGTTTTAAATACTTAGGGTGGAGGGGGGTAGGCCTGTGAATAGCAGTTTCTCCCTTATAGTAACAATGAAACACAATAATAATGGAGAGAAGAGGTGAATTCTGGGTTTGATGCTCATAACTGGCGAACTGAGCCTCTTTGGTCTCCACCCTCTCTGTTCCCCTCCTCCCATGCCTGGCTCAGTGTGAGGTTTGGCAAGTTTGGCTCTGGAAGTGTAGCCTCCCACCTTGTCTTCCTGAGAGGTTCACGAATGTATCCTTGAAGCCCTTGTTTCAAGAAATAGCTGGGTTTCTGGTTCACCCACTACCTGTTCCTTCCTTGTTTTGAGGAACGTTTGCAGAAAATTAGAATCCAGTTTCTTTAGTAGTTTACCAGGCTCTATTACCTACTCCTTATTTACAAGCATTTTCAGCTCTCAATGGAATACCGTAAACCCCACCTCCAGGAGGCAAGTGGTTGGGAAACTTATGCATTGTATGTTTCTGCTGCTTAGAATCCAGTGTCAGTTCCTTGACCTGGTACTGAAGATCCTTCAATCTGGTCTGCANAATTAGAATCCAGTTTCTTTAGTAATTTACCAGGCTCTATTACCTACTCCTTATTTACAGGCATTTTCAGCTCTCAATGGAATACCGTAAACCCCACCTCCAGGAGGCAAGTGGTTGGGAAACATGCATTGTATGTTTCTGCTGCTTAGAATCCAGTGTCAGTTCCTTGACCTGGTACTGAAGATCCTTCAATCTGGTCTGCATTTCTCAGCCCACCTCTTCAGTTCAGTTCAGTCACTTAGTCATGTCTGATTCTTTGTAACCCCATGGACTGCAGCATTCCAGGCCTCCCTGTCCATCACCAACTCCTGGAGCTTACTCAAACTCACGTCCATTGAGCCGGTGATGCCATCCAACCACCTTATCCTCTGTCATCCCCTTCTCCTCCTTCCTTCAGTCTTTCCCAGCATGAAGGTCTTTTCAAATGAGTCAGTTCTTTGCAACAGGTGGCCAGAGTATTGGAGTGTCAGCTTCAGCATCAGTCCTTCCAATGAATAATCAGGACTGATTTCTTTTAGGATGGACTGGTTGGATCTCCTCGAACTCCAAGGGACTCTGAATAGTCTTCCCCAACTACGCAGTTTAAAAGCATCGATTCTTCGGCGTGCTGGGTTGATGGCCTCCTCTGTAGGTTCTGCACATTCCTCCATGCAGACCTCCTACAGGGCTAACACAGTGCTGGGCACGTGGTGGTAGTTGGGGAGGGGTTCTTAGTGATTGTTCTCCCCTACTTTGGGATCCTTCCACTAGATCTCTTCTCCATACATCTGATTCCTGCCCACACTTATGAGAACAAAGTAGGTCAACTTGTTCCATTAGGCCTTCTCTGACCTCCCTTAGCATTTGGGGCTTCCCAACCCCCTCTTCCAACATTTTAAAGTGTTCTTTATTGCCACTGCTCATTTGGTACTTGTCATGTACTGTTTTATGCTCTTTTGAATGTCTTTATGTTGTCTACCCAATTCAATTATAAGTGCCTTACAGGGAGGGATGGGCTTCCCTAGTAGCTCAGCAGTAAAGAATCCGCTTGTGAGGCAGGAGCTGTAGGAGATGCAGGTTCGATCCCTGGGTTGGGAAGAGCCCCTGGAGGAGGAAATGGCAACCCACTCCAGTATTCTTGCCTGGAGAATCCCGTGGACTGAAGAGCCTGGCAGGCTACAGTCCATAGGGTTGCAAAGAGTCAGGCCTGACTGAAATGACTTACAGGCAGCAGGCAGGACAGGCAGGGATCAGTGTGTTGCTGTTTAATGGCTAAGTCATGTCAGACTTTTCGAGACCGCATGGACTGGAGCACACCAGGCTCCTCTGTCCATGAGATTTCCTAGGCAAGAACACTGGAGTCAGTTGCCATTTCCTTTTCCAAGGGATCTTCATAAGACAGGGCTCAAAGCCACATCTCCTGCACTGGCAGGCGGGTTCTTTACCACTGAGCCACCTGGGAAACCCAGGGATAACTTTACCCTGTGCTTATTTTATATCTGTTGAGAGTCCAGGATAGTTCCTTGTACACAGAAGTTATTCAGGGGACTTCCGTGGTGCTCCGGCTCTGGTTTGATATCTGGTTGGAGAAGTAAGATCTCACATGCCGCTCAGTGTGGCCAAAAGATGTTTAAAAAAATTTTAAAGAAGGTGTTTGGTTAATATTCTTTGACTAATCGGACAAAGTGAAAGTGAAATGTGCTCTGTCATGTCTGCCTCTTTGTGAGCCCACGGACTATACAGTCCATGGAATTCTTTAGGCCAGAATACTGGAGTGGGTAGCTCCAGGGGATCTTCTCAGCCCAGGGATCAAAACCAGGTCTCCTGGACTGCAGGTAGATTCTCTACCAGGTGAGCCACCAGGGAAGCCCCAAGAATACTGAAGTGGGTAGCTTATCCCTTCTGCAGAGGATCTTCCTGACCCAGGAATTGAACCAGGGTTTCCTGAATTATAGGTGGATTCTTTACCAGCTGAGCATTATAGGTGGATTCTTTACCAGCTGAGCTGCTAGGGAAGCCCGTAAATGGCCAAATCAAGGAGTAAATGAAAGCCAAGATTCTAAGATGCCTGCCTTTTGATGCCAGTCTGTTCAGTTTGGAAATCATAAATTTACCTAAAACAAGAACTTTCATTTGAATATTTCCCCTATACATATAGGTCAACTACTTGAATTTCTCAGAGGTAAATACTCTTGCCCCAGTTTGACTCCTGAAGCTAATTGTTTAGGTACAGAGAATTTTTGTAGTGTGCGAGGTCCTCTAACTTTCAGCTCATATTCACTGTGGCTTATTCTGTAGGCAGCTCTGCATCCAGTCTCCTTGTGCAATAGCAGACTGACTGAGGAATTTGGCGTTCCATAGGGCCTGGACATCGATTCACAGATAGATGAAAGCTAGAAAAACGACTGCAGTCCAGGAGTTACTTGTAAAAGTTTAGCAGCCACAGGTTGACCAGGTAAGCTGGGAGGCTGAGTGTGTGGCAGACATTTGATTTGAGTGTGCCTGGAAAACTTTGGATTTCAGTAGAGTCTACCCTTTACACATTTCAGAACACTGTGATTTTGCTCCATTCACTGACAGTTCTGCCTCTGTGAAGATTGTCAGTTTCTTGGTTTCAATTCGGTTCAGTCACTCAGTCATGTCTGACTCTGTGACCCTGGACTGCAGCGCGCCAAGCCCCCGTGTCCATCACCAGCTCCTGGAGCTTACTCAGACTCATGTCCATTGAGTCGGTGATGCCATCCAACCACCTCATCCTCTGTCATCCCCTTCTCCTCCTGCCTTCAGTCTTTGCCAGAATCAGGTTCTTTTCCAATGAGTCAGCTCTTCACATCAGGTGGCCAAAGTATTGGAGTTGCAGCTTCAACATCAGTCCTACCAATGAACAACCAGGACTGATCTCCTTTAGGATGGGCTGGTTGGATCTCCTTGCAGTCCAGGGGACTCTCAAGAGTCTTCTCCAACACCACAGTTCAAAAGCATCAATTCTTCGGCACTCAGCTTTCTTTATAGTCCAACTCTTACACCCATACTTGACTACTGGAAAAACCATAGCCTTGACTAGACGGACCTTTGTTGGCAAAGTAAAAATGGCAAAGGACCTTTGCTGGCAAAGTTTCTTGGCTTATCTGTTGCATTTAACTTCCTAATCACACTTATCTCTCCAAAGTAAGCCTGGGAGCGTGTGCTCAGCCTGATTCCCCTCCTGATTCAGGATGCTCTGAAAGCCAGAGCATCTGAAAGCCCCTGCCGGATCTCACAGGGCTGCTGGCTCTGGGGGCAGCCTCCTAAGGATGGAGGAGAAACAGTGACTTTAGTTGCAAGGAGCCTGCCATCCTAGAGCCCATTTTCATGTAAGTGTTGCTGCCACAAAAGGAATGCAATGTAGAAAATATCTGCTATGGAAGCAGAACCATCTCTGACTCAAACGTAGTTGGGCTTTTTTTGTTTGTTTGTTTTCCTCTTCTCCTCTTTCTTCGTGTTTTCCATGTGGCATCAGCAGCTGAGTAAGGGAAAGCTGAGAGGTTTCAGTGTCCTGGTGCTAGCTGGCCAGATTAATAATCCAGTCTTCCGAACCAGCCATTCAGGGTAAGACAGACTCGCCAGAAAGCACTGGGTTGTGGGGAGCACTGGCTGGAAAACCAGCCTCCGCTAGAAATGCGGGCGCATGGCGGAGTGATGGGGTGACTGGCGCTCCGCGCTTCCTCCCGCCCCCAGTCTGCCTCCTCCCCTGCTAATAATGTTTCCTCCCAGCTTTTAGCAGACCTGCTTCTGAGATGGCTGCACACCCAGCCACTCCAGCCTCTGACAGCTGCTGCCCTCTGCTGGGGAGAAAGCGTCACTGGGGTGGGAAGTGCTGAGCTGGACGAACCAGTCTCCCGGCAGACCAAGTCCAGTCTGTGGTTACTGTGTGATTAGCCTTGAGGGGAGGGCCGAACCAGTCAGAAAGGTCCTTGCACCAAAATGTTTCCCGAGGAGTCTCAGCTGGGCACTGGGCTTTGGAATGCACCTCTCAGGGATTCATTGCTTTGGGTCCTTTGAGTCCCCTGTTCGAGAGGTGCGTTCCTGGGAATGGTGGCTCCTGGCTTCTTCTTGAGTCAGACCTTGTGATCTTGGGTTTCCCACTATGGGTGGCCCCTGAACCGTCAGTCACTTTGCTTACTGAATTAGCTGGACCCGATCCTTTCTTCAAGGAAGGTGACGGAGGAAAGTGGTCTTAGGGGGCTGTAGAAGGAGGGGTCTAGAGATGGCCTCTTGGCTCAAAAGGGTCCCTCAGAGAGTAGGGGTTCTGAGTGTCGAAGAAGCAGAAAAAGAGTAGGAAGAACCAAACGGAAGCAGAAAACGCAATCCATAGTGGGGAAAGCGTGCACAGGAGAGGTGGTGATGAACGGCCTTTGTCATTTCTCACCATTCCCAGAGTGGGCTTTGCTGTCAGGCTGTGGCCAGCTGGCTTCAGAAGGTATAGAGCCAGGAGGATTCCTGTCTCCAGCATAACTATAGAGTGAGCCTGGTGCATCGCTGGGACTTCAAACTAGAGTACAGCGCTGCCAGACAGGAGCTATGACCTCACTGACCACACAGTAATTCTACTTGAGGGATTTATTTTTCCTTCCATGAGCTGCTGCCAAGACTCCTGGTTAGAGTTAATGGGGCTCCCCTGCCAGCAAGTGTCTCCTAGTGATGTACGTAAACAGTGCCAGGCAGGAAATAGCTTTCCTGTTCTTAATGGGCTTGTTAAACTTACTCTTATTGAGTGGGGTTTAAATGGCTTTATTATGAACAATAATAATAGTAAGTAAGCATTATTAGTTGTAGTAGAGAAAAAAAGATGATGTCAGCTCTGACTGCCCCTTTGCGTTTTCACCTTGCCAGCCTGTAGGTCCATTAGCCAACAGTGTCCAGAGATGGGTGGCCAGTGAGACTGGGACCGGTAATCGGGGTAGATGGCAGACTTTGTTCCCTGCAGCTTCCCCGTTCTGAGCTCCTGTCCACTCCTGTAGAGTCATTCCTGCTTGCTGTGTCTTTCTGGGTTTCTAGGCTCTTACCCTATCAGAAGAGACAGAACCACAAACTCCTCTCTCTTCATTTTAATTTGTGTTGAAAGCCGTGGGCACAGGTTCTAAAGTTAAGTTTGGGCATCACGTAGAAGAGATTTTCGAAAGGATAGTGGGTCCTGTTCTCAGTGCTAATTTACAGCTGGGACTGGAGCTGTGACGTGTATCCTAGACTTTAGTAATTTATCAGGTTCAGTGATCTTACTGTGACTTTCTGCAACTGTATTGGTTTTCTGTATACTGATGCTCTTATTTGCCTTAAGGAGATTTGACATCTCCTTAAGCAGTATGTCTGTGAAATCATGGGTTTAATGTGTGAGCTGTTTTTTTTTTTTTTAAACCAATCCATATTAAAATGGATATATTGCAGTTAACATTTTTAAGAAGTTCATCCATGTGGCAAATGTGTCATACCCTCAAGGGGAATCGTGCCACGCTTCTGCGAACGCTGCTGTGGAGGTGTGGGCCTCACACTTGAGTGGAAGTCAGAAGCATGGGCACAGCTGGTTAAACTACAGGTTGCTTCTCTGCTCCCTCTGAGATTCTGATTCAGCCGGTCTGAGGTGGAGTCTGTGACCTTGTACTTCTAACAGTTTCTCTGGAGATGCTGACATCCAAGGACCACATTTGCAGCGGTTCTGACCTGGAGGACTGGGACCCAGGCTCCAGCTCCTCTGACAGTGGGCATGGTACCCGCGTTCCAAGGTTTGCCTTAGTTCCTCCAGACTGTACCATTGACTCAGTGACTTAGACAGGAAACAGCTGTTTCTCACGTGTCTGGAGGCTGGGAAGTCCCATATCAAGACGCTTGCAGGTTAGGTATCCTCACATGGGCGAGAGGAAAATCAAGTCCTCTTCTGTTTCTTATGGAGGCATTAACCCCGTTCCTGAGGGCTCACTATCATGACTTCATTACCTTCCAAGGGCCCCACCTCCTGCTTTTATCATGTTGTGGTTTGGGATTTCAAAACTGCGAACTTTGGAGGGCTACGAACATGTAGTCCGGAACAGTGTTTGTTAGCGTGAAATGTTACCTACCATGTGTAGAATTCCTGGCACAGACTGGATGCTGTACCAGGCGGCATGGTTTTTCTTGCAGCCATTCTAACCATTTGTCGTTTTATTTATTGTTTCAAGCTTTAGAGCTTTTTATGGTTCAGTGTGAGGCTCAGCTAAGAAATACAGGAAATTCTGTCAGGCTAATTCTGGTTCTAGGTTCTACTACTAAATTGAAGTCTGTTATGCAACTCTGGGTGGCCAGGCCGTCCTCCAGCACCGCCTGGCCAGTCTTCCGTCTTACAGAGTCCTGGCAGAGAGAGTCAGGGGGGTGGGGGTCGTCTTCATTCCTCTGTGTGTGGTTAAGAGCTGTGTTGATGGAACAGAGTTGCAGGAGAGTTCATCCTCATTGTGCCTACCACTTCTGCAGACAGAGGTTGGCAAAGAAGAGCTTAGGACTTGATGAATGTATGCGCTTGTGATTTTTTGTTTTGAGGCTGCCTAGTAGCTGAACTCCCTCTTTTATGCTTGAGCAGTTTGCTGAAAGGCACATGGGCCCTCATTCTGCTACTGAAGCCCCCAAAGGCTCGTTTCGCTCTCCCCAGCCTCAAGAGAACCCTGCGAGCCAGGCTCAGTGGGTGGGAGGAAGAACCCATTCTGGTGATGCCTGGGGAGGAGGGCAGTGGCCCATGGCGGTGGTCCAGTGGTAAGTGGGACCCCATCAGGCTGTTCCTAGGACATCACCCTTGCTGCTGTGGCAGCCTCCTGGCACCTCTGCTCATCTTCCATGTATGGTTCTCAAGTTCCTTCATCAAGTCCATTTCCACTTCTCCTAGTAAAGGATGCTGAGCCAGTGATGGTGTTTAGAGCAGTCTAGTGTCATATCACAAGTCATTTTAAAAATAACTGACCACCATCTGGAACAAAGATTGGAGGACATGTGACCAGGTGAGGAGACAAATGAGGCACTCACCTGAGAAAGTAGGGATGGAGATGAGATGAGAGGAGAGAGAAAGAAACGTTTAAGAGGCAAGTTTGACCAAATCTGATGATTGGAGGCCTGATTTTATCTTTGAACTTGAAAGATAAAAATGAATTTTCAGTTTTGTGTGCAGCATTAGTTGCCTTTTGGGGAAAGTAGTGATTTTGTTGTCAAGATAGATACCGCCAAGTGAGTGAGAAAATGAGATAAAAGGTTATTGAACAGGGTTATGTTTGGAATACCGCTTAGCTGTGGTCATCTCCATTTCAGATCTTTTTAGTTCAACAAACATCGAGCATTTACTGGATGTTAGATATCGACAGTTATTTACCAGATACCATTTCTTTTGATTTTGATGTTGAAAAGGGGTGGGTGTATAGAAGAAAAGTCACATGACCTTACATAAACAGATACAATGGAGCCTGCAGGTGTTGGTCTTGAGGTTTCTCTGAGGGCCCAGATGAACCCCGAGTGGAGTCTGTGCTAGAAATTTATACAGACTACTTTGGGGTCTGTATAAACCTGGCGGTTCCTTGGTACTTTTATAAACCTCTCTTCTTGCCTCTCACTTAAAAGTCACCTCCCTGAGCTACCGCGCCTCTGTGTGTTGAAGAAGAGTTCACAGTCAGATGTTCCACAACTAAATGGATGTGTGCCCTGCCAGAGCTGTGCCCTCACTCCTTCCCATGTGAGTGCATTGAGAAGCTGCCACCGCTGTCTTTTCCGCTCTTTGGAAAAGTCGATGGGTAGCTCCAGGGGCCGGCTCTTGAGGTACCTAGCTCCTGCCTGCCTCTCTGGGGTTTTTCGTTCAAGTGTCAGTGCTGGTGTGTAAAACATGAACCAAGCTGGGTGGAGAAAGGAATTGCGATTCATGTCTGGTGTTTCTCCGGACACGATGCTAGGCTGCCTGACCGTGCCGCTTGCCTCTGTGGCTTCTCTCGTTCTGTCTTCTCGATTCCAGGCTCACTCCCCCCCACTCTTCTGTTGCACTTGCTGTTTGGAGTGTCCAGATGACACTCGTCTGACAGTGATGGCCACCAGGGAGCCTTGTCTAGAGAGGCTGCTCCCCTTGAGTGTGTTGCGTGCCCTGGCCTGGGCTGGCTACACGGGCTCGTCCCTCGTGTGTTTGGTTCCTAGGGTCCCGATGGGCTGTCCTGTGCCTCTAGATCTGAAACCAAACCTCCCCTTGGATCAGACCAGTCCAGGAGCTTCACATGGTTATTTCAGGTCGTGGAGACTTTTAATCTCCCTGAAGGCCTGTTTGCTCTTTAGCTGATATTAATTTCTGCCTCTATGTGTAATGATGTAATATATCAGGACTTGGTGACAGGTACATCCATACCCATATATCCTGAGATAGAGGAGGCATCAGCCTTTCCCTACGGCCATGATGCCACTGCTGGTGATGGGAGGAAGCTGAGAGTGGTGATGGTCTGACTTTTGAGTTTCAAAATCACATTGTAAAACCGGAACTTCTCTGGTGGTTCAGTGGTTAAGACTTCACCTTCCAATGCAGCTGGTGCAGGTGTGATCCCTGGTTGGGAAGCTAAGAGCCCACATGCCTTGTGTCCAAAAAACCAAGACACAAAACAGAAGCAATATTGTAACAGATTCAAAAAAAGACTTTAAAAATGGCCCACATCAAAATAAATCTTAAAAAAATATAATCATGATGGCCAACATGGTACTGTCAAACTAAGGATCCTTTTTTTAAAAAAAGTTTTATCAGCTGTTATTGCCACTGTGTCATAAAAGAAAGGTACATTTTAGCTCCAAAATGTCGGAAAGATATTTTTTAGTATAAAGGGAGGTTCTTTATAATAAATATAGAAATCTGAGCACCGAAGAATTGATGCTTTTGAACTGTGGTGTTACATTGGTTATAACCACAGCAATCACACAAAAAGAGAACTCATTATTTATTACCAGTAAGGAAATCAAAAGCTTTAGTATTTTGTATCTTTAAGAAATAAAGACGATTTGTGTATATCCATGCATGTAAATGTTCAATGAACAAACCACAACAGTTACTGAGCACCTACGCGGCAGTGGGGAGGGGGGTACTCTTGAGAGCCCCTTGGACTTCGAGGAGATTCAACCTGTCCATCCTAAAGGAGATGAGTCCTGAATATTCATTGGAAGGACTAATGCTAAAATTGAAGCTCCAATACTTTGGCCACCTGATACGAAGAATGGACTCATTTGAAAAGACCCTGATGCTGGGAAAGATTGAAGGTGGGAGGAAAAGGGGGCAGCAGAGGATGAGATGGTTCCATGGCATCACTGACTCAGTGGACATGAGTTGGAGTGAGCTCTGCAAGTTGGTAAAGGACAGGGAAGCCTGGCATGCTGCAGTCCATGGGGTCACCAAGAATTGTATATGACTGAGTGACTGAACTGAACTGATAGATTCATTTAAAAAAAATCTGATCTCTCTTTGAGAGGAAGAATACTCTTTCTTGAAATAGTAGAAATGACGTCATGTGACTTCCCAGACCTGGGGAAGGGGCATCAGGGAATGTCTGCTTTTTTGTGTCTTCAGTAATTTCTGGCACAGTGCTAGGCATCTCGTGGCCCACCTGTTGCTTCTCCCTTCCTGTTTGCTTCTCAATTCCTACAGCCGTAGGGGCTCGGTAACTGCTGCGGTTTATTCATTGAACCTTTACATGCATTGGATATACACACATCATCTTTATTTCTTAAACATACAAAATACTAAAGCTTTTGATTGCCTTACTGGTAAAAAATCATGAGTTCTCTTTTTNGAAGAGTTCACAGTCAGATGTTCCACAACTAAATGGATGTGTGCCCTGCCAGAGCTGTGCCCTCACTCCTTCCCATGTGAGTGCATTGAGAAGCTGCCACCGCTGTCTTTTCCGCTCTTTGGAAAAGTCGATGGGTAGCTCCAGGGGCCGGCTCTTGAGGTACCTAGCTCCTGCCTGCCTCTCTGGGGCTTTTCGTTCAAGTGTCAGTGCTGGTGTGTAAAACATGAACCAAGCTGGGTGGAGAAAGGAATTGCAATTCATGTCTGGTGTTTCTCCGGACACGATGCTAGGCTGCCTGACCATGCCGCTTGCCTCTGTGGCTTCTTTCGTTCTGTCTTCTCGATTCCAGGCTCACTCCCCCCCCCACTCTTCTGTTGCACTTGCTGTTTGGAGTGTCCAGATGACACTCGTCTGACAGTGATGGCCACCAGGGAGCCTTGTCTAGAGAGGCTGCTCCCCTTGAGTGTGTCGCGTGCCCCGGCCTGGGCTGGCTACACGGGCTCGTCCCTCGTGTGTTTGGTTCCTAGGGTCCCGATGGGCTGTCCTGTGCCTCTAGATCTGAAACCAAACCTCCCCTTGGATCAGACCAGTCCAGGAGCTTCACATGGTTATTTCAGGTCGTGGAGACTTTTAATCTCCCTGAAGGCCTGTTTGCTCTTTAGCTGATATTAATTTCTGCCTCTATGTGTAATGATGTAATATATCAGGACTTGGTGACAGGTACATCCATACCCATATATCCTGAGATAGAGGAGGCATCAGCCTTTCCCTACGGCCATGATGCCACTGCTGGTGATGGGAGGAAGCTGAGAGTGGTGATGGTCTGACTTTTGAGTTTCAAAATCACATTGTAAAACCGGAACTTCTCTGGTGGTTCAGTGGTTAAGACTTCACCTTCCAATGCAGCTGGTGCAGGTGTGATCCCTGGTTGGGAAGCTAAGAGCCCACATGCCTTGTGTCCAAAAAACCAAGACACAAAACAGAAGCAATATTGTAACAGATTCAAAAAAAGACTTTAAAAATGGCCCACATCAAAATAAATCTTAAAAAAATATAATCATGATGGCCAACATGGTACTGTCAAACTAAGGATCCTTTTTTTAAAAAAAGTTTTATCAGCTGTTATTGCCACTGTGTCATAAAAGAAAGGTACATTTTAGCTCCAAAATGTCGGAAAGATATTTTTTAGTATAAAGGGAGGTTCTTTATAATAAATATAGAAATCTGAGCACCGAAGAATTGATGCTTTTGAACTGTGGTGTTACATTGGTTATAACCACAGCAATCACACAAAAAGAGAACTCATTATTTATTACCAGTAAGGAAATCAAAAGCTTTAGTATTTTGTATCTTTAAGAAATAAAGACGATTTGTGTATATCCATGCATGTAAATGTTCAATGAACAAACCACAACAGTTACTGAGCACCTACGCGGCAGTGGGGAGGGGGGTACTCTTGAGAGCCCCTTGGACTTCGAGGAGATTCAACCTGTCCATCCTAAAGGAGATCAGTCCTGAATATTCATTGGAAGGACTAATGCTAAAATTGAAGCTCCAATACTTTGGCCACCTGATACGAAGAATGGACTCATTTGAAAAGACCCTGATGCTGGGAAAGATTGAAGGTGGGAGGAAAAGGGGGCAGCAGAGGATGAGATGGTTCCATGGCATCACTGACTCAGTGGACATGAGTTGGAGTGAGCTCTGCAAGTTGGTAAAGGACAGGGAAGCCTGGCATGCTGCAGTCCATGGGGTCACAAAGAATTGTATATGACTGAGTGACTGAACTGAACTGATAGATTCATTTAAAAAAAATCTGATCTCTCTTTGAGAGGAAGAATACTCTTTCTTGAAATAGTAGAAATGACGTCATGTGACTTCCCAGACCTGGGGAAGGGGCAGCGGGGAATGTCTGCTTTTTTGTGTCTTCAGTAATTTCTGGCACAGTGCTAGGCATCTCGTGGCCCACCTGTTGCTTCTCCCTTCCTGTTTGCTTCTCAATTCCTACAGCCGTAGGGGCTCGGTAACTGCTGCGGTTTATTCATTGAACCTTTACATGCATTGGATATACACACATCATCTTTATTTCTTAAACATACAAAATACTAAAGCTTTTGATTGCCTTACTGGTAAAAAATCATGAGTTCTCTTTTTGTGTGATTGCTGTGGTTATAACCAATGTGACCATCTATAAAGTATCACTTACTAAATAATAATGACATGCTTTTATCAGTTAATATTACTAGCCACATGCCATTTGCACAAGAAAATGCTAGGAAAGAAGTTTGGCAGATATATAGTAAGTTCATTTTGCGGCATAGCGAGTTTGAAGTTCCAGCCGCAATTGCAGATGACATCACATTCAGAGTTTTTCTTTTTCCAACTATAGTTTATGTACCTGCCATCAGAGCCTATGTTGTTCCTCCTTTGTTCCTCCCTAGTGATGTGTGATGTGATGAACACAGTGTGAGTTATGAATAAATGCTTGTCGATTATGTTTTTTAGGAACTATGTAGATGGAGGCTGGTGAAAATTTCCAGGAATCCTGGTGGCTGAGAATTGGTGACCAATGAATGATTATGGGTTAGTGATACAATCGACACATGGCGGGGCAGGAAGTGCAGTTGAGGGTTTTCAAGAGTAAATATGAAACTGGAGATGAAAAATGAGTGCTTGAATGATGCAGCTTTTTGAAAACTCTGTTTTGTAATGGGTCATTCTGTAGGTCACTAAGAACTTGGCATTCAGAAAATCATATGGTTTAAAGGGAATAAACTGTTTGGCTGGAACACTTCACCTCTGAGGATTCTGAGAAGTCCATTTATGCAAAGTGATTCTTGCATTCAGCATTTACCGAACACAGCTCAGTTGGTAAAGAATCCACTGTAATGCGGGAGACTCTGGCTCGATTCCTGGGTTGTAAAGATTGCTGGAGAAGGGAGAGGCTACCCACTTCAGTATTCTTGGGCCTGTCTTGTGGCTCAGCTGGTAAAGAATCCACCTGCAGTGCAGAAGACCTGGGTTCAACCCCTGAGTTGGGAAGATCCCCTGGAGAAGGGACAGGGCACCCACTCCAGTATTCTGGCTTGGAGAATTCCATGGACTATACAGTCTCAGTTCAATTCAGTTCAGTTCAGTCACTCAGTCTGGTCCGACTCTCTGTGACCCCATGAATCGCAGCACACCAGGCCTCCCTGTCCTTCACCAGTTCCCGGAGTTCACTCAAACCCATGTCCATCGAGTTGATGATGCCATCCAGCCATCTCATCCTCTGTCGTCTCCTTCTCCTCTTGCCCCCAATCCCTCCCAGCATCAGAGTCTTTTCCAATGAGTCAACTCTTCGCATGAGGTGACCAAAGTACTGGAGTTTCAGCTTTAGCNTCAAAAAGTCATACATTTTTTAGGCAAAAAATTCAGAAGTTTTATAAAATACATATATATCATACATATTATTTACATATATTATACAGAAGCTTTTCTACTCGCTTGCTAAAGGCTTGAGAAAGAATATCAATAAAATAAAGAAAGAAAAGATGGAGAAATTGAAAAATGTAAACTAAATGAGACGGGGGCACTGACCATGAAGGCTGACAAAGAAGCTAACAGTTATTGTTCAGTCGCTCAGTTGTGACCGACTCTTTGCAACCCCCATGGACTGCGGCACGCCAGGCTTTCCTGTCCTTCACCATCTCGCAGAGCTTGCTCAAACTCATGTCCTTCGAGTCCAGCCATCTCGTTCTCTGTCACCCCCTTCTCGTCTCGCCTTCAATCTTTCCCAGCATCGGGGTCTTTTCCAGTGAGTCAAACGANTTGATCAAGCTCTGGGAGATGGTGAAGGACAAGGAAGCCTGGTGTGCTGCCACCATGGGGCTGCAAAGAGTCAGACACAACTGAGCGACTGGACAACAACGAAACAGAGATTCCTGCCCTTAATTGGGAGCGATAGGCAGTCAACAAGGAGGTAAATATGCCGTATTCTGGGTGATCATGAGTGTTCTGAAGCAAAATGAAACAAAGTAGAGATAGGACAATCCAGGATGGTGGTGATGATTTGAAACTTAAGTAGGATAAAGAAGAGGACAAGGATAGATGGGCAGCCCTGATGCAGTGTTGTTTTCCAGGGACCAAAGAAAGATGTTCAGGCAGCTGGTGGCCTCAGATTCTCTGGGTGCAATCTGACTTTGCATCCCAATTAACAGTGACAGCTTACTGCTTTAAAACAGGAAATAAAATGGAAGGAAAGCAACTACTTGATAGTTGACCTGACATTCACTGTTGCAAAATTGGGAACGTACAATAAATGTCACTGACGGAGCAATATTCATGAAGTAAAAATGTCAGTTTTCAATTTGGTATGAGGATGGTTTGACATGTATTAGTCGCGCACAGAATATTTTCATAATTAATGCATTAATAATGCAGCTGTCCTTTTTCTCCCCATTCCAGATTTAAAAGGAGGAAATGGAGAGAGTCAGGTGAAAGAGCAGCTCTCGCCCTGTTCAGACCTTTCCTGCTAGCGTTTGTCTCTTCCAGTGCCCTCCCCTCTTGGTGGCCTTGGCTCCTGATTGGTATCAGTCCAGATTTATCATCTCCATTCGTCACTCACATTTCCAGGAACAATACCAATGGCCTTGTCTGCTGAGGTCTTGCTTCTTAATTTTCCACAGTACTTTTAAAAGTATTTCGAAAGATACATGTTTACTGTAGAAAAGGCATATTGGCTAAATCAGAAATCTAAAAATGTCCCATAAGCACACCACTCAGACAAAATACTAATATTTTGGTGTTTATGCTTCAGCCTTTTTTTTTCATAATTGTATATATTTACAGATACAAGATCATTCTATACAGCTTGCTGATTGACTTAGTGCAGAGTAAATGTTCTTTTTCATCTTAAGAACTGCTTTTCTGCAGCGTGACTGGGTGGTATTGCCTTATACAGATGTAGCATGATATGATTAACTAGTCCCTTTAATTGTCATTTAAATAGTTTCTATATTTTTGATAGTATAAAAAGTGTTATGATGAGCATATATGNAAGATCATTCTATACAGCTTGCTGATTGACTTAGTGCAGAGTAAATGTTCTTTTTCATCTTAAGAACTGCTTTTCTGCAGCATGACTGGGTGGTATTGCCTTATACAGATGTAGCATGATATGATTAACTAGTCCGTTTAATTGTCATTTAAATAGTTTCTATATTTTTGATAGTATAAACAGTGTTATGATGAGCATATATGTAGCCAGGCCTTTGTACAAACATATGAGTATGTTTATTTTTGACAGATTTTTAGATGTGGAGCTGATGGAAGTATTAGTTATCTATTGCTAGAGTAATGCTGCAAAGCAGGGCTTCTGTGGCACAAATGATGAGCATTATTCACGAGACTGGGAACAACTCGGGGTCCACTAGCTGGCTCTGATCATCTTGGTTGGGTGGCTCCTTACCTGGGTGTCAGTTGGCTGGCTGTTGGCTGATTGAGGCTGTCTGGGACCCACTGCCCGGGGGAACTTGACTCTGTTCCATTGCTTCCCATTCTCTGGCAGGCTGGCCCGAATGTGTTCTCATGTCATTGGCAGAGACATAGCAAGCTTGTTCTTCTACATATTTTTCAAGTTTCTGCTTAGATCACATTTACGAACATCACAAAGTAAATTATGTGACTGAGCCCAGCATCAAGGGGCAAAACAGTTGAAGGGGACTGCAGAATTATACAGCCAAGCTGTGCGTTTGGGACGGGGTGAAAAATAGGGGCCACATTTGCAGCTTCCCCTATGGGGTCACAAGGCATCCTTATTTTTAAAGCTTGTGATAGATATTTCCAGATTGCTCTCTGGAAAGCATGAACCAGCTCCACTAACTGTACGAGACTTCACGGTTTTCCAGTTCTCTTGACTCTTGCTGACTCTGGGGGTGGCTTATGACTCTCCACCTTGGCTGTTTTGATTGACCTCCCTCCCGGTCCTGTGCGTTTTTCTCTTTGGGCTGATTCTTTCCCTGCAGAGTGACTCCAGAGCTGCCCTGGGCTCTGGTCCACACATCCCTCTCATCCGGTCTCCTGCTCACTTGACCTTGTACATGTGCTGACCATGTCTCACCTCTCTGGAATGTTCAGTGATCTGTAAGAGCTCTTTTCCAGCTGTTCTGAGTCAGTAGGCATTTACTGCATGTCTCTGCCACCTACACCAGTAGCAGGGTAATTGTAAGTTCTCCTTATTCCCAGAATCTCCAAATTTTGGGGGGCCAGAAAAAAGCTAAGAATTCAGTCTTGTGTCTTTTTTTTTTTAATACAATATTGTTCCAAGAAGATAGTTATTTATATGGGTATGTGTGTGGATGAAGACATGGATGCAGATAAAAACTTGCCTGGAGAAAAGGTTGTTAATATTTTAGTATATGTGCATGTAGAGGAATTATGGTGAATTAAAAAAAAAGAAAAACTAACATGTATACAGCAACTGAAAGTCATAGGAGTTAAATGACTTGCCTCCTATTCTATAGCAAACTGACTGCAGCCCAGTTCTGCTGATTCCTGGTGTAATGCTCCCTCGAGATGATACCACAACACAAACTCTGGGGCCCAGCTGTCTTTTTGTTTGATTGTTTATTTCGAAGCAGCATTGGTGGTTTGGTTTTGCAAGAGTGCTTTGCTTTCTGTGGGTTCATAGGGAAATTAAGAATATTTTTAAGTGACTGAGTCATCTAAACCAGCTATGTGAATGTTGGGTGCATAGGTATATGTCTGGGTGCATAAATTATCCTGGCTTCAAAATTTGACAGGTGATTCAGGTAAACAGTGGATTGTATCTGTTAAATCACATTAAGGTTCCCGAGCAGATGTATCTTAAATTCTGAACACATAATTTATTGGAAGTATGCAGCTATATTAATTATTTAGTATAGAGAAAAGGTAAGCTTTGCAGATTTAGAGTAGAATCAGATAAGCTTTTAAGGGACATCTCAGTTGTTTAGATTGATTAAATTTCTTGCTGTGAACCAACTGAGGTGGGGTGACTGTGATACAGGGCTGTTTTATTTTTTCTCCCTGGAACTTACTTTCACTAGAGTGATTCTGAAGACCTGGAGGTTGGTTAGGAGACCAGGGCGTGTGCTCCTGTCCATGGAAATGGTGGGTTAGTCTGCTTGGAAATGAATCTTTGATTTGTTTTTGCTTGCTCTTTGTCTTATTTCCCTTTTATCCAAGCTCTAAGATATCCAAAAAGAAAAAGAAAGCTTTATTCCTCTGGAGAGTAAGGATTGGCTCGAGTATTACTGTAGTGCTGAAGAGAGAGACATACTTTGAAGAGCTGTTGACCTGGAGAATCTCCAGATGTTGGTATTTTGAAAGTATTGTCTGAGTCAAAGCCAGATGTTAAATTGAGGCATTTGGGGCCTGGAAGCATGTTACTGTTGCTGAATTAACACCTTTTACCCACTTTGAGCTTTCTGTAAGGCTTCTTAGATCACAGAGGGTGCACATGCTCAGAAATGGACACCAACCAGTGGGGACAAAGAGACTGGGATCTGAGGCTGCTTCACCAAGCAACAGGAGGAAGAATCCAAACCTCTCGAAAATAAGCATCTCTGGGTTCTCTTTCCTAGAGCTTCTGTGGTTCTTGTTTTTCTTTGTGCCAGTTGACTTGCAGAGAAAGACTGCGCTGGAAGCTGAGTTTTTGCAAGCCTGGATTCAGGTGCAGGCTTCAGCCAGTCAGTGAGGGTCCAGTTATTCNTTGGTGGTTTGGTTTTGCAAGAGTGCTTTGCTTTCTGTGGGTTCATAGGGAAATTAAGAATATTTTTAAGTGACTGAGTCATCTAAACCAGCTATGTGAATGTTGGGTGCATAGGTATATGTCTGGGTGCATAAATTATCCTGGCTTCAAAATTTGACAGGTGATTCAGGTAAACAGTGGATTGTATCTGTTAAATCACATTAAGGTTCCCGAGCAGATGTATCTTAAATTCTGAACACATAATTTATTGGAAGTATGCAGCTATATTAATTATTTAGTATAGAGAAAAGGTAAGCTTTGCAGATTTAGAGTAGAATCAGATAAGCTTTTAAGGGACATCTCAGTTGTTTAGATTGATTAAATTTCTTGCTGTGAACCAACTGAGGTGGGGTGACTGTGATACAGGGCTGTTTTATTTTTTCTCCCTGGAACTTACTTTCACTAGAGTGATTCTGAAGACCTGGAGGTTGGTTAGGAGACCAGGGCGTGTGCTCCTGTCCATGGAAATGGTGGGTTAGTCTGCTTGGAAATGAATCTTTGATTTGTTTTTGCTTGCTCTTTGTCTTATTTCCCTTTTATCCAAGCTCTAAGATATCCAAAAAGAAAAAGAAAGCTTTATTCCTCTGGAGAGTAAGGATTGGCTCGAGTATTACTGTAGTGCTGAAGAGAGAGACATACTTTGAAGAGCTGTTGACCTGGAGAATCTCCAGATGTTGGTATTTTGAAAGTATTGTCTGAGTCAAAGCCAGATGTTAAATTGAGGCATTTGGGGCCTGGAAGCATGTTACTGTTGCTGAATTAACACCTTTTACCCACTTTGAGCTTTCTGTAAGGCTTCTTAGATCACAGAGGGTGCACATGCTCAGAAATGGACACCAACCAGTGGGGACAAAGAGACTGGGATCTGAGGCTGCTTCACCAAGCAACAGGAGGAAGAATCCAAACCTCTCGAAAATAAGCATCTCTGGGTTCTCTTTCCTAGAGCTTCTGTGGTTCTTGTTTTGCTTTGTGCCAGTTGACTTGCAGAGAAAGACTGCGCTGGAAGCTGAGTTTTTGCAAGCCTGGATTCAGGTGCAGGCTTCAGCCAGTCAGTGAGGGTCCAGTTATTCTGTGCCTAGATGGACTCCAGTGACCCCTGCTTGTTTATGCTAGGACTCAGGCATCATGCTGCTGTCACTGTTAGCCCCCAACCCCACATGTACCCCCCCCCACACCTGCTCCTGGGCTCCAGCTACTAATGTGCTTTACTTAAGAGTATCTTGGAGTTACCCTCACATAGCTGTTGACTGCTTCTGGATGGAAAATGCTCAGTTAGAGCCAAACAAGCATGCTACTAGAACTGAGTATATTTTGATAAAACCGGTTCAGTTAATATGTCCCTTAGGGTGAAATACATCTCCACTTCTCTTGCTAAGAGAGTCAGTAGCTTCGTTTCCAGCCTGGGTTCAAACTCAGATTGAACTTTTAGAAAGTGTTGAGACCACAGTGAGATCTTCCTGGGCGCTCATCAGTGTGTGATTAAGACATGCGTGGGGAGAGATGGAGTAAAACAGGAAATGATGGGGCAAAGGGCAAGGAAATAAGCTGGGGCACAGGCCAGTGAGGGGAGGGAACAGCCGTGGGCCCCCTGCTCAGTCAAGGTCAGCTCGGTGGCCCCCAGTGTCTGTGCTCCGTTATCTCAGTCCTCTAGAAGATCCTGCTAATGAGGCCAAGGGAGGTACGCGAAAGCTCGCCTGAATTGTTTTGCTCAAGTCTTGCTTGCACTGTAAATTGTAGCTCTGGCTGGAAAATCACTAGCATGGGGCATGAGAAGGAATTTGAATGACAACAGTGGGCATTTGTCAACAAGTTCTTCCAAGTCAAACCCTAGCTGCTTATTTCACCTCTGTATGCCTTTTTCTTCCTATGGAAAACTATGGTAATATTGGAATAATAGATTCAATCTCATAGGCTCTTAACTTCCTCTACAGGTTTATAAAAGTACTCTTCTGTCTTTTAATATTCTTTTAATACTTTTCTTGCTTGAGCATTTGTTTTCTTCTCTGGGGGACTTTTTTTTTAAACCATTCCTTCCTCTGCTCTCTGATGTTGTATTGATTGTGCACAAGTGGGCTCTGAGATGGTACAGCTAGCTAGCCCTGTACCCCCACATGACGGCTTACTGGGAGCCTAGTTACTCCAGAGCAGGAGGAGCTGAAGAGAAACAGCAGGAGTTACCTTGACACGTGCACATACCTGTTGCAATTTATACTTTGCTCACACCTGAGCTCAGCCCATCCTAGGACCAACCCTGGTAGGGCTCCACAGGACTCAGCATCTGTATCTCTTCATGAAGGTCCTTTTGTATTTTTCTTTGATCCAGTATTTGCCCTCCTTCAAATGTTTATTAATTGCCACAGCATCCTGCTGAATGTTCTTAGGTCTGTTTTCTGTAAGGCTGGAGTAAAGGAAACAGGTGGCTCCCTGGCAGCGAGGCATAGTTCAGGGCATTTGTGGATGACCCCGTGGCTGCTCCCATCTGAAGGGCTGGAGTGAGACCTTCAGGATTTTGGAGATCCGGAGTTTAGGGAGCTTGGGAGGGCTTGAGCAGCTGCTGACCAGCTCATGCTGCATTTTAAAGCACATCTGTAGTTTTATGGTGTGCCCACCCCCACACCACAGCCCCCTTCTTTTGCTTTGATGTGTGAGAAGCACCTATGCTGATTCTCTATGTTATCACCAGGCAGCATCTCTTTTTAGATGCTTCTTATCCAGAGAATAATACATAGGCATGATNTGCTCATCAGTGTGTGATTAAGACATGCGTGGGGAGAGATGGAGTAAAACAGGAAATGATGGGGCAAAGGGCAAGGAAATAAGCTGGGGCACAGGCCAGTGAGGGGAGGGAACAGCCGTGGGCCCCCTGCTCAGTCAAGGTCAGCTCGGTGGCCCCCAGTGTCTGTGCTCCGTTATCTCAGTCCTCTAGAAGATCCTGCTAATGAGGCCAAGGGAGGTACGCGAAAGCTCGCCTGAATTGTTTTGCTCAAGTCTTGCTTGCACTGTAAATTGTAGCTCTGGCTGGAAAATCACTAGCATGGGGCATGAGAAGGAATTTGAATGACAACAGTGGGCATTTGTCAACAAGTTCTTCCAAGTCAAACCCTAGCTGCTTATTTCACCTCTGTATGCCTTTTTCTTCCTATGGAAAACTATGGTAATATTGGAATAATAGATTCAATCTCATAGGCTCTTAACTTCCTCTACAGGTTTATAAAAGTACTCTTCTGTCTTTTAATATTCTTTTAATACTTTTCTTGCTTGAGCATTTGTTTTCTTCTCTGGGGGACTTTTTTTTTAAACCATTCCTTCCTCTGCTCTCTGATGTTGTATTGATTGTGCACAAGTGGGCTCTGAGATGGTACAGCTAGCTAGCCCTGTACCCCCACATGACGGCTTACTGGGAACCTAGTTACTCCAGAGTAGGAGGAGCTGAAGAGAAACAGCAGGAGTTACCTTGACACGTGCACATACCTGTTGCAATTTATACTTTGCTCACACCTGAGCTCAGCCCATCCTAGGACCAACCCTGGTAGGGCTCCATAGGACTCAGCATCTGTATCTCTTCGTGAAGGTCCTTTTGTATTTTTCTTTGATCCAGTATTTGCCCTCCTTCAAATGTTTATTAATTGCCACAGCATCCTGCTGAATGTTCTTAGGTCTGTTTTCTGTAAGGCTGGAGTAAAGGAAACAGGTGGCTCCCTGGCAGCGAGGCATAGTTCAGGGCATTTGTGGATGACCCCGTGGCTGCTCCCATCTGAAGGGCTGGAGTGAGACCTTCAGGATTTTGGAGATCCGGAGTTTAGGGAGCTTGGGAGGACTTGAGCAGCTGCTGACCAGCTCATGCTGCATTTTAAAGCACATCTGTAGTTTTATGGTGTGCCCACCCCCACACCGCAGCCCCCTCCTTTTGCTTTGATGCGTGAGAAGCACCTATGCTGATTCTCTATGTTATCACCAGGCAGCATCTCTTTTTAGATGCTTCTTATCCAGAGAATAATACATAGGCATGATAATATTAACAGATAATCTAGGAAGTGCTATATAAATATTTGTTAAATAAATTTTTAACAGTAAATGCAATGCAAAGAAAATTTCATATACCCTGGACGCTCAGTTCTCTTCTGTGGAAGTAACAACCATCCTCAGTTTCATGCAGTCCTGTCTAGAAATTGTCCAGGTGTACACAGATGTGTCTGCATACACGCATACCACCCTGCTTTGCCTTTACATGAGCTATAGGCTGGGAATGTGTAAATCCCACTGTTTACCGTCCTGCAAGGAACCCTGTGGTTCTGAATGGGGCCTCAGGGATACAAGCATCCACACAGGGAGACTACTTCCCCTTCCTGTTGTCTCTGGGGCCCAGCCAGGGTCACCAGGGAGACCAAAGCTTGGGAGGTCAGTTCCCTTATCGATCTAGAGCTCTGGTGTTCTCAGAAAGATGCCAAGCCAGAATATGGAGTTAAGATTTACTCCTCCTGAAGCTCACAAAAATTTTAATAGTATTGTGGGATGGAGGAGGGAAGGCTATAATTATTTTCTTCTTTTTACATTTCCTTTTAATAATGATCACATATTAATAGTGAACATTATTTATAATGAAAAATCCCAATACCCTTAAGTATTGCAATTCCCCCTCAAGTGAAACCTTAAACTCTCAATTTATTAAATGTACTAGTGAAGTTTTTATTGGTTACAAGCAGGTAACCTCTTTTACAAACAGGCAATCTCTAATCTCTAAGAATGCTCAGGGTACAGCTGCCGGTGTCTTGGTATAATAGAAGTGGTTCTTAATGAGCTCAGCTTACAGACACTAGGAATGAAATAGAGTTGGTTCTGAGTGTATCTGTAGTGAGTAAACACAGTGCTTTGAGAGTTTTCAAGCAATTTATACTTTGCAGTGGTGAATGATGGCATCTCCCAGGGTGCTTTCAAAGTTGCCCCGACTGCCCTTCTTCTCCTTGCCTCCCTTGTTGCAAGTCAGCACTGTAGGGCAGAGGTTCCCACACTGTGGGCTTTGGACTCCTCTGGGGCTGGGAGATTGCAGCGAGTGGACCATGGATCCTTCTATGCATAGCGCACTGTTTGCCTCAAATAACACAGTTACTAGTTTTTCCTTTTTTTTTTTTTTTTAAGTTGGGGTATAGTTGCTTTACAATATTGTGTTAACTCCCTGTTGGCTCAGAGGTTAAAGCGTCTGCCTCCAATGTGGAAGACCTGGGTTTGATCCCTGGGTCGGGAAGATCCCCTGGAGAAGGAAATGGTAACCAACTCCAGTATTCTTGCCTGGAGAATCCCATAGACGTAGAAGCCTGGTAGGCTACAGTCCACGGGGTTGCAGAGAGTCGGACACACCTGAGCGACTTCACTTTCAGTTTTCTGCTGTACAGTGAAGTGAATCAGCTATATGTGTCCATATATGCAGTTATCCTTGATTGACAGTTTCTCATGTGCCAGGCACTGTTCTGGAAACTTTCATGTATATTTACTCAGGCAATTCAGTGACCCAGTTGAAGCCAGTAACATTTCAATCTCCTTTTTGAGGAAACTGAGCCCCAGAAGGGTGAGGTGAGCTGTCTCTGGTCTCTCTACTAGTATTAATAACGTCGTGGTTCTAATCCCTGCCATCTGGCTCCAGAGCCCCGTCCTCATCACTGAACCCCCATCCTTCTCAGAGAAGCACATGACGTTTAATGCATGTGGGCTGTCTGTATGTTGAGAATACGTAGGTCAGTGATGACTGTGGCTTCGATTGTGGTGTTACTGGTGAAACAGGTGGGAGAAGAGGTCTGATTCCAGCTGGATTTTGAAGGCAAGCCTGACCGGGTTTATTGAGAGAGGGGCAAAGTGAAGTCGCTCAGTCGTGTCCAACTCTTTGCGACCCCGTGGACACCAGGCTCCTCCGTCCCTGGGATTTTCTAGGCAAGAGTACTGGAGTACATTGCATTTCCTTCTCCAGGGAACTTCCCGACCCAGGGATCGAACCCAGGTCTCCCACATTGTAGACAGGTGCTTTACCGTCTACTGAGCCACCAGGGAAGTCAGAGAGAGGCAAAGATGATTCAAAAAACATCAGGGTGTTAAATATTTGTCCTGAGCCCCTGCAGGGATGAGTTATTACTCACTGAGATGGTAAGAGTGGAGAGAGAAGGAGATTTGGGAGGAGGGTGGAAATTAGGGATTCAGTTGCGGATTTGCTGAGTTTCAGTCTGAGACAAATGAAATAGGTGGTTGGATACAGAAGATAATGAGTTCAGGGAGAAGTCTGGAGTTCAGAATTTGGGAGTCATTAGCATAAATGTGCCACTTAGGGGCCTGAAATTTAATGGGGACACAGACTTGACTGTGGATAATTAAGAGGTTGAAAGGCTGATCCAGAGGAAGGCTTGGGGACCTGTTGTTTAGAGAAGATGGTAGACAGCAGCTGGATTGTTTTTGCTTTGAGTAAATAAAGTTTTATTGGAACACAGCTCTTTGCCTTTCGTTGTCTTAAAGCCTCTTTTGAGCTACACTGGTGGAGTTGCATAGTTGTGACAAAGGCTTACAGCCCACCGAGCCAAGAGAATTTACTTTCTTTATACAGGCAGGTTTGTTCAACCTGGATTAGAAATCAGGAGAGGATGGTGGTCCAGCAAAGGAGACTCAGAAGGAATAGTCGAGCAGGAGGAAGGGGCCCCGGGAGCTCTGCAGCATAGAGCAGGTGGGGTAAGGCTTTGGGAACGTGTGACCTGGGCAAGTTACTTTCCCTGTGTGGACGGCAGTCATGCAGAGTTATTGTGAAGATGAAACAGGATGATACAGGTAAAACCCTCAGCTGTGCCTGACCGATCGGAAGTGCTCATATATAAGTAACGATCTTACAGCACCCATTTTCCTTCGCTTAGTCTGCGGTCCTTGGCCTTGACTCTGTGCTGGGGTGGTGACTGTCCCCAGCCCACTTGAGTAAGCCGTGTGATCTGTGCTAAGGCCCTGAAGAAGCTGGAGGAAGTTGAGCCAGCCCCCCTCCAGCCTCTGCAAAACTTCCGTCTTTAACAAACAGTCTTCACTGAAAGCTTTTGAGCAAATGGCAAATCCAGTTTTATGCGTGTCATTTACCAATGACAACACATTCTGTGTTTCAGGATTTGATAGGCTCCCGGGGGGCTATGTCCCTGACAACAATGGTTGGCAGCTCTTGCCTGGGTAATTAAAGCACATAGCCCTAATGCTAGAGAAGGGCCTAGATATCCCATCCATGCTCGGGGACATTTTCTCCCAGGAAGAGCCTTGGATGAGAAGCTTGAAGAGGGAGTGAGGCCTGTTGATGTTGTTATTCAGTCGCTCAGTTGTGTGCAGCTCTTTGCAACCCCATGGATTACAGCATGCCTGGCTCCTCTGTCCTCCACTGTCTACCGGGGCTTACTCAAATTTATGTCCATTAAGTCGGTGATGCCATCCAACCGTCTCACCCTCTGCCACCCGCTTCTCCTTTTACCTTCAATCTTCACNTGATTTTTTACAGGAACTGAAATAATCAAGATGGTTAATAGGGTGTGCAAAGCAAGAATAAATGAGTAAAAAATAAGAGTAAATAATCAAATGAAAATCTGAGGGGATATTTTTTTCAAGTATAAGCTTCTGTACCTGAATTCCCTAGGGTAGAATTTGGATTCTTGCCTGCCTTGCTGCTTATTTCTGATACTTTCTCAATGACTGGTGTTTTGAATGACAAAAGTCGTCCTACAGCACCTACCGCCCCATCCTTCTGGACATTTACCCCCGTGTTATACTTTCTCTTGTGTCTCTCTTCACTATTGACGTATTTTTCTGAAATATCTAATTCATAACGGAAAATTCATTCACATCTAAATTATCGCTCTTTGGAATGAAGGGAATATTAAATGTGAGGTACCCCCTTCTTCCTTTCTCCTTTTTTTCTCGTATTTTACTTTCTTTGGGTTTCTACATCAGCTTGGGAGAGAGTACCCAGGGCTGACATGTGAAAAAAAATCTGCATTCTAGGTTTGGTTCTACCACTAAGTAACTGGACGGAATAAGTCGAATCACTTGGCTTCTCTGGGCCTGGAGCTACCGCATTATAAATGCAGATGATAATAATAATGATAGCAGTCCTTCTTCCTTGGAGCAGTGTAGCAGGAATCCTGGTAAATAGTGGAAGTGGAAATGTGACACCATATGCACCTCATCTGCATGGTGTCAAGGGGCATCCAAGACATTTTGGCCGCATAGAGGCCTTAAGGGCGTTTCTTCAGTTCCCTTGCCCAGGATCCAGCTGCCTTGGCCCAGAGACTTTGGGACCTTGCTCTGTTTTTTTGTCCTATTTCAGAGTATATCCAATCAATAGAGACGTAAAATAAAGTCACAAAGTGGAAGCTCATACTCACTATAGAAAATGTTGGCAGGAAATACAGCAATAATGATAGTTTCACAAAAAAAAAAAGGCAACCCGGATTGTGGAATGCACAGTGTGTGTGGGTGGCGGTGTTTCAGCTGTGCTCATTGCTTTGAAATCTGGTGCATTCTGAGATGAGGGACGTGCTGAGGGTTTAGACCGTGGGCCTGCTTGGCACCTGCGGGTTCTTGGAAGGGACTGGAGGGGGTCTTTCAATGCAGGCCTGCCAGCCAAGATTCTCAGATGGGGCATGCCTTCCACTGATTAAGGCCACTCTGGACCTCAGCAGTGAATAGATCCAGGGGCCCAAGAAGCCCCCACTTCTGAGATGCAGAGGGACACCCCCTTTCCTGAATAGCTGGTTCCCTTCTATTCAGTCCATTTGTGTGTCTTCCTCTCCTGGGAGAGATTGCTGACAGCTACTGTCCCTGAAGACACCCAAGAAGGCTTCCACCCTCTGCAGGAAACCTGAAAGAGCAAACCCAGTCCACCTCACTTTTCTGCCAGTCCTAGCCCTACCCTCTCTTTAAAGCCCCATGTAAGTCTGACCTTGCTGGCAAATCCTTCAGTCTTCAAGACCCTTTCATCTCTGGCCTCTGCCAGCACTTATCACATGAGATTATCTTTGGCACTTATCCTCTGTTGCCCGGTTAGGTAAATGTATGAGGGATGTGTCTCTCGAATCTTGAGAGCGGTGCAAGGTCTTTATACTAGTTGTGCTCTGGGCTTCCCCGGTGGCTTAGACTGTAAAGAATCCACCTGCAATGCAGGAGACCCGGGTTTGATCCCTGGGATGGGAAGGTTCCCCTGGAGAAGGGGAAGGCTACCCACTCCAGTATTCTTACCTGGAGAATTCCATGGACAGAGGAACCCGCTGGGCTACAGTCCGTGGGGTCCCAAAGACTGGGACATGATAGAGCAATTACTACAACTCACACCAGTCTTCTAATAAGCAAATATACTAGTTCGGGTCTTGAGCCAGAGGCACCTGGGGCAGTAGGATGTCTGCTCTGGCTAGGCTGCGGGACTGTGTCCTTGGGGCTGGGCTGATCCCAAGGACACCATTTGGGGGCAGCCAAAGACAGCAGAGTGAGAGAGAGAAACTGAGTGTCCTTAAAAGCCTGGACTTCTTGTCCAGAGGAGGAAAGACGTCAAAGGCAAGGGTGCAATCAGGGTTGGAAATCAAAGGATGAGGAGTCCCACAAGTGGCTCAGGACCAAGGCTGTGAAGAGTCCCCTGCCAGGGCTAGGAGGCCTTGTTAATTAACATTGCCTCGTGCAATGTTAATGTTAATGTTTGATGTGGAAACAGGCCATTTCTTTTCAAGAACTGCTCCCAGGCATGTGGCCTGTGGAAGTGCCGCTCTTTCGTCTGGCCCTTGCCCACAAAGACCACAGCGTCCCGCTCCTCTCACCCAAGATGCAGAAGGTAGACTCGGTCCTTTCTTGCTCCCTAGCCTTAGCATATGAGTCAAGGGAATGGGGAGCAGACCAACCTCTTATGTAATAAATGAATGTTCCAGCAATTACCTTTTTAAGGCATTATGGATATAGAAACATTTCCTTTCCCAAATAGTGGAGACTTGAGACCAAAAGCTGGACCAACCCTAAAGGGACGTTAAATGTTTTCTTCATCAAGAGTGAGCATCCTATACATTTAAGAGCAGAAAGAGAAAGCTCACTGGGGTTTGGGGATGGGGGATTGAGTCTATTTCTTCTTAAGATAATGAATTGCAATAAATTAAGAGGAGATGGAACAATATGGTGGGTAGTGACTGTTATCAGAGAAGTAAAATGCTGTTTATATAAGAAGACAAGGTGAGGGGACCGTGATATGGACAGACCTCTGGCTTTAATTAGCTGACACCTTAGTGCTATTGATACTGGGCAATCTACTTATTGCCAAGAAGAGGTCTGTTTTCAGAGGTAGTGAGCTGTGTCCGCATGAAAACATTTCAAAGACCAGTGCAGAGCAGGAGGGCCAGTGGGAGTTGAGTTGGTCAGTTGCCATGGTGAACAGATTCCCTGCTGAGAAGCTGCCCCGTCTTCGCACAGGGTCAGGGCTGGATAGGATGATGCTTCTCAAACTCTAATGTGTGTATTTTTCAGCTGGGGGATCTTGGGAACAGTGAATTCTGATTCACAAGCCTTGGGTGGGCTCAGGGCTATTTCTCACTAATTTCCAGGTGCTGTTGATGCTACTGGCCTGTGGACAGTGTTTTGAGTGGCCTCAGGCATAGTGGCCATTGGATGAAGAAGCAGTAGATCTTAATTTCAGCCCTGTGTGTGGCCCTGGACAAGTCATGAACTCTCTGAGACCCAGTTTCCTCAATGGTAGCAAAGGAGGGAAATAGACTAGACTAGCCCTCTCCAGGTCTGCAGTTCAGTGTTCCTGTCTTAGTGCTTGGAAGAAGGAAGTGTGCATGCGTGCTCAGTCACGTCTAGCTCTTTTGCAACCTCGTGAACTGTAGCCCTCCAGGCTCCTCTGTCCGTGGAATTTTCCCGTGGGTTGCCATTTCCTCTTCCAGGGGCTCTTCCTGACCCAGGGATCGAGCTCGCACCTCCTGTGTCTCCTGCCTTGGGAGGCAGATTCTTTACCAGTGAACCACCTGAGAATCCCCAGGGAGAATGGAGACCTCTGCCTTGTTCTTCCTTAGAGGAGCCTGGAGGTTGTGTCCATTGGTCTTACAACCTGGACATTTACATGCTTCCTCCACTCTCTGTGTGGGCGGTTTGGCCAGTGTCTGCTCAGTGCCTCTAAGAGTGGATACCAGATTCTGTTGTTCTCTTGAAGGGAAAGAGAACCAGAGACTACAGGTGAGTGACTCCTGCCCCACATCCATCCTTGGTTCACAGGTGACTTCCCCTCCCCACGTATCACTCGTTTAGATTCAAACTGTGACCTCTAGGAGTCTCCTGTCCTTTCTGCCTGGGTAGCTGGCTCATTGGACACCCTGAAAGAATACCTAGGCCTCAGACCTCTGAATCCCTTTCTCTGAGATGAGATGTCCAGTTTGTTCATGACAAAAATAGCTGCCAGGCCTATTACAGTTATGCGACAGGTTTCTTTTTTTAACCAGGTCTTGAAAATGTGTGCATTATCCTTTAGGTAATAAATGAAATAAAAAATGACTGAAAATAAATCGGCTTTGCAAAGTGGGACTGAAGCTTTTCTCCTAACTCCACCTGTGTTTTGGGTTCTTGTTGCTTTTTAGGGAGCTGATGGCAAGTGATTTCTTATTAACCCTTTTTCAGGGCCCACTTCATCTTTCACAAGTGGTTGTTGGGACTTTGGCCTGATGCCAGAGGAGTCCCTCATCAGTTACTCTCCGAATGGGGAGGTGACTGAAGGAGACATTATCGTGTGTCTTCTGACGCGGGGTGGCTTTTGTTCCTTCCTGGCCTGCTTCCACCTTGAAGAATCACTTTCCAACTGTCATGGTGGTTGTATGAAAGGAAAATATGTCTTCCTACCCAGATTTTTCAACTGCGGGCTGGGAGGTGAGAGAATACCCCTACTGTCTAAGCATAACATCAGGATCGATTTCCCATGGAGCCTCTCAGGCTGCTACCTCTTTGCCTCCATAAAATGTCATCAGCACTTTATTTTTGCCTGTGCTGGGGTCTTCGTTGCTATGTGCGGGCTTTCTCTGGTTGTGGCGAGTGGGGGCTATTCTTCGTTGCGATGCGTGGGCTTCTCATTGTGGTGGCTTCTCTGGTTGAGGAGCACGGGCTCTAGGCTACAGTGGTTGTGTCTTGTGGGCGCAGTAGTTGTGGAGCACAGGCTTAGCAGGTGTGGTGCGTGGGCTGAGTTGCTCCGGGCAGGTGGAATCTTCCCGTCCGAGAGATTGACCTGTGACCCCTGCATTGACAGGGAGTCTCTTCACCACTGGACCACGAGGGAAGTCCTCATAAGCACTTAAGGGCAGCCCATTGCTTTAGGAATGGTGCAGTCTGCTCCGTGTGTGGCAGACCCACTGTTTGACTGCCGTCTGTCTCTCTCATCTGTACTTGTGATACCTCCCTTCTGGCCACGGGGTGTGACACCTGGGGGCTGGATAACTGGCAAGATGGTCTGGAACATGGATCCCTCTCCCGAGGGAGACACTGACAGAGTCCCTACAGTAAGTCTCCCTGGAGATGCCCTCTTGGTTTGCAAGTGAGGAGGAAAACCACAGGGGCAGGAAGCGACCCCTGCCCCTTGAGTGAGCACAGAGACCTGGATTGGTTGAATGGAGGTTTTCTTGAGTCGTCTGATTTTGCTTCTCATTAGTATCTCTCCCCTGTGTTCACGGCCACACTTCCGTCCTCGGTGTGTGCAGAGCTATTAACCGTGCTCACAAGTGGCACATCTGTGGAAATGTGGTTGCTGCTAGAGCACTGTGTTTGTGTAAAATATTGAACACTCTGTAAAGATTTATCCTGGTTTCCCATCCTGTCCCCTACACTCCCCTCTTTTCTTTACTTAAAGATATGTTAACATTTCTGCTTCTATCAGGAGGATAAAACCTTTAAAATGAGACAACATGAATATAAAGTGCCCTTCTCTGACCGTCTCCCTCTAGAATGAGCTTGCAGACCTTTCAGGAGGCCAGGGGGTGTAGTGGGTGGGGGTGTGTGCAGCTCACAGCAGTGGTTGGTACAGCTTCACTACAAACCCACCTGCCCCAGTCTCTCTCTTTTGTCCCTGTCCCCTGGGAGCCAGCTCCCCTGAGCATGGGCTAGGTACATGGGAACCCACCAGTCAGCTGGCTCCAAGTCCACCTTGCTCATTCACATCCCAAGATCCAAGCCTCTCACTTCAACAACTTGGGTCCGTCTTGGTTGTAAGGGACCCTCTGATTTCCTAAAATATTAGTCTCTGCTCCTCTGTTTGGTCACTGGAGATGCCAGGGGCTGAAACTTGGACTGGGGTTAGGAAGTGGGCAAACAGTTATCCTCACCCTGGGCATAGCTGGCATGGGCCTGGCTTAAAGGGGTTTGCAGACCACTGACCTCACCCTTCCTCTTGATGGTGGCTTAGAGCTCAGCTTCTTGTGAGCAGGCTGAAGGCTCTCCTCACCCTGTCCTACCTTCTTGCCACCTGCCTCCCAACTGAGAGGGGCCCGGGCCTGTCAGCTACTGCAGTCTGTGATGCTCATGTGGCATGCGTGGTGGNAGTCCATGGGGTTGCAAAGAGTCAGAAACGACTGAGCGACTTTACTTACTTAGGGAGAGAAAGAGCTAGGTCTCAGGGTGAGAGGGCCCCGGGGCAGTACTGCAACAAGACTGTAGTGGAGGGAAGGCATCAGTTAACCGTCTCTGCCGTGATTTTGCCACCTGTGAAACGGAGGTGACGAGACCTCCTCCAGCTACCCTTCAGGTTTGTCGTGAGAATTCTCCAAGACAACAGATGTGAAAGTGCGTTCTTGAAAGTACTATGAAAAGTGAAAGTGAAGTCGCTCAGTCGTGTCCGACTCTGCGACCCCGTGGACTGTAGCCTGACAGGCTTCTTTGTCCATGGGATTCTCCAGGCAAGAATATTGGAGTGGGTTACCATTTCCTTCTCCAGGGGATCTTCCCGACCCAGGGATCGAACCTGGGTTTCCTGCATCGGAGGCAGACGCTTTAACCTCTGCGCCACCAGGGAAGCCCCTGAAAGTACTATATAAGTGTGTTATTGCTAATACTTATACCACTAGTCAAATGAAACCATCATCATTCTGCCTCTGACAACACTGATCTGTGGAACCATTAGAGTTCTTTATGTTATATTCTGAAAGAGCCGGAGAGAGAGCTGTCAGGGGCCTGAAGAGATGGCTCACAGGAAGAGAGCCAGCGAGACACCTGGAAATTATTCAAGTGAGGTGGGGAGACATGTGGTCTCTCATTCAGTTACTCAGATGTCCTTTGTTCACTTTCTTGCATCACGATTACCTCTAGATGTAATATAATGACTTTATTAATAAAGTTGTTGCCCTCTTCCCACCCCTGTCAGAGCTCTGAGGGCGCAGTCGAAACAGAATAATTAATTAATGGAAATGAAGAGAAAACAGATCTTGTAATGGCTATGAAGATCACAGAGCAAGGAGGGAGCTGCAGAAATTTCTGGTCGTGTTTGATACTGGCCAGTGCAGAAGAGGCTGGGCAAGTCCTAGGATTTCAGATCAACAAGCAGAATATCTTGGGAAGAGCCTCTTATTTCTCTTTCACCCTGAAAGGCATAGAAGATAGAAGAGCAGCCTCTAGACCTCTCTCTGAGGCAGCCAGCATGTGGCTAAAGAAGACTGGGGGCAGCAGAGGCAGTCTGGGATGCTGTAACCTGTGTGGAATCAGTCCCACAGAGAAGGGCAGAAAGAAAAGTTAACTTAGTGGTCTGACTTCAGAAGTATGTAGATGACTCCCCTATAGAAAAATCTCCCTTTGACCTGTTTGTTCACTGGTATCTGAAATTCCTTTAAGAGCATGTAACTCTTCCCTATGTGTAATTAAAGATAAAATCCTATTCTTCTAGAGATAGAGAAGTTATACTGTCTTANAACCTGTGTGGAATCAGTCCCACAGAGAAGGGCAGAAAGAAAAGTTAACTTAGTGGTCTGACTTCAGAAGTATGTAGATGAGTCCCCTATAGAAAAATCTCCCTTTGACCTGTTTGTTCACTGGTATCTGAAATTCCTTTAAGAGCGTGTAACTCTTCCCTATGTGTAATTAAAGATAAAATCCTATTCTTCTAGAGATAGAGAAGTTATACTGTCTTAAATTTATCCTAAAATGTACTGTGTGATTTCAAAAACTGAGGAAGTTTTTGTACTTTCCCTACCCCGATGGTTTGAGCCTAAATAAAGGCTGCTTTGCTTTGCCTGAGTATCTAAATTAAACTGGCTATAACCACACATCTTCCTTGGGATGTCACTGGTTGACATCATTCTCATAACCCTAAAACTCTTCGTCGTTTGCTTTTGGGCATCTGAATCTGGTTGCACAGGACTTGATGAATTCCTTGTCTTTTATCTCACCAAGAACTCTACAGAGGCTCCCTGGGGTAGGGGAAAGAATATGCCAGGGACCAGGGGTAGGAGTAGGCCTGCCTTTGTCATTAAGGAGTTTGACCTTGGGCAAGCCATGAAAACTCTTTGGACCTTAGTTCCTCTGTCTGTTAAGAGGGAAAGAAAGAAAGTGAAAGAAAGTGAAGTTGTTTAGTCATGTCCAGCTCTTTGCGACCCCATGAACTATAGCCTACCAGGCTCCTCTGTCCATGGGATTTTCCAGGCAGGAGTACCTGGAGTGTGTTGCCACTCCTTTCTCCAGGGAATCTTCCCTACCCAGGGATCAAACCCAGGTTTCCCTCACTGTAGGCAGATGCTTTACTGTCTGAGCCACCAGGGAAGTTGTTAAGAGGGAGATTGGGATTAAATATCCAAGGGACTTCCTTACTCTAAGATTACAGATTGACTTTTCTTCATTTTGTTGAGGGAAGCCTCTCTTTCATTGCCACCATCTTTCAACCCAAGTTAGTATTTTCTCATCGGTCTGAGTCCTTTCGAGAGACTAGGAGGTGCGGCCGTGATTCAGGGAGACGCAAGGAGCATTCTTGGCCAAGGGTGTGGAGAGGGTGGCTATGGTTCAGGGGGATCCAAATAGGGCCCGTAGTCCAAGGGGTTGCTGAGACAAGGAGGGGCAGCAGGTCCATGAGTCAAGAGGCCATAGCTGATCTTTCTTGGCAGATTGTTGTCATCCCAGAAAGACTCGGAGAGTGGGTTACTGATGCTGACTTCCGTGGAATTAGAAGCAGGACCTCAACACTCACCCTTGGGGAGGCAGAACTCCAAGGGTCACTGGCTCACAGTTGTGAGCCAACTAGTATAGACAGGTTGGCAAGATAAAGCAGAGACTGGACAACGGTACAGAGGAGCAGAGCCTGAGTGCCTCGTTTTCATGGATGATTACCGTAGCCTTCAATCTCAGGCACAGGGCAGTGTATCTGTGTACAGCTGACTCCTTCAGGTGATGGGAACAGGGCCCTTGGAGAGCACGGGACTCTCGCCCTCTAGTGGCAGAAGCGGAGCTGAGTGCACAGCTCCTAACCCGCAGTTAGATTTCTGTTGGCTTGGTGATGGGCCTGAGCTTGAGCCAGGGTTCACAGAGCCCCCCGGGAACACAGAACATCACAGGGAGCTCAGGGAACCCTTTCAGCACCCCTCCTGACTTGAGATGATGCGGAGGGCTTACCACCCTTCCTATTTCTGCAGGCGAGATGGGCTGCACAGAAAGGGCGTTGGTTTGCCCAGAGTCGGCTGCAGAGGGCAGAGTGCCAGCTTCTTCCAGGTCAGGTGTCGGTGTTGGGGGGTAGCTAAGGCACCTGGAATCTTCTCTTAACAGTCACACATTTGCTTGTGTCACCTCTGCCTTGGTTAGATGTTGTCTCCCGCAAACGGATATCGTTATGTGGTTTTCCAATTAACACTTCCCAAGGGGAGCTGGTTAATATGGATGAGGCTTTTTAACATTTGGCTTTGAAAAGAGGGTTTATGCAGTGAGAGCAGAAGGAGGCAGCATCTTAGTAACTGGCTAAGGACTGCAAGGGAGGAAGGCAGTCTGGGGGCACTTGTCATTGGGG
>SJYW01005268.1:2083626-2108522 GCA_006410735.1 Raphicerus campestris | reverse complement strand
GCCTGACTACCTACTTCACAAGGATCCTCGTTTCTTTATCCATCATATTTTCTTTCTTTTCTTTTCTTTTTTATAGTCTTAAAGTCTGCAATAAAGAGCACTTTAACTGAAATCCTGGGCTTCCTGCAGCAGCTGTGGGAGTTCCCAGCCAACTGTCCTGTCCTCTGAAGAATAAATTCCCTTTGACAGTGCCACTTGTGAGAAAAACGGAGCCAGGGTGGAGGATCTTACCGATAATTTAGGAAGCAAGAGGAGTTATTGGCGGGTGGTAGGGGAGGACAGAAGATGGATTAATATTTTTTGCTTTATCGCTTGGCATGTTAAACTTAATTATATTCCTTGGGAGACCTCTAAACAGTCATAATTAGGAATTATGATAATAGCCGCTGTGGCCTTACACATGTTCATTTTACTGCCTGCCTCTTTGTGACTGTGGGCTGTGATTAATTCCAATCAACATCACCAGGACAAGACCTCTCCCTGTCTCCTGGGACCTTTTTGACTTTGGATGGCCAACCACAAGGGTCAGGAGCTCCTAGACTAACCCCATGAGCTAAAAAGAGCGACCTTCATCGACTGCCTGCAGTCATAAGAAATGCTGTTGGGAGTATCAGTCATGGTGATGAAAATGAGCATTTGGTCCCAGATTTTATACTTTCTCTTCTTCTGCCTTTGCTGTGAATTTCTTTCCCTTTTTTTTTTTTGGTGAACTTGAAAATATTATTTATTCATTTGTTTTGTGTAGAGAGGAAAGAGGGTTACCAGGATAATCCTTCATACTTAAGGAGTTGATGGTACAGAGGGATAACCCCCAGAAGAGCGTGAAAAGGAAACCCCCTAATCAAAGGTCTCAGTTGAGTACCAACTACTGTAATAAGAAATTTAGTTTTAAATCGAGGCAAGATCCTCTTTAGCATTTTTGAGATCCATTCTCCTTTTGATCATGAAGGCAAAAAAGTGAACACTTGCTTCCTTTTAACACAGCTGCTTGTCATTCCTAAAAATGATTTGAGATATCCTTTGTTCTGTTGATTTTATTGGAGAGGAGTTTGTGTCTAGAGGAGATAAGGCATTAATTGGGCAAAGAGTCACAGCATCTCGAGAGCCATTAGAGGTCTGCGACTGGCCATCTCCAATGGGAGTATCAAAAGAAACCCTTTTACCCTTAGGCTGATCAGCCTCAGACACTTACAAGAACCCTTCACTAGCCCAGTTTAGAATAACAATATCCATGTTAAAAGTCAGCCCTCAGCCCTATTTTTAGTACCATCCTTACATCCTGGATGTTATGACAGACCAGAGGCTTGAATACCAAGTCCTACCTCTCAAGACTGTCATCTCAAAAAATATTCAAGATCAGATTCTGAAACCACATGGTCCTGAGCTTAGGAAATTCACCATCAAAGGCTTTTCTCAGAACCTTTCCCTGAAATCATGGTTCTAAAAGACACAGTATCAGGCAAAGGATTTTGATTTTCTTTCTTCTCCCTCCTCTCCTTCTACCCCACAAGCTGACTCGGAGTTGTCTCTGCTTCTTTTAAGTCATAATCTTCCCTGAGGCTCAAGAGAACTCTGCTGTATTTTGATGAGATGAGTCACTTTCAATGTCACTGTCCTCACTCTCCAAGAACAAGGAATCATTAGTATCTTGATATCTAATTGTATAAGTTATAGCACTTCCTTGGAGCTCTGAGGAAAAAGCTGAAATCTTGCACACAGATTCTGCTAGAAATAGATGGCTGTGCTCTATAAAAGGAGAGAGAAATTCTGTTTGAGTGATGCCATTAGAATGTTTAAAAGAAATCCAGAGGGGGAAAAATAATCCAAGTGAATAATATGTATTGGGTCTCTGGCCCCTAATTTGACATTCAGGTCAGATCAAAACTAACCCTGTCAGATCTTGGAATATAATGCCATATGAAAAATGCTACCAAGCAAGGAGCTTTAGTATAGACAATCGTGAAAAATATGGGAGATGCTGTCTCTGGGTATTTTTCTATAAAATCTTTACTCATTTCACAGCCTTTTACAAGCACAAGCTAGAAGTGCCATGTTTAAACACCTACATTTGTTGGGATTTCTTTTTTAAAAATAAAAAACAGAAGAGTCAGATTTCATACGTGTTAAGTAGTATAATAGTAAATCGTATTTAACAAGTTGGGAAGACGTCAGTTTTCATTGGTGTACAAAATGTCTACATGTAAATACTGGACTCACTGTTAAATGAAGGTGCTGCCATCAGTTTTTTAAAAATAACAAAATTATCATGCAGGTCAGCATGTGGAATCTTCATGTGACTGCAGGTGTGTGTGTGTCTGTGTCTGTGTATCTGTGTGTGTGTGTCTCTGTCTGTCTGTCTGCATACTTTTAATTCCTCAGGATTAGTGGAATGACAAAATGTGTGAAGGAAGATAAATGCTGACTATTTTAAGCAGCACAAAAATGTGAGGAGGAGGTGGAGGATAAAAAAAACAAAAACGATCAAGCAGGAAGAGGGACACGGGTATAAGACTAGAAGAAAAGATGAGTTTCTTTAAACTAGAAAAATCAAAGGGATATCTTTTCCCCTTACGGCAATAACCACTTTTTTCTAGGGCTTTATGCATTAACACCTAAAAAATAGATTTGCACTCTAAATACAAGCTGTCTCCAATGCATATCTTTGGAATTATTTTCCCCTCTGATTCCTTTGTGGTCTTATGACAAGGCCATACCCTCGTCTGACATTTTTAGTTAAGAAATACCAACCTAAGTTTTCTTTGATCATGCTGTTTTCCCTTGCCTGGAGACTCTGTTTCTTTCCTCACCAGCCAGTTTTTACCACTCTTCCAGGCTGGCTCAGCTGTTTCTCCACCCCGTCTGTCTTGACCCTCCTCCTTAGCCTTGCTGTGTTTGCTGGCTCTGTATTCTCAGATCACATTTCATTTAAATGAATACTTACTATCTCTCCCATGAGGTTGCTAACTACGAGCCCCAGAAGGGTATGGCCATGGCTTGTTCCAGTCTGCATTCCAGTAGTCTAATGAGATGTCCTGGTGCTCAATAAATCTTCTCTACGCTCAAGTGTATTAGAAGTTTAATGTTCCAGGCCTCAGTGAAGCTGAGGCTTACTTTCAGAGGAGACAGTCAGCTAGGGGTCATTTCTTGTCTAGCCCCTGATCATGTGTTTACAAGGGGCTTCCCTGGTGGCTCAGTGATAAAGAACCTGCTTGCCAATGCAAGAGGTGCAGGTTTGATCCCTGGGTCAGGAAGATCCCATGGAGGAGGAAATGACAACCCACTCCAGTATTCTTGCCTGGAGAATCCCATGGACAGATGAGCCTGGCGGGCTACAGTCCATGGGGGTCACAAAAGAGTTGGACATGACTGGGCGATTAAACAGCGGCCTGTTGACAGCCATTGTACGCTCTCTGCTGCAACGTCAAAACATGTCCTTTTCCACAAATGGAGTAAGCTCTTGTTGGGGAATAAAAAAATTATAATGACTGTTTTCCAGTAACATGTATATGTGAGTGGGAGACTAACGCTGTGGTTCTTTCTTTATTGAGGAGGAAGCATTTTCCTTCAGGCTCCATGCTTTAGGTGATTCTCATCGTTTCCTGCTTCCCATCGTCCGAGGATGGGTTCTGTGAGATTCTGGCTGGCCTGGCTAGAATTTTTTCGATCGTAGTCACGCAGTCTGCTGGGTCTCAGACTGTCATGCTTTTGTGAGCAGTCTTCCGTAGGTTTCTGAGGTGTGCAGGTAGAGCTCCCTCTCAGCTTGGGGGGAGCACTGCTTTCCCCGCCCCTCGGGGTGCCCCGTGATGTCTCTACTCGTGCAAAGCGTTCACTGCAGTGGCATAATTTTATTACAAGATCAGTAGTTTGAGGCTTCAGCGATGAATCTTAAAATAGGAATTCTCCTGTTAAGCTTCCGTGGCTAGCACCCTATCCTTCTTGCCTGTCTTTTTTTCTTTTTGAACTGGCTCCTTTTATTAATCCCAAGGGACCAAAGTCTAAGCACTCAGGACAACTGCCTCTTTAGGCAAACCTGAGCTCTGGCGCACTGTCCTGAGATGGGGCGCTGGCTTCCTTTCCCTCAGTCCCCTCCACCCTCCGGCAGCCACCAGGAGTCTGCAGGTCCTCCTAATTGCCTCTTTAGGTCAATTTTGTTATTTTCCACTTTCCTGTGTGCATTGTGCTAGAGGCTGAGGATCCAAGCCTGTAGCAGGCAGAGCCCTTTCTTAGTGACCTGATCATGGAGCTCCTTCCCAGCGAATCTGTTCCTATCAAATTTACTTTGAGCAAAACTGGATAGTTCCATCCTGGTAAGTAATGGTGGATCCAGGCATGCTATGGTGCCGTTCTCCAGTTCAAGCGTTGGTCTGTGTCGAGGTTTCTGTGACTATGTGTTTATTTAAAGACATGGCAAAGAAAAGTGAAGTCGCTCAGTCGTGTCTGACTCTTTGCAACCCCATGGACTATAGCCTACCAGTCTCCTCCAGGCAAGAATACTGGAGGGGTTGCCATTTCCTTCTCCAGGAGATCTTCCCAACCCACGGATTGAACCCAGGTCTCCCACATTGTAGGCAGACGCTTTACTGTCTGAGCCACCAGAAGGACNACTATTTTAAGCAGCACAAAAATGTGAGGAGGAGGTGGAGGATAAAAAAAACAAAAACGATCAAGCAGGAAGAGGGACACGGGTATAAGACTAGAAGAAAAGATGAGTTTCTTTAAACTAGAAAAATCAAAGGGATATCTTTTCCCCTTACGGCAATAACCACTTTTTTCTAGAGCTTTATGCATTAACACCTAAAAAATAGATTTGCACTCTAAATACAAGCTGTCTCCAATGCATATCTTTGGAATTATTTTCCCCTCTGATTCCTTTGTGGTCTTATGACAAGGCCATACCCTCGTCTGACATTTTTAGTTAAGAAATACCAACCTAAGTTTTCTTTGATCATGCTGTTTTCCCTTGCCTGGAGACTCTGTTTCTTTCCTCACCAGCCAATTTTTACCACTCTTCCAGGCTGGCTCAGCTGTTTCTCCACCCCGTCTGTCTTGACCCTCCTCCTTAGCCTTGCTGTGTTTGCTGGCTCTGTATTCTCAGATCACATTTCATTTAAATGAATACTTACTATCTCTCCCATGAGGTTGCTAACTACGAGCCCCAGAAGGGTATGGCCATGGCTTGTTCCAGTCTGCATTCCAGTAGTCTAATGAGATGTCCTGGTGCTCAATAAATCTTCTCTACGCTCAAGTGTATTAGAAGTTTAATGTTCCAGGCCTCAGTGAAGCTGAGGCTTACTTTCAGAGGAGACAGTCAGCTAGGGGTCATTTCTTGTCTAGCCCCTGATCATGTGTTTACAAGGGGCTTCCCTGGTGGCTCAGTGATAAAGAACCTGCTTGCCAATGCAAGAGGTGCAGGTTTGATCCCTGGGTCAGGAAGATCCCCTGGAGGAGGAAATGACAACCCACTCCAGTATTCTTGCCTGGAGAATCCCATGGACAGATGAGCCTGGCGGGCTGCAGTCCATGGGGGTCACAAAAGAGTTGGACACGACTGGGCGATTAAACAGCGGCCTGTTGACAGCCATTGTACGCTCTCTGCTGCAACGTCAAAACATGTCCTTTTCCACAAATGGAGTAAGCTCTTGTTGGGGAATAAAAAAATTATAATGACTGTTTTCCAGTAACATGTATATGTGAGTGGGAGACTAATGCTGTGGTTCTTTCTTTATTGAGGAGGAAGCATTTTCCTTCAGGCTCCATGCTTTAGGTGATTCTCATCGTTTCCTGCTTCCCATCGTCCGAGGATGGGTTCTGTGAGATTCTGGCTGGCCTGGCTAGAATTTTTTCGATCGTAGTCACGCAGTCTGCTGGGTCTCAGACTGTCATGCTTTTGTGAGCAGTCTTCTGTAGGTTTCTGAGGTGTGCAGGTAGAGCTCCCTCTCAGCTTGCGGGGAGCACTGCTTTCCCCGCCCCTCGGGGTGCCCCGTGATGTCTCTACTCGTGCAAAGCATTCACTGCAGTGGCATAATTTTATTACAAGATCAGTAGTTTGAGGCTTCAGCGATGAATCTTAAAATAGGAATTCTCCTGTTAAGCTTCCGTGGCTAGCACCCTATCCTTCTTGCCTGTCTTTTTTTCTTTTTCTTTTTGAACTGGCTCCTTTTATTAATCCCAAGGGACCAAAGCCTAAGCACTCAGGACAACTGCCTCTTTAGGCAAACCTGAGCTCTGGCCCACTGTCCTGAGATGGGGCGCTGGCTTCCTTTCCCTCAGTCCCCTCCACCCTCCGGCAGCCACCAGGAGTCTGCAGGTCCTCCTAATTGCCTCTTTAGGTCAATTTTGTTATTTTCCACTTTCCTGTGTGCATTGTGCTAGAGGCTGAGGATCCAAGCCTGTAGCAGGCAGAGCCCTTTCTTAGTGACCTGATCATGGAGCTCCTTCCCAGCGAATCTGTTCCTTTCCAATTTACTTTGAGCAAAACTGGATAGTTCCATCCTGGTAAGTAATGGTGGATCCAGGCATGCTATGGTGCTGTTCTCCAGTTCAAGCGTTGGTCTGTGTCGAGGTTTCCATGACTGTGTGTTTATTTAAAGACATGGCAAAGAAAAGTGAAGTCGCTCAGTTGTGTCTGACTCTTTGCAACCCCGTGGACTATAGCCTACCAGTCTCCTCCAGGCAAGAATACTGGAGGGGTTGCCATTTCCTTCTCCAGGAGATCTTCCCAACCCACGGATTGAACCCAGGTCTCCCACATTGTAGGCAGACGCTTTACTGTCTGAGCCACCAGAAGGACGTGGCAGTCTATCCTTATTCATGTCCTCAAGTATCCATAGCCCCTCTTCTATGAGGGGACTTCTTTGGGCTAACATTTGTAAGATGCTAAAGAGCTGGCTTGCCAATAGTCCCAAGTGTCTTCTGGGCACTCTGAAGCTAGTATGAACATGGCTATTAGGGGAAGCTTGAAGTTGGTTACTATGTAAGTAATGTGGGAAGATTTTGCTTTTAAGCCTTTGAAATGAAAAATAGAGACAGGAGGGGAAATGGCCCTTTGCTAAGAGAAAATGTTGAGGCATAAAAGGCGCCAGACAAGAGACAAAAGTTGTAGATTGTTGTTGGAGATGCTAGTGGTTCTGTGTATGTTTCAGATGGGAGTCACAATGGAGTCCTTGATGACGGTCTGATATGTCAAAACTCCCTAGTTGTATTATGGACATCTTGATCTAGAACCCACATTCAGACCAAAGAGATGTGCTACCAGTGTTGCCATCCAAAGCCACTATGTGGAACCAATATATCCTAGATGCGTCTGCGTACTCAGACATTTCTCTTTCCTGTTTTTAAACAGATCCACTTATTTATGTATGCATATATTTATGTGCATACTTATGTAAATCCCACTCTGAATTCTCGCTAGTTGGGATGTGATGATTGACAGGGAAGCACTGTTTTAGGAAATCTGATGTGAGGTGTAGTGTGGGCAAGGAAACTCTTCTTATTGATCCCTTTGTCACTGATCAGTTAGTTGCATTGATGTCTGGGAAGGAAGTCAGAACAGATTTAGAGAATAACCTTATTTTTTTGTCAACTGAGGTAGGTAGCTCATTCAGTCAGTAATCAGTTATGACANCCCTTTGTCACTGATCAGTTAGTTGCATTGATGTCTGGGAAGGAAGTCAGAACAGATTTAGAGAATAACCTTATTTTTTTGTCAACTGAGGTGGGTAGCTCATTCAATCAGTAATCAGTTATGACAACTGACAGTGTGCCATGATATAGAGGTGAGCGGCCCAGGGATGGTCCCTGACCTCAAAGAACACCACAGCATGGTATGACAATACTACCATTAAGGTGTCAGGGACCAGGAACACTTGGAGAAGAGGCATCTGACTTAGACAGGACTTCACAAAGGCGGCCTGGAGGAGATAGGACTTGAACTGTGTTGCAAAGGATAAGGAGGGCACAGAGGGACAGGACAGGAGAGAGAGGAATTCCTGGAAAAGGACTGAGCAAAATGGAGGCAGGCAGCCATCAGCATATTTGGGGGCTGTTGCTGGATGGGGACTGCAGCATTAATAAATTCACAGCCCTGTTTACCTCCCACTGTGTAATGGGAAGAGAGGGAAAGAAAGAAAGGTGAGAGGAAGGAGGGAGACAAATTATGGAAGCACAAGTTATATTTGGGAAGACAGAGAGGTGGATCTAGTTTCTTAGCCTTTTTAAGCCTCATTTAAAAATCATATTCAATTGCAAACTGACAGTCCATGCATCTGGCATGCAGAAATATATATATATTTTAAGTTGAGCCAACATTTAACAATTGGAGATTTTACTCAAAAATAGAGATGCCTGGATTCTTTTTTGTTTTTAATCAGAAGATCTGGCCAGCCAGGTTCCTGTTCTCCCAAGGGCACAAAAGCTGTTGTCCCTCTTGGGTGAGGAGTCAGTTGTCTCATCCTCTGCAGCCCCATCACCCCGGGGTCTGCNTCAATTGCAAACTGACAGTCCATGCATCTGGCATGCAGAAATATATATATATTTTAAGTTGAGCCAACATTTAACAATTGGAGATTTTACTCAAAAATAGAGATGCCTGGATTCTTTTTTTTTTTTTAATCAGAAGATCTGGCCAGCCAGGTTCCTGTTCTCCCAAGGGCACAAAAGCTGTTGCCCCTCTTGGGTGAAGAGTCAGTTGTCTCATCCTCCGCAGCCCCATCACCCCGGGGTCTGTGCTGGTCACTCGCGCCAGCCTCACCTCTGTTACACGTCACTAGACCCATTCAGTGATTTCTAAAGTCCTACATCAATTTACAAATCCATCATTCTTTGAAAAAAAAAAAAAGTTCTGGAAGAAAATATACAGATTCTGCAGCGCCCAGGTCTGAATGTCTTATGTGAAAGTGGTTTATCTCTTCTGAATGGCGAGCATTCAGGGGTCGAAAACCCCGTTCTCTAAGAAGGCTAAGAAGGCGGGCACCAGGGGGCTTGTGAAGCGGTGGGTGGGGTGGGGGAAGAGGATGGAGCCTGTGATGAGAGGAGGNTACGGACACTTCTCCCACTGTCCTGCATATGTTAGGCTGGCTTTCTCTTACAAGTTGAAATTTTGAACCAGCTGGAAGTAGATAATATCATGGTGGTTACACCACCGCAAGGATAACCATACCTCACCTGTAAAACATTACACATGTATCTCATTGGGTCCCCACCATAATCCTACAGGATTGACAAGACAGCTACTCTTCAATCCTTTGTTAAGAGGAAGGGCAATAAAGGGCGCAAGAGATGGAACAGATGCTGATTTTATCCCTCAATGCAAACTCAGACCCACGCACACGTGTCCTCCATTGTCACTGTCCGCTTCTCTGCCACCATCATCTTGTCACCTGGGCATTTGTAGAAGACTAGCAACAGTCTCCTTGCTTCATGCTTAGCCCCTCTGGTTGATTGTTTACATAAATGTCAGAGTGCCTTTATGAAGTATAAATCATACCATATCACTGTAAGTTTAAGAGCCTTTCATGGTTCCTTTTTTTTTTTTTTTTAGAATGAACTCCAGGCTTTGTGACACAGTTTGCAGAGCCTACCGTGCCCTAGCACGTGACCGCCTCTGCAGCCTCATCCCATGCTGTTCTCCATTCACTCTGATCCCTCGGTGCCATTAGATTTCAGGCTCATCAGGTTATCTTCTGCCCTGGCGAGTCTCTCCCCACCCTCCCCGTGGCTAACTTGTGGTCATTTGCAGACTCCACTTTTAATTCTGCTTCCTCAAGAGGGCATCCCTGCAGTTTCAGTCTCAAACAGCCCCGCTCACTTTCTCTTTGTTTGTATCCCAGCCTGATCTTGTTGAGCTGGACATCATTCACGGTTACGTCTGCCTGTGGTCCTCTCTGTTTGAGGGTGGTTTTCCTCCCCTGACTGCAAGGTTGCTGAGGACAAGGTTGCTTCCCTGGTGGTTCAGATGGTAAAGCGTCTGCCTGCAATGCAGGAGGCCTGGGTTTGATCCCTGTGTCAGGAAGATCCCCTGGAGAAGGAAATGACAACCCACTCCAGTTACTCTTGCCTGGAAAACTGCATGGACGGAGGAGCCTCGTAGGCTACAGTCCATGGGGTTGCAAAGAGTTGGACACGATTGAGCGACTTCACTTTCCTTCACCTGACTGCAAGGTTGCTGAGGACCAGGTCCAGGGAAACTTGTTTTACCAGTGACCGTTCAGCACATAGCTCACTGCCTTCCTCAGAACCAGGCCACTAGATACATTTGTTAAATAGGGAGGGGATGATGGACCCAAGAAGGCACAGATGGGCAACAGTGGTGTGAGATGGTGCCGCTCTGCCTCTGAAATAATTCCTGATTCCCTCTGGTTTTGTTCTTGCTGAAAACACGACCGAGGGTTCCTGGCGGAGCCTGTAGCTGTGCACATAGTGGGAGCTTAATCCACCTCTGAATACGTGAACTGGTGTGTAACGAATGAGCAAGTGATAAGCATGCATCCTGAGCGACCCCACGGCTGGGCTTTCTTTGTGCAGATGGTGTTAGAATGTCCCAGCCCCCAAGTTGCACTACCCTCCTCCCTGCTTTAGTGGGCTGGATAACCGCCCCTTCCCCCCGCCACCTGCACACATGCTGCCCTTGCACCGGAGAGCCCCTGACCTGTCATTGTCCCTTTCTCTTGCCACTGCTGAAGTCTGTTCTGAGTGAGGAAGCAGCTTGGTTATAAAACAAAAGCCCCGGTGTTTTTCTTTTCCTGAAGAATACCATCAGGGCGAAGGCTATGATTAATACACATAATTGAAACAAATGGCAGCTAACTGCAGAAAACCATCTCCCAGCTGTTGGAGGAAGGAAATTGCTGACAGCCGGTCCCCATTGAGTGGCTACCAAATGAGCGGAGCTGCTAGGAGCAGCGAAGAATGCACATCACCCTCCACGGCCCTCCGGGGATGCTGCTTGGGCCAGAGAGGCCCTAAGGACTCTGGCTTGTGTGTGAGCTTCACCATCCAATTGTGATGTCATTGGTTCTTGGGGCGGGGGCTCAGAGCTGGGTGTTCTGTGTCTAGGGGATGACTCGGCAGGAGGTGGCTCTGTCCTGCAGAGCGTATAGAATCCTTCTCTCCCAGGCAGCACTACTGCAGATTCCGGGATGAATCTCCTTATGAGGAGATGCTTCTTTCACACTTCTCTCCTTCCCCTTGTTCAACCATCCTCTGGTAGTAGGGTGGGGAGACCGGTAGGCAGGAAAGAGATTTGGGTTCTTGCTTTCAGTCTGCTTCTTCATCCTGATCAGACCTTTGACCTTCTGAAGCTCAATCTGTAATGTAAGATAGCAGACTGAGAGATCTCTGTCTTTCAAGTTTTAAGAATCAGTGAGAAAAACAAGGTATATATATATATATACACACATATTGTAAGTGTATATATGTATTTATATACTTTATGTAGATATTTATCTCCTATCATCCTTCTCTGCCCACCATTTGACAGCACCCCAAAAGTTATATGGTTCTTGTGTCCGGGTTAAGATGTGTCTGGCTAAGCTCATTCAGGTACAGGCTTTTGTGAACACATAAATCAGAAGCCAAGAAACCTGAAGCCAGACACACTCAGTGCACGCAAGCTTCTTTAGGCTACCATGCCAGGAGTGAACACATGTACTTTATTTTGTCCATGTCATAATTCACTCATTTATTCAACAAGTATTCAACATGTACAATTAATATATGCAAGATGGAGGGAATCCCAGAATCAGCAAATAAAATTGGTTTCTATGTGATACAGTAAGAAAAATATCCATCTGGCAAACTAAGTATAGGAAAGATCTAATGAACACTCCCTCCCCTGCACTCTGTCAATTTTCCTTCTGCTCCACATTAACAAGTGTTCCAGGGCAGCTTCTGCCGACGACACACGAGCTAAATGTCAGCCATGTCTTACTTGCACATATACCTTTGTTTTGACAAAAGTAAAACATCTCAGACACCAAACAAGTGAGAAACAAAGCCTTGGGCTAAGGTGTGCTATAGTGTTTGATGCGGCTCTTTCTTCTGGGTCTTCGGCAGTGAGAATGGTGTCCTGTGGCTCACCTACCCCAGCATTACTAAGAAAGTCAAAGTGGTCATCGCCCAGTCATATCTGACTCTTTGCGACACTATGGACTGTAGCCTGCCAGGCTCTTCTGTCCATGGGATTTTCCAGGTGAGAATACTGGAGTGGCTTGCCATTCCTTTCTCCAGGAGATATTCCTGACCCAGGGATCCAACCCAGGTCTCCTGCACTGCAGGCAGATTCTTTACCTGAATCTGGCGCACATCTGAGCCACCAGGTGTGATCACTAAGAAGCTGAGTGCAGAACTTGGGCCCGGACGTGCTGGGAAGTCAGCCGAAGGGCAGCAGCAGCAGCAGGCCAGCCTTGGGATTGAGTCCACCATAGCGCCCATCCCTCCGGAAGCCTGTCTGCTCTGTGAGTGCTGACTCTGGAAGTGCGTGCTCCGAGTGAGTATCAGGGCCTCGGAAATAGCTTGGAGAGAAGGTTCTCCCAGAGGAACTCACCTTAGTGAGCTTCCTCCTTGTGCTCTCTGCTGTTCATCATCTCTTTATCCTCAAACAATCCAAGATGTAACGCACTCTTCTTTGTGTGAATAAGAAAACTGAGGATCACAAAAATTAGACGCGTTTCTTCAAGGCAACCCTGTTAGCTGCAGGCATCAATAGTAACATATTTTTTAGTGCTTTGGTGCCAAAGAAGAAAAAACAATTTCTTTCTTCAAATAGAAGGGGACTTCAGTAGGGATTAAATGGGGAAAGAGCATTATTAGAACTTTGGGAGTTTCACGTCTATCTCTGCCCTCTGATTATTTCTGTGACTTTTATGTGTGACTCCCTAATGGGGTAGCCAGTCAATTTTGGAACCTTATATAAGTGACCTTTAAATCCGTTACTGTTTGCAACCAAGATCGTCTCCTTGAGGAGTTCCATCAGGGAGGGAGGAGCGTTATCCAGAAGCCGGAAGCCTTCACGTGATGCTTTCGTTTTCTTCAGGGCATCTCCGCCACCTCAGGTGAGAGTCACAGGATGTGACTGAGATGAAAAGCCACTGAACGTTGGGAAAAGGTTGAGGAGCAGTGCCCTCTTGTCACACTGTCACTTTTCACGTGGATAACCTTGCTTCTAAAATTATATTTTGAATTTTCCATTTACTCTCACTGCTATAGAGTGAATGTCCTTCCTCCAACCCCTCGAATCCATATGTTGAAGCCCTAATGCCCAATATGACTGTATTTGGAGAGGAAGTCTTCGAGAGGGATCAGGTTTATATAGGATTATAAGGGCAGAGTCCTCAAGATGGGATTAGTACCTTAAAAGGAAGAGAGGGACTTTCCTGGTGGTCCAGCGGTTAAGAATCCACCTGCCAGTGCCAGGAACATGGGTTCAATCCCTGTTCTGGGAAGGTCCCATAGGCCATGAGGGAACTAGGCCCTTGTGCCAAAACTGCTGAAGCTCGTGCAACCCTTGAGTCCACGCTCTGCAACAAGAGAAGCCACAGCAGTGAGGAGCCCACGCACCGCAGCAGAGAGCCGCACTCACTCACTGCAGCTGCAGAAAGCCATCACACAGCAGAGACGACCAGGCACAGCCAAAAAGTGAAAGTCGCTCAGTCCTGTCCTGTCCCACTCTTTGCGACCCCAGGGACTGTCGCCTGCTGGTCTCCTTTGTCCATGGAATTCTCCATGCCAGAATACTAGTGTGGGTAGCAAGCAGTTCCCTTCTCCAGGGGATCTTCCCAACCCAGGGTTTCGAACCCATGTGTCCCGCATTGCAGGCAGATTCTTGACCATCTGAGCCACCAAGCCCAAAATACTACTAATAAAGAAATCGAGGGCCTTCCCTGGTGGTCTGGTGGTTGGGGCTCTGGGCTTGCAGTGCAGGGGGCCCAGGTTCGGTCCCCGATCAGGGAAGTAAGATCNATTCTTGACCATCTGAGCCACCAAGCCAAAAATACTACTAATAAAGAAATCGATAAAACTTGTATTTTTAAAAAAAGAGGAAGAGAGACCAGAGCATGGTCATTTCTGTCTCAAGTGAGGATTCAGGAAGAAGACCGCCATCAGCAAACAAGGATCTTACCAGGCACCTGGTAATCCGCCAGCACCTTGATCTTGGACTTCTTAGCTGCAGGACAGAGAGAGACACATGTTTGTTGTTTACACTACTCAGTCTATAGGATTTTGTTACAGCAGCCCTCGGTGACTAAGAGACCTGCCTATTAGGTGAANTCTGTCTCAAGTGAGGATTCAGGAAGAAGACCACCATCAGCAAACGAGGATCTTACCAGGCACCTGGTAATCCGCCAGCACCTTGATCTTGGACTTCTTAGCTGCAGGACAGAGAGAGACACGTTTGTTGTTTACACTACTCAGTCTATAGGATTTTGTTACAGCAGCCCTCGGTGACTAAGAGACCTGCCTATTAGGTGAAACAGGGCTAGAGAGTACCTTCCAGGTGTGTGTGTGTGGGTCGGGGGGCGGACCTTAATTTATTCCCTTGGGAATCAATTAGCAAGTTGGCATCCTGATGATAGGGTCTGATGAAAGAAGTAAGAGTGCATTTGAAATTGTTTCAACTTTGAGACACTTTTTATCATTCAGACATACACAGACAGAGTGTTTACTGAGGTGTTGCCCTGGCCCTTTGCATAATATTTGGATAGCACAGTCCTTTTCTGCATGCAGATAGTGTGTTAGATGGCTAGAAAAATAACCTGCTTGAACTGCTTCTCATTTATTCCCCTTCCCTCTCGTATCTTTGTTCACAGTAAGCACATCAATATAGAGCAGCTAGAAAGTGAGTACTTCTCCAGCAAAGGTGCGTGTGGGTTTCAGTGGGTGCCACTGCATCTCAGAACAGCAGGTATGGCAAGGGGAAATCCCTGAAAAAGCAGGCACACCTTTTCCTGGAGTGGACAGTGGCGGTGGCTTTGGTGTCTGGGCATCAGAATGTGGAGGAAGATGAGAGGACCATATTAAGTTTATGCTGCTGGAAATGACAATGAAAGCCAAGTCAGAAGATGAGGATGGTGATTTGTCGAGTGCTTACTATATGTCAGGTTCTGTTGTAAATGCTTTCCATGTGTTCATTCATATCTCACTGCAACCTCAGGTGAGACTGGATGTTATTATTCTTATACTCATTTTATAGGTGTTGAAAAGGAGGCTTTGTGAGTTCAACTTCCCTGGTTCACATCGGTTAACCATGAGGGTCAGTGTAAGAGACCCACAACTCTCCACAAGATATCAAACAAGAGTTCCTGTTAGTTTGGGAGGGATTGTGATTCTGGAAATTCTAATCTTTCAACTTCAGAAGCACCTGCCAGCATTTTAAAGGGATGTTTAATTCCTCTGTGTTATCAGCTGTCAGAGTAAGGAAGAGCATGGACTTGGGTAAAGATTGAATCGGAGCCATATGCTGTCTAGTTCCAGAACCCGAATGGCAAGAACCAGCAGCATTTAGAGCATGAGGAGATATTTTTGGAGCCCTATCTGCTCTTGCATTGTCCCCCAGTTATGTGAAGCACCTAGAAAAGTGTTTTTTCTGTTTTTCAGAAAACTAGATTTCCTTCTATTTTCATAAAGAAATAAGAAACTTAGTAATTTCTCCTCCTTAATAAAATCCCTTAAATGTTGACTTCACTAGCTATATAGTTTCCAATTTAGTCATGTTAATCTGAAATTAACCTTTGAACACTGTGGATTGGGGAGGATTTATAAAACCACATGAGAAAATGGCCATTCTGTTTTGTGGGGTCAAGTCAGTGAATTGGTACCTATCCCCACTATTCAGGGCAGTTATTTATATTCAAGTAACAAGTGCACTAATTATGAAAGATTCATTTTTAAGTCTCTTGCAAGATTTCCACACAAATACAGCAGAGATCTTTTTTCCTTTATATCCTTAGAGATAATAAAATCAGCCTTTCTTTCAAAGTGCATTTGTTAATTTTTAAAAATTGTCATACTGACCTTTCTTCCAATTAGGATGAATTAGTGAGACTTTTGTTCTGTTAAGTTGTATGTTAAGTACCATTGACCTTGCTTGAATTTTCTACCTCAGAGTCCTCTGTTTTGGTTGATGCGGTTACTTGCTTGCATCTATTATTTGGGATAGCTTTTTAAAAGCTGCCACTTTGGGGCAAGGTGGACTGACCTCTGAAATGCATTTGGACATTTGGACACTTATGATAGGGGCTGGCACTAGGTGGGTGGTAGACTCGCAGATTTAAGTACAGAGGGTATACTTACAGCCTATTAGTTCTAAAGCATTGGTGCTCTGAGAGGAGACTTTTCTGGCTGNCTAATTAGGATGAATTAGTGAGACTTTTGTTCTGTTAAGTACCATTGACCTTGCTTGAATTTTCTACCTCAGAGTCCTCTGTTTTGGTTGATGCAGTTACTTGCTTGCCTCTATTATTTGGGATAGCTTTTTAAAAGCTGCCACTTTGGGGCGAGGTGGACTGACCTCTGAAATGCATTTGGACATTTGGACACTTATGATAGGGGCTGGCACTAGGTGGGTGGTAGACTCTTGCAGATTTAAGTACAGAGGGTATACTTACAGCCTATTAGTTCTAAAGCATTGGTGCTCTGAGAGGAGACTTTTCTGGCTGGCAATAAAATGCCATTTTGAAATTTAAAGTTAAAAGGTGAAATGGGATGTAGCTGGGTCAGTGCCTTGTGATCCTCTGAATTAGTGATTACTTGGAAATTCCACCTCCTGCCCTCCTGGGGGGTGAACAACCTTTGAGACAGCATCCGCTGCCCACAGTTGTCACCCAAGACAAAACCCATGTGTGACTTAGGACAAGAAAGAGCCATGTTGCAAAATGGTGATGGCAGAAGTATTGAAAGGATGCTCTGGTGCAGCTCATTCACTTCCTGCAGGCCTTTTGTTCTCTGATGGTTTTGTGATCATGTAAAATTCAGCTGATTTGTCTTCTGGTCCTGCCAAACCTTTTCACTGTGGCCAGAGAACATGCTGGGAATTTGGGGCCTGGGAATCCCTTAGAGAATTTTTCTCTCTTCCCTTTGGCCCCCGAAAGTAATGAGCTTTGGGGAGAAAAAAATCCTAGAAAACTGAATAGCCTTCTGTTGATTTTCATACTCTCACAGAGCTTACAGTCAGCACTGCTTTTTTTTTTTTTGTTTAATTAATTAATTTATTTTAATTGGAGGCTAATTACTTTACAATATTGTAGTGGTTTTTGCCATACATTGACATGAATCAGCCATGGGTGTACATGTGTCTCCCATCCTGAACCCCCATCCCACATCCCTGCCCATTCCATCCCATCCCTCAGGGTCATCCCAGAGCACTGCTTCTTAATGTGGTACAAAGACACCCCCCCACACTCCCCCTCCCCTCCAATGAATGGAGGATGATTTNCTCCCATCCTGAACCCCCATCCCACATCCCTGCCCATTCCATCCCATCCCTCAGGGTCATCCCAGAGCACTGCTTCTTAATGTGGTACAAAGACACCCCCCCACACTCCCCCTCCCCTCCAATGAATGGAGGATGATTTGGGCAGAGTAGGGAAGGCACTCAGGGTTATTAGCAAGTGCTTCTCTTCCAGCAAGGCCATGAGCTAATGTAATTTGTGGGAGAAATGGTCTGGATTGTGTATTTCTTGAAGTTTACATATTTTCATTTCTTAAACCTGGCAAGGCAGAAGCTGTGTCTTAGAAATTGCTGTCCTCTTGCATTAAGGTTCTTTGAAGCAACTGATGTGTCTTGTTTTAAGATTTAAAGTGTAATTTTTCATAGGCTGTTAACAGTGAGCACTGTTGCTGTTTGGTCGCTAGGTTGTGGCCGACTCTGNTATTTTCATTTCTTAAACCTGGCAAGGCAGAAGCTGTGTCTTAGAAATTGCTGTCCTCTTGCATTAAGGTTCTTTGAAGCAACTGATGTGTCTTGTTTTAAGATTTAAAGTGTAATTTTTCATAGGCTGTTAACAGTGAGCACTGTTGCTGTTTGGTCGCTAGGTTGTGGCCGACTCTGCAACCCCGTCGACTGTAGCCCACCAGACTCCTCTGTCCCTGAGATTTCCCAGGCCAGAGGAAGTGCAGCTTTAAAATAGGTGGTCATTTACTTAAGAAAGGGCTTTGGCTGTCTCTAAAGTGTGGGAAATTCTTTTCGTCCAACAACACATGAAACTCTCAAATTGTCAGCTGACTTGTGTGCTGATGTATCTTAGTCCCCCTCTCTTTAGGCAGAGCGTGTATAAAGGGCTGGCGCTCGTAGATTCCATTCTCTATGCTAGCACACATGCCCCTCCCATGCAGCTAGGGAAATAACAAGGACCTGATTGGAAAGGAGGTTCATGGTTGTAGGGCTGGACACCCAGTAGACATTTAATGAATCCTTTGATTATTGTGTCTTCTCCTTGGCTTTCAGCCCAGTGTAGATTTTCTCTGGCCTGTAGCTGAGAGCTGATACGTGCAGACTTGTTTGTTTTACATATGTAGCTAGTAGTCAAAATGCTTCCTCCACTCGTATGAAGGCAGGACAAGCATTAGGCACAGTCAGAACTGGCAGTTGCTAGGAGATGGGATATGAGGGACTCCGTGGAGTTCCCCCAACCAAAAGAAATAGCCTTTCTAATCCCTGAAATATTACAATTATGGGTTGATGCCATTGGATCGAGCAATGCCCCTTCCTTAAAGAAATGCAAGTTCTCTCACATGGAGGAATGACTATTGTGTGCTTAATATAATCTTTGATGGGCTTCCCTGATAGCTCTGCAGTAAAGAATATGCCTCCTGTGATGCAGGAGACAAGGGTTCGATCCCTGGGTTGGGGAGATCCCTGGAGGAGGAAATGGCAACTCACTTCAGGATTCTTGACTGGGAAATCTCATGGACAGAGGAGCTTGGCAGGCTACAGTCCATGGGGTCACGAAGAATTGGACACGACTGAGTGACTAATCATCATGTGTGTAATCTTTGGTGGTCACAAAGGGTATTAATACAAGTAAGATGCATTATGAGATGCACTATGCTTTGTCAGGAAGGTTAGGGTTGTGTTCTTGTTTGTTATTTAATTTTTTTTTTAAATTTACCCTCTGATTGATGGAAGACCAAGGATGCTAACTATCCATTGCCAACAGAAGGTCACTGGCAACCTCTGTGTACTTTGCAGGGAAGCAAGTTTGTTTTGAAATTAGCCTGGCTTGCCTGCATCTGGGAGGGACTCGGGCAGAGAAAGCCCTGCATGCAGGAGCTGAAAGGGAGTGTTTCTTACCTCCAGACCCGCAGGACACAGGTTATCCCTGGCCCCCACCGCCCCCTCCCCCCCACACTGGGAAGTGAGGCGGAAATGACTCTTGGCCATCAGCCACAGTTTTAGAACTTCCTTTGGCCTGAATTCTTGGCAGATCGAAGTGGGCTTTGAGGCTTCAGAGGAGGGATCAGCGATTGATCTCACTCCATGTGTGTGTGAGGTTTGAGGCTGCATGGTGAGGCAGTACAGGGCGTGGTGAAAAGTGAATTTGGGTCAGCCAAACCCGGGTGTGAGCCTTGATGCNTCCTTTGGCCTGAATCCTTGGCAGATCGAAGTGGGCTTTGAGGCTTCAGAGGAGGGATCAGTGATTGATCTCACTCCATGTGTGTGTGAGGTTTGAGGCTGCATGGTGAGGCAGTACATGGCGTGGTGAAAAGTGAATTTGGGTCAGCCAAACCCGGGTATGAGCCTTGATGCTGCCTCTTACCAGCTGAGCCACCAGGGGCAGATTACAGAGCCTCCACTCTCATGTCCGGAGAACACAGACCGTGATGACCATGCTTGCCTCTCGGAGTTGCATAGGACCAGTCAAGGAGGGGAGTATGGTGCTCAGTGCATGGTCAGATCTCCAGAGCCAGTTACCACCATTATTCTTAAATAGTGAAAAGCTAACAAATCAGTGTAAGGGCACAAACCACTTGGAGCTACTGTGCCAGAGGGTCCATTTAGACCTTGACCTCCAGCAAATACTNGAGGGGAGTATGGTGCTCAGTGCATGGTCAGATCTCCAGAGCCAGTTACCACCATTATTCTTAAATAGTGAAAAGCTAACAAATCAGTGTAAGGGCACAAACCACTTGGAGCTACTGTGCCAGAGGGTCCATTTAGACCTTGACCTCCACCAAGTACTCAACTTCACCTTCCTTTGTATAGCTTGTTAGATGGTGAGTTCTAACCACGGCATGGAGCTTTCCTTCACTTCTCTAACCAGGGTGGGGTGGGGCGGGGTGGTATTGAGACTGCTGTGTCTGAAAAAGCATCCTGTCAGCATAGTTCATGGCATATTCAATTGGACAGAGAAATGAAATCAATCTCTCACAGATCTGCAGAAAACTGTCATCATGGGTGCTCCCTAAATTGTCCAGAGGTAAAGGGGTATAGCATTATTTTTCCCCCCTTCAGAATCAATGTAAAACTTAGAAAAAATAATTCTCTTTTGTCTTTAGACATGTTTGTTTGTTCTGACCTCTCTGTGAAAGTGATGGTTGCTCAGTTGTGTCTGATTCTTTACAATCATGTGGGCTGTATAGCCCACCAGGATTCTCTGTCCATGGAATTTTCCAGGCAAGAATATTGGAGTAGGTGGCCAGTCTTTTCTCCAGGGGATCTTCCTAACCCAGGGAANCTTTTGTCTTTAGACATGTTTGTCTGTTCTGACCTCTCTGTGAAAGTGATGGTTGCTCAGTTGTGTCCGATTCTTTACGATCATGTGGGCTGTATAGCCCGCCAGGATTCTCTGTCCATGGAATTTTCCAGGCAAGAATATTGGAGTGGGTGGCCAGTCTTTTCTCCAGGAGATCTTCCTGACCCAGGGAATGAACCTGGGTCTCCTGCATCGTAGGCAGAGCCACCGGCAAAGTGGTTGGATGTATATATTCATCTCCCCAGATGTGGTCTTAGTGTCAGATAAAAGTTACCAATGCATTTCAGATGAGGCGGGAAGGGATGCCGTTTGCCAGGTGGGAGTGACACAAGGTGTGTCTTCGTGGGGTCTTGGGAGGGCCTTGAAGGATGGATTTGAGGCTGTTGACAGGTAGTAGGCTCATCTGTGTTACTGAGACAAGGAGCTCTGCATTCAGGGAGTTCCTGGACCACTTGGCATGCTTGTCAGGGCTGCAGGGAGTGGAGCGCCTTTTTATATGTCACCAGCTATTGCATGCCATTGCTGCTTCCTTTCTTGTCCTTTTCATTTTCCTTCACCAGCATGGTTCTCCGATTTATTAACAGCCTTTTCATGACTGCTGCAGCCATCAAGATGAGCAATAAAGAGGCCGGAGAGAATCCAGTCTCCTCGTGCTTGTCCCTCTCCACGGTGTTGGCTTATCTTTTGTTTCCCCTGTTTTTTTCTTTTAAAGAAAGTTATGTGTTGCTGCTCTGCATCAGTCTAGAGTCTCTTTGCCCCCTCCTTCATTCTCTTTTACTGATTTTAATTGTTTTGGTGCTTTTGTTTTTCCCTGGACTTGAGCACGATGGGAAAGGTCAGCTGTCAGAAGAGGGGCTGAACATGGCTGATAAGGCTTTCAGGAGATTGCAGAGGAGTCATTCAGCAGCATTCCCTCCCTGAAGTCCTAGAGTCTGCAGTGATGCAGGGGAAAAAGAAAAGGAAGCTCAGAGTAGCAGAGGTAACCCAGATTGAGGGCGTGGCTTAGCCATGTGCGCTCTGGGCAGAGTGCTGCTTACCCAGAGCCCTGCTTGCCCAGAGCCCTTCTCCAGAGAAAGGAGTTGCCCAGTTCCACTGAGCTCTGGGACATGCATGTAGTGTGTATCTGGATGTGACACGTGGGCAGGAGGCCTTGGAGAAAAAACTCAAGTGAGAACTCGGCATCCGGCATCTTGGAGATCAAACTTCTGGAGTTGGCCCTTCAGTTACTGGGTTCATGTGTCCACCCCGTTGTTATTTTGCAACTAACTCACTTACATAGAAACCAGAAAGCCTGGGTTTTTGGTCTTGCCTCAACTGCTAATTGCTTTGGACAAATGCTGAACTGTGCTAGGCTTGTATAAAGAAGTAGAAAATGATTTTCAAAGTACCTTCCATCACTAATGGCTAAATTTCACTTTACCAACCCTATCTGCAAGGCATCAGTAAGAAGCATACCCTTCCTTGAACATGGATGTGAAAACGTGTTAATTCCTTTTTCCCTCAGTGCCTTGAGATAAACCCCAAATCATGGGTTTTGGGATTCATCCGTGTAGCCTGTCCATCAGGATATTCATGGTGAGCCTTTAAGGAAATGGTACACATCTTCTGCAATGGAAAAAAAGAGAATAGATTGTATGAATAGTAATATCAGGTTGCAATAATTCTCTGTGTTTTTTAAAAACCTGGTCACACTTCAGGATGACCCAGTTGGAGGATACTTTCCACTTTAGCCTACCCTAGAAATGTGATAGGGCTCTTCTGTTTTCACTCTTGACCTCCCACATGACTAGTGCTCTCAAAATGTGGTGTCTGCATGGATGGCTAAGTGATCAGGTGAGTGACTTACAGGCTTCAGGTAACACATTGTCAGCTCTCTTTGTTTGACTCTCAGTAATGATTACACGAGGCTTCTCAGGTGGCTCAGTGGTAAAGAATCCATCTGCCTACGATGCAGGAGAGCAGGTTTGATCATTGGGTTGGGAAAATCCCCTGGAATAGGAAATGGCAATGCCGTCTAATATTCTTGCCTGGAGAATGCTATGGATAGAGGAGCCTGGCCAGTTACAGTCCATAGGGTCCCAAAGAGTCAGAACTGCCTAAGAGACTAAACAGCAGCAACAGTGATTGGATACAATGTGGGCTTTGGGTAGATAATGCCGAATGTGAAAGGTGTGTAATCCGATTATATTGGTAGGTCTGCTGTCTTGCCATAGAAACCAGCAGGAGATGAATAAAACTTGGCTAGCTTGAGAGTCATCAAAGAGGGTTCCTATCCAAACTGGCTACTCCTGATCTCAGGAGAAGGCTTTTTATATAAAACCTGACTCTTTTATTTTTTTTAAATTGAAGTATAGTTGGTATATAGTATTACATCCATTATGGGCATACAGTATAGTGATTTATAATTCTTAAAGGTTATGCTCCACTTAGTTATTGTAAAATATTGGCTGTGTTCCCTGTGCTGTATAATATATCCTTGTAGCTTATTTTATACATAATTGTTTGTATCCCTTACCCCTCACCCCGAAACTGTCCCTCTTTGGTTACCTCTCCCCACTGGTAACCACTCATTTGTCCTGTACATCTGTGAGTCAGCTTCTTTTAAAAAAAGATTTATTTATTATTTGGCTCCGCTGGGTCTTAGTTGGGATACTCAAATCTTTGATCTTCATTATCGCATGTGGTATGTCTAGCTGTGGTATGTGAGATCTGCTACTGCTACTGATAAGTTGCTTCAGTTGTGTACCACCCTGTGCGACCCCATAGATGGCAGCCCACCAGACTCCCCCAGTCCCTGGGATTCTCCAGGCAAGAACACTGGAGTGGGTTGCCATTTGCATGAAAATGAAAAGATTTAGTAGGGATCAAATCCAGGGCCCTTACACTGGGAGTGCAGTCTTAGCCACTGGGCCATCAGGGAAGTTCCTCTTTTTTTGTTATATTCACTAATTTGTTATATTTTTTAGATTCTACAAATAAGTGATGTCTTACAATTTGTCTGATTTATTTTACTTAGCATAATGCCCTCTACGTCCATCCATGTTGTTGCGAATGGCAAAATTTCATTGCTTTTTTTATGACTGTGTAATATTTATGACTGTGTAATATTTAATATATATTAAATATATATGTGTGTGAATATATATACACACTTAGCAATGTAAGTATTGCTGCTGCTGCTGCTGCTAAGTCACTTCAGTCATGCCCCACTCTGTGTGACCCCAAAGACAGCAGCCCACCAGGCTCCCCCATCCCTGGGATTCTCCAGGCAAGAACACTAGAGTGGGTTGCCATTTCCTTCTTCAATGCATGAAAAGTGAAAAGTGAAAGTGAAGTCGCTCAATCGTGTCCAACTGTTCGCAACCCCATGGACCGCAGCCTACCTGGCTCCCCCGTCCATGGGATTTTCCAGGCAAGAGTACTGGAGTGGGGTGCCATTGCCTTCTCCGGTAAGTACTGCTAAGTCCCTTCCATCATGTCTGACTCTGACTGCAGCCCGCCAGGTTCCTCTGTCCATGAGATTCTCCAGGCAAGAGCACTGGAGTGGCTTGCATTTCCTCCTCCATATTTGTGTGTGTGTATGCATCTACACACACACAGCATCTCCTTTTTCCATTTATCTTTTGATGGAGACTGAGGCTGTTTCCAGATTTTGGCAGTTGTAACTAATGCTGCTGTGAGCTTTGGGGTTCATATATCGTTTTGTATTAGTGTTTTTAGGTTTTTCAGATATGTATGCAGGAGAGGAATCACTGAGTCATGGTAGTTCTGTTTTTAATTTTTTGAGAAACTGCCATACTGTGCAAAACCTAACTCTTGTTGCAGTAGAGGAAGCAATGAGATTGAAGTTGGACCCAAGTCTACCTTCATTCTAAATGCCTTTCTTGTCAGTTATTGTAATTGGATAGCCTTGAGTCTGTGAACCTCAGTCCCCACTTTGAAAACTGCAAATAATAGTACCTGAATAGATTATTGTGAAGATTGTATTAAATGTCAAGTGCATAACAGTTAAACCAGAGCTAAAGCCCCTGAAACACAGTAAGCCTCAAAAATGGTAGCTGTCTTCATCATCATCATTATCTCCATCATGTTCAACTCAGGGACTATGGACATTTTCTGGTATGTAAGACACTGATAATGCCTACTCTCTAAGGCATCGTAGGATTGCAAAAACAGTATTTGCAAAGGGACTCTCAGTATTCCAGGCGC
>SJYW01005268.1:2042083-2060735 GCA_006410735.1 Raphicerus campestris | reverse complement strand
AAAAAACCTTTTATTTTATTTTGGGGTTCAGCCAATAAATAATGTTGCGATAGTTTCAGGTGAACAGCAAAGGGACTCAGACATACATATATCTGTATCTTCCTCTCAAACTCCCCTCCTGTCATCCAGGCTACCACATACCACTGAGCAGAGTTCCATGACTGTACAGTAGGACCTTGTTGGTTATCCATATTAAATTATAGCAGAGTGTACCTGTCCATCCCAAACTCCCTAACTATCCATTTTCCCCATCCTTCCCCCACCCCCCAGCAATCACTGTGAGTCTATTTCTGTTCTGCATAATTTCATTTTGGATTCCACATATAAGGGATGCCATACAATATTTCTCCTCCTCTGTCTGACTTAGTTTACTGTACGACACTCTCTAGGTCCACCCATGTTTCTGAAAATGACACCATTTTATTCTTTTTAATGGCTGCATAGTATTCCATTGCACACCTATTGCTCTGCCATTGGCACCTAGGTTGCATCTTTGTCTTGACTATTGTAAACAGTGCTTCAGTGAACACTGAAAAGTGAAAGTGAAGTCCCTCAGTCGTGTCCGACTCTTTGTGACCCCATGGACTGCAGCCTTCCAGGCTCCTCTGTCTGTGGGATTTTCCCGCCAAGAATCCTGGAGTGGGGTGCCATTTCCATCTCCAGGGATTGAACCCCAGTATCCTGCACTGCAGGCAGATGCTTTACCCTCTGAGCCACCAGGGAAGCCCTTCCTGGTGAACACTGGGTGCAGGTAAAAGAGGAGAACAGTTTTCCCTGTGTCTCTGGAATCTGTCCTCAGAAAGCTGGCTCCTGCTTCCTTTTCTGGAACATAGCAGATACTCTGCTCAGGCCCAGTAGTTACAGCTGCCCCAGAGGGACTGGCATTCTAACAGGCTCTCCTCAGTGGTATCTAAACATTCCACGGCTAAGGCTCCTTCTCTGATGAGGGTGAGGAGTGCGGTCTCAGACTGGCTTTTTCCAGCCTGCTGCTCCAGGGGATTCTGGGCTGAGCTGGCCCCGCTCCCAGATCCCCTGCCTGGGCTCCTGCTGCCCGAGTGGCTGCCCACCCATCACTGCCAGCGGCTTTTCCTTTTGACAGAAGGGACTTCATGCAGCTGCAAGACATCAGATACAGGATCAGGCACCTACTCCTCTGGGAGTTTGAATTCCAGACGAGGGTGGTGGTGGGCTATGGTGGCAAAAGTGATGGAATGAGAATCAAGAGTTCTGAGGTTTTGGAACTGCTCTAAATGCTTCCAAGTGCCTTGGATAACTTATGTAAACTGTATGTCCCTCTTCCTTGTGTAATCATAGCAAAGTAATCTCACAGACTGTTGTAGGAATACAAAGGATGATTAAGAAAGCATTTGGAAATATAGAATATTTTTAAAAATGGTGAACAGAATCCCCCTTTACCCATTCCTGGGTTTCCCTGGTGGCTCAGATGATAAATTATCCACCTGCAATGCAGGAGACCTGAGTTTGATCCCTGGGTCAGGAAGATCCCCTGGAGAAGGGAATGGCAACTCACTCCAGTACTCTTACCTGGAGAATTCCATGGACACAGGAGCCCGGTGGTCTACAGTCCATGGGGTCACAAAGAATTGAACACGGCTGAGCAACAAACTTTCATTTTTCACTTTACCCATTCTTGACCTATTCTCACCTGAGCCCTTCCTTGCCCAGTGCTGTGTCCTTGTTCTCAGATTTTAACCCGTGGCTCTTGGCTTTCCATGGCTGCATTTGGATCTAAAGTAGCCAACCTTTGGCTTCTTCCTGTGGTCTCCAGGTTTTTAGAATCTCTGTCTCTCAGGTCCTTGGGTTGTCCCTTCTAGGAACTTTTGCTTCCATTCTTATCCAGTGAAATGCAAATCCCACTAGGTTGTATCAACATTTGGCATGAAGCAGTTTCAGGCACCCCCTGGAAGAGTACTTCAAATGTGTTTTCTTATTTTCCTNTCTTGGCTTTCCATGGCTGCATTTGGATCTAAAGTAGCCAACCTTTGGCTTCTTCCTGTGGTCTCCAGGTTTTTAGAATCTGTCTCTCAGGTCCTTAGATTGTCCCTTCTAGGAACTTTTGCTTCCATTCTTATCCAGTGAAATGCAAATCCCACTAGGTTGTATCAACATCTGGCATGAAGCGGTTTCAGGCACCCCCTGGAAGAGTACTTCAAATGTGTTTTCTTATTTTCCTTGGGCCCTCTGCCTTCAGCTCTCATTTCTTTCCAGTTCACTCTCAACCCAACAGAAGCTGGATTGAATAATCTTATATTTAAAAAATGCACATCAGACCCTCCATTCTCTCAGTAAAGTTAGGCATTGGTTCCTCAGGATCTTTAGAATAAATTTCCTATTTCTTAATCTCACAGCCTAAAACATCAAGCTATCAGTAACCACAGGCCCAAGTCAACAGAGATACGTATTTCTTTATACTTCGTAAGTTCCACAATAAAAAAAAGACTATTTTAATCTATTTTGGAATTTCTCAGAGAATTAGTTATTGATATATAAATCAGTAGTTGGATATTTTGGGGGGAGAAAGTAGAAAACAGAACTGAGTAAATGCCTATTAATGCTGTGTATATATCAGTCCTTGGGTTAATAAGTCATTTGAAAGATCAGTGCTTTATATGTCTACATAAACTGATTCAAAACCTCGAGTTATACTTATCTTGATTGCATCTAGTGTTTAATCAATTGTACACTTACAAGTAATGGGCAAACGATTTGTTGTCATACAGGGTTGAGCTCTGCTTTTCATGCAGTGAGAGTAACGTTTTTATTTTAACACTTATGCAATTGATTGTAAACTTTGGAGTGATAGAATCTAAATGAATCTACACAGTCCATTAGCCACTTCAGCACCTACCCTCTTGCCCAGCTGTAGCTTTACGCTAAGCCGTTGTATGCTGTGTTACATAATTCCCTGCATTCATTTTCTCTACCTATTTAGCCTGAATACGCACAAGGTGACTGCATTGTCTCTTCATCCCCCTTCTCGGTGTAAACACTCACTGTAGAAAGCAAATTTGGGGGCAGTATTACATCTTTCGAATGGAGAGTTTAGCGAATTGAATTGGCTTAGAAATGTGTGTGTCACTATTTGGGTTTGCACCTTTTAGTTATATTCACTATCAACTTAGTATGGTTTTCAAGGTGATAAGTGATAAGAAAGTGCTTGAGCTTTAGCCACTGGAAGGAAATTAAGACAGTTCGGGCTCTTAGGAGAAAAATGTCAGTTGTCAGAGTATACAGAGGAACAGTTTCTTCCAGGTCCTCAGTCTTTCTCCTGGCAAACCCCTGGTTTGCTCTTTTAAAGACAGGCCATGCACTGCCAATGCCTCTCCTTCCTGTAATGATAAAGGGGAAAGGAGCCTATGAATTAAAAATGATATGATTTTGCTTATCTAGAATATGATCCAGGGAGTAGCCTTCAGTGGTCTGCTTTTCACTGACATGTGAAGGAGACACACGACATCTGGGGCGACACTGCCTTCTCCAGCCCAGAGAAAGGGGAAACTGGGGAAATGCATCCCTGAATGAAGAGAGTTAGAGGGTTGTGAGCTGATGCAGCAGTTTTCATTGCTGTTGTTTAGTAGCTAAGTCCCGTCCGACTCTTTCTGGCCTCCTGGTCTCTAGCCCACCAGGCTCCTCTGTCCATGGGATTTCCCAAGAAAGAACACTGGAGTGAGTGCCATTTCCTTCTCCAGGGGATTTTCCCAACCCAGGGATTGAACCTACCTCTCTTACTCGGCAGGTTCTTTACCGCTGAGCAGATATTTGCAAAGTAATATACTCTCAAGCATGTATAAAATCTTCATTGATGAATTTGCATGGGTATTAGCATAAATATGCGTGTGGTTTATACAGTTTTTTTCTCTCATTTGTTTTATTTCTTATTTATTTACTGTGATGGCCTCTTAATGATGTCGTTTTTCTCCTGTGGCCTTCTACATAAAATGAGCTCTTTAGTTTGAAATGCGCTGATTCCAGGAGGAAAAGAGAAACATTTCTTTTGGTGAGGAAGTGTGATTTATGTGGGGGTAGGAGGAATAGGTCTCTGGCTTAGTTTATTCAAGGTTTGGGATGGTTTGTAAAGCAACACACGGCTCAGTGGAACCATTCCTTCCCTTTGAGCAGCAAAACAAGGGCAGGTGGCAAATCCAGAATGAAGGGCGAAAGGGAACTGATATTTGGAGGAAAGTTTAGGGGCAGCAGAAGCCCAGAGTGGGGCAAACTGTCTGGTCTTGGGCAACTCACTTATCCCTAGTCATCAGTTTCCACTTTAATAAAAAAAAGAATGTTTTAAATCAGGCAATCTCTAAAATCCTTTATAGCTCTAAAATTTATTATTTTGACAGACTCCTTGGTCTAATTATGTGAAAAATATTAAGCACCACATAGTATATTAAATAATATCCCGGGGCCTTGCTGTTCTTTGTCAGGTCTTTCCCCTTTGAAGGGTACTCTGTGATTAACTGAGGCTTTTCTTTACAAGCCCTCCTTTCCTTGCTCATGTATCTCAGTTCGCTGGGCACACAGGTGTAAACTAAATGTTTATAGAAGACACCCACCAGTACACCATGTTGGGTGCCAAGGACAGGCGTGGTAGTTGGTTGTGCACACATTTGCATTGTTAGGAAGAGAGCTTAGCGGAGATAACTGCATTTGATTTGCCATCTTCTGCTGTAAATCAGGGTCACCTCCAGTCTATTGTACAAAAGAGCTTGTCCAGTTGAATTCTGACAAAACTATTTCTGCAGAAATGGGAAGAGAGGTAATGAAAGTGGGGCACTAGGGGATTGGATGGATGGACCTGTTACAAAGATGTAGTGCCAAATATCTACTCTGCTTTTTGGGGGGTCTCATTTTGGTAAAATGCATCTGGCATGGGTTACGTGCTGAGTAGTGCTTGCTACTTATATGTGTAAGGAACACCATGGTCACTTNGTTCATTTTCTCTACCTATTTAGCCTGAATACGCACAAGGTGACTGCATTGTCTCTTCATCCCCCTTCTCGGTGTAAACACTCACTGTAGAAAGCAAATTTGGGGGCAGTATTACATCTTTCGAATGGAGAGTTTAGCGAATTGAATTGGCTTAGAAATGTGTGTGTCACTATTTGGGTTTGCACCTTTTAGTTATATTCACTATCAACTTAGTATGGTTTTCAAGGTGATAAGTGATAAGAAAGTGCTTGAGCTTTAGCCACTGGAAGGAAATTAAGACAGTTCGGGCTCTTAGGAGAAAAATGTCAGTTGTCAGAGTATACAGAGGAACAGTTTCTTCCAGGTCCTCAGTCTTTCTCCTGGCAAACCCCTGGTTTGCTCTTTTAAAGACAGGCCATGCACTGCCAATGCCTCTCCTTCCTGTAATGATAAAGGGGAAAGGAGCCTATGAATTAAAAATGATATGATTTTGCTTATCTAGAATATGATCCAGGGAGTAGCCTTCAGTGGTCTGCTCTTCACTGACATGTGAAGGAGACACACGACATCTGGGGCGACACTGCCTTCTCCAGCCCAGAGAAAGGGGAAACTGGGGAAATGCATCCCTGAATGAAGAGAGTTAGAGGGTTGTGAGCTGATGCAGCAGTTTTCATTGCTGTTGTTTAGTAGCTAAGTCCCGTCCGACTCTTTCTGGCCTCCTGGTCTCTAGCCCACCAGGCTCCTCTGTCCATGGGATTTCCCAAGAAAGAACACTGGAGTGAGTGCCATTTCCTTCTCCAGGGGATTTTCCCAACCCAGGGATTGAACCTACCTCTCTTACTCGGCAGGTTCTTTACCGCTGAGCAGATATTTGCAAAGTAATATACTCTCAAGCATGTATAAAATCTTCATTGATGAATTTGCATGGGTATTAGCATAAATATGCGTGTGGTTTATACAGTTTTTTTCTCTCATTTGTTTTATTTCTTATTTATTTACTGTGATGGCCTCTTAATGATGTCGTTTTTCTCCTGTGGCCTTCTACATAAAATGAGCTCTTTAGTTTGAAATGCGCTGATTCCAGGAGGAAAAGAGAAACATTTCTTTTGGTGAGGAAGTGTGATTTATGTGGGGGTAGGAGGAATAGGTCTCTGGCTTAGTTTATTCAAGGTTTGGGATGGTTTGTAAAGCAACACACGGCTCAGTGGAACCATTCCTTCCCTTTGAGCAGCAAAACAAGGGCAGGTGGCAAATCCAGAATGAAGGGCAAAAGGGAACTGATATTTGGAGGAAAGTTTAGGGGCAGCAGAAGCCCAGAGTGGGGCAAACTGTCTGGTCTTGGGCAACTCACTTATCCCTAGTCATCAGTTTCCACTTTAATAAAAAAAAGAATGTTTTAAATCAGGCAATCTCTAAAATCCTTTATAGCTCTAAAATTTATTATTTTGACAGACTCCTTGGTCTAATTATGTGAAAAATATTAAGCACCACATAGTATATTAAATAATATCCCGGGGCCTTGCTGTTCTTTGTCAGGTCTTTCCCCTTTGAAGGGTACTCTGTGATTAACTGAGGCTTTTCTTTACAAGCCCTCCTTTCCTTGCTCATGTATCTCAGTTCGCTGGGCACACAGGTGTAAACTAAATGTTTATAGAAGACACCCACCAGTACACCATGTTGGGTGCCAAGGACAGGCGTGGTAGTTGGTTGTGCACACATTTGCATTGTTAGGAAGAGAGCTTAGCGGAGATAACTGCATTTGATTTGCCATCTTCTGCTGTAAATCAGGGTCACCTCCAGTCTTTTGTACAAAAGAGCTTGTCCAGTTGAATTCTGACAAAACTATTTCTGCAGAAATGGGAAGAGAGGTAATGAAAGTAGGGCACTAGGGGATTGGATGGATGGACCTGTTACAAAGATGTAGTGCCAAATATCTACTCTGCTTTTTGGGGGGTCTCATTTTGGTAAAATGCATCTGGCATGGGTTACGTGCTGAGTAGTGCTTACTACTTATATGTGTAAGGAACACCATGGTCACTTAGCGGTAGACAAGTCCCTTTTGCTTATAGCAGTGTGTGTGCAAATAGAAATGTGCAGGTGTATACATATCCCTGAGGCCCTCTGGAAGATACAGAACACACTTAATCTCTTTTTTCATTCTTTGGAATGTGACACTGAGTTCACATTTTAATGATGTGGTGATACTATGATGAACTGAATACTATATATTGGGTGGTCATCTCTTCATATTATGAAAGTGATGATTATCTCATGATAAGAAAATAGTTATTTGATTTTCCTTAAGGCTTACCAAGGGCTATGATGGTTGATAAGGATCTGAGTTAAGGTAGATTAGCTTTGGTTAGGTCTAGATGGAAAAATAGAATTTCCTCAACTTTACTTTGTAGCCCCACCCCACCCTACCCCTCTTTAAAGGGAAACTGCATATCTAAATTTGTATTACCGCCCATTTCCTTTTATTGAGAGGTACTTTTGACCAACCCTGATACAAAGTTGTTGTATAGGGGCTGAGTCGTATCCCACACTTTACGAGCCCATGAGCTATCTCCTACCAGGGTCCTCTGTCCATGGGATTTCCCAGGCAAGAATCCTGAAGCAGGTGCCATTACCTTCTCCAGGGGATCTTCCCCACCCAGAGATCGAACTCGAGTCTGTTGCGTTGGTAGGCGGATTCTTTACCGCTGGGCCATGAGGGAAGCCATCCACTGTAAGTGGGGTTGCCTGACAAGAGGACAAATGGGAGTGTGCATGCTGAGTATCTAAGTTATAAATCAACAAATAATTAAATCAAATACTTTCTATCCCCTTGCCTTGAAATTAGATCCTCGAAACTACCCGGTTAAGTCAGGCTCACATGTAGCATTTCCAGATTCCGGGGAGTTCTGCTTTGGGAAGTGTCGGCACAGCAGAGCTAGCCCCACTGGCTGGCTCTGTGGCCTTTGCCCCTCCTCAGTCCGCTGCTCATCACAGGGCTCTGGCACAAATGCACAAATAGTGCCCGGGGCGAGCCCTCAGACCTTGAGGAATGTACACCAACGAGCATGATTTGCCTTCAGAAAATTGATCCAGGGAAGAGGCCTGCACAAGCCCTGGGAACACACTTGGGGCTCTTTGGGTAGAAAATTATAGTCTCCCAGTGTCTAGAATATGCTCTTAAAAGAGAGTCTGGGTCCCAGTGGGATACCATGTTGGCTCTGTGGACCCCTGGTCCTATGGAGAGATGTTCCATAGGGCAGTCTGACCAGGCCACTTCAAAGACCTTCAGGGAACGGTCCCTTGGAATAAAAGGGAGGCATTGCTGTCTAGTGTGATATCAAAGCATATTATCAAAGTCCGTTCTGCTCCCTTTTCCTCATCTGCTCAGTCATTTCCTCAGGTTCAACCTCCTTTTCAGAAACCCATTCCTGTTCCACTGGGCACAGGACTGTTCCATGGAAACCAAACTTAGCCATGTTACCGATGGATAGAAATTAGAGCCAAATCTTTCAGGGTAATTGACTTTTATTTATTGGTCAATAAAAGGTACCTGGAGCTAAAGAACACTCTGTCAGAACAGTTAATTATCCACACTAAACCAGCCCTTTTACAGGCATTGAAAAGCCGATATGGATGCAAAAGCACCATAAGCCTCACTTTACCGTTTTGTATGGATTTTCCCTTAAGTTTTTGCTCTGGGAAAATTTGAAGGCAAGGCAGCAAGCCTTCCTGCATCGTCGTTTTAGTCTTCTGCCCTTGTGTGCACACACAGCTCCTCAGCTAGTTTCCCTGGTCCTTAGATACAATCCTGTGGAAGAGGTGGCGTCCTAGCATCAGGCCCCTGGCGGGGCCAGTGCCCTGTAGGTGTGTGGTCTCTGGTATTTGTGAAGACCTGGCTCCTGCCAGTCAAGTGTTGACCGCCCTCCCCTTTTCTTTCCCTGCAGCTCGAGAGGAGAATGTGGCCACTTTCCGAGGCTCAGAGTACCTGTGCTACGACCTGTCTCAGAACCCGATCCAGAGCAGCAGCGATGAAATCACCCTGTCCTTTAAGACCTGGCAGCGGAATGGCCTTATCCTGCACACGGGCAAGTCGGCTGACTATGTCAACCTGGCTCTGAAGGATGGCGCGGTCTCCTTGGTCATTAACCTGGGGTCCGGGGCCTTTGAGGCCATTGTGGAGCCAGTGAATGGAAAATTCAATGACAACGCCTGGCATGATGTCAAAGTGACTCGCAACCTTCGGCAGGTAATGGCTGAGGGCAGAGAGTGCCCGGAGTCTCCTCTTAGGGGGCTGAGGAGGGAGCATGAAGTAGCTGATGGGTTAGGTTCCATGGAGAAGGGTAGAGGTACCATATGGGTGTGCATTTGCCAAGCTTTCTCCCAGCCTTTACAATTTCACNAATTAGAGCCAAATCTTTCAGGGTAATTGACTTTTATTTATTGGTCAATAAAAGGTACCTGGAGCTAAAGAACACTCTGTCAGAACAGTTAATTATCCACACTAAACCAGCCCTTTTACAGGCATTGAAAAGCCGATATGGATGCAAAAGCACCATAAGCCTCACTTTACCGTTTTGTATGGATTTTCCCTTAAGTTTTTGCTCTGGGAAAATTTGAAGGCAAGGCAGCAAGCCTTCCTGCATCGTCGTTTTAGTCTTCTGCCCTTGTGTACACACACAGCTCCTCAGCTAGTTTCCCTGGTCCTTAGATACAATCCTGTGGAAGAGGTGGCGTCCTAGCATCAGGCCCCTGGCGGGGCCAGTGCCCTGTAGGTGTGTGGTCTCTGGTATTTGTGAAGACCTGGCTCCTGCCAGTCAAGTGTTGACCGCCCTCCCCTTTTCTTTCCCTGCAGCTCGAGAGGAGAATGTGGCCACTTTCCGAGGCTCAGAGTACCTGTGCTACGACCTGTCTCAGAACCCGATCCAGAGCAGCAGCGATGAAATCACCCTGTCCTTTAAGACCTGGCAGCGGAATGGCCTTATCCTGCACACGGGCAAGTCGGCTGACTATGTCAACCTGGCTCTGAAGGATGGCGCGGTCTCCTTGGTCATTAACCTGGGGTCCGGGGCCTTTGAGGCCATTGTGGAGCCAGTGAATGGAAAATTCAATGACAACGCCTGGCATGATGTCAAAGTGACTCGCAACCTTCGGCAGGTAATGGCTGAGGGCAGAGAGTGCCCGGAGTCTCCTCTTAGGGGGCTGAGGAGGGAGCATGAAGTAGCTGATGGGTTAGGTTCCATGGAGAAGGGTAGAGGTACCATATGGGTGTGCATTTGCCAAGCTTTCTCCCAGCCTTTACAATTTCACAAGGATAATGATTAAAGTGTGTTTCTCATCTTACTTCAATTCTCCATGTGTGCTTGCTATTTAAGAAAACAATTCAGTTGTATAGATAATAAAAGTTATAAATACTTTCCTTTTATTCTGCTTTCTTTTTTTTATCATCTTGATTACATTTATACCTTGTATTATTGTTAAATTCAGTTAGGGACAGCATTTTTTTTCTATAGCTTGGTAGATTTTCCTCTTTCTTTGAATGTATGTTTTGTTTTCAAAGTAAGTTGGCCATTGCCATGATGCCATAATTTAAATTTCTTCCAGAGTAAGTTTTTCTTTTTCTCTTCCTTTTGATTTACCAGCCCCTCGCCAATATTTTTTAATATAAATTTATATATTTTAATTGAAGGTTAATTACTTTACAATGTTGTAAAGTAATTCACCAATATTTTTATTCTTCATTCTTTTGGTTGTTGTGTTAACCTCTAGCCTTGGAGGGAATTAGCTGGAATCTTTCTGAATTCCTTTGTTTCTCTGTTCCTTGCTGCTACTTTATTGCCCCTTTCTCTACCTCCGAGACGCTTCAGTTGACTAGGAGGCCTGGAAAGTGGAAGGACCTACATTAAAAAGTCAACTTTGGAGCAGCCTTTCCTGGTTCTGTACGTGCTTGAGAACTCCCATCGCCTGCTGATGCTAAGCAGGCAGCTCCGTCAGGTGACAACACTCTCAGAAAACCTTAGCCAAGTGAAGTTGTTTTCTGTTCATAACTAATAATAATAAAACGACAGCAACAATAATAATATTTCACCAGCCCACATCAGGAAAAGATTAAAATCACTTCCTGTAAAAGTCACGGTCTGTCCTGAGACTGCCTTTTCCAGGTTCTGTTTTTTCTTCTTGTGAATTTGTCATTAAACCCAGTTGGACAGCATTCATCCTTTATTAATCAGAAAGCATTATGTAAATTTCAAGAAGGTGCTTATCAAATTTTCTTCTGCAGTATGATTGATTTAATGCCTTCTGTAAACATGAAGGCATAAGAAGTGACAGGTATTTGCATATGTTTTCTGTTTGATAAATGTGTAACTCCTTCATAACGCTAAATAAATGGAGAAGGCCCACCCACAGCAGAAACATACACTTTTCAAAACACCCATTTCCACTCTTAAGCATGTCAAGGAAGCCCCGGGTTGGCTATTTTAATTTATCTATGGTGCAGTTGGCCAAATCGTAAGAGTTAGAGTCCCCAGACATCCTAATACACATAGATCGAACATTTTTGAATCATCATTTTATATTTCTCCTGAAAGACCAAAGAATTCTATTGCTGACATTTTCTCTCATTGTTCCAGGTGAAATGTCCATTTGCTAACATATAAGGGCTTGAAATGTTTGAGTTGCAGAGACTAGACCAAAAAGTGAAATATGACCTTTTGTTGGTTTCCGCTGCTGGTACACAGTAGCGCCCTTCTGGCATTAGTGGAGGGGGAGATTTTCCTGTCCTGGGGACAGAATCCACTGCCAGTACACAGTAGCGCCCTTCTGGCATTAGTGGAGGGGAGATTTTCCTGTCCTGGGGACAGAATCCGGTTTGTTTCTCACCAGCTGCTCTGCTTCTATATATCTCTCCCACCCCACATGCTTCCTTGCCATTCTAGAATGATAGCCAGAAAAGCCTCACTTTCATTTCTACTAAAAACACTTCTCTCAGATAGAGTTGGGCCCTAATTCAGTCCTCTACACTGAAATGGGGACAGACCAGACTGTGATTCAAATATGGGTTGTGCTGTTTGAGTCTCAATAAGCAGAGAAAAGCCATGCCGGAGGGTTTCTCTTCCAAGTTCTGAGCCCCAGATCTACTCTGTGCCCTTGGACAAGCCATTTAACCTTCCCACACCAATTCCCATTTGCGAGATGTTGATTACAACCCTCCCCAGCCATGTGTGGTGGCTAAATATGCAAAGCACCTTATGTTCCAGGAGGGTGATGAGCTCATCTGTGGCCTGGGTGCTAGCCTTGCTGGGACACACACATGATTCACAGGCTGAGTGTTCTGTCCGAAGGTGACTGCCTCTGTCTGTCCCTAAGGATGCAGCTAAGAAGAGCTCTCAAGACAAGGCTAGTGAGGCTGGAAGGTGTTGGGGGCATTTCTTCAGAGGGAGCATGAATCTTTTTGATAAAGTGCACCTAAATTCAGACCTTGCTGAAATTTGGACTGATTTTTGCATCCAAATGCAATTTATTAAAAGAGGAAATAACTCAGAAAAGCAGAGTTGACTTTGCAAATAGAATTCTTTCAACCCTGAGTCATCTCAGATGATGATTTTTCCCAAAATACACTTATAACAACTTTTTGAGTTCCCTAGGATACGTTTGAAGGAGTGGGAAGCCCTTGTCTATTTCAATTAAACATAATCACTTCATGAATATTTGATAAGCTGATGGCAGCCATGTCTGACTTTTTGTAAGGGTGAATGGCTTCTGTGGTAAAGGTTGACCTGAGGAAATTGTATTGGAATTTCCTTACCAAATGGAGCAGAGCTTTTTCCCACTCTTCCTTCTTGGTCATCTACTCATGGTTCTGCTTTGGGGATAAAGTCACTCAGTGAAAGTATTGGTTTGTTCAGTAGCTTTTAGATTAAGTCAGGGCCAAATTCGGGCTTCCCAGGTGGCCCCTTGTGGTGAAGAACCTGCCATCCAATACAGGAGACATAAGGGATGGAGCTTTGATCCCTGGGAAGATCCCCTGGAGGACGAAATGTCAACCCACTCCAGTATTCTTGCCTGGAGAACCCCATGGACAGAGGAGCCTGCCAGGCTACAGTCTGTAGGGTTGCAAAGAGTTGGACACAACGAAAGCGACTTAGCATGCAGGGCCAAATTCAGGTACTTGATTGAGGGTTCTGAGTAATGGAGAGAATGTGGATTATTTGTTCCAAACCATTGCCAGGATTAGCACCAAGGCAGTAAGGAGTTTTTGTGGGTTTTTTTTGCTTTGGTTTGGTTTTTGGTCCATGACCATCACAGGACTTGCTTGACCTCGATATGCCACTTTAATCAAACTTAAGCATAAAACTGAGTTACCCATCTTTACCTACTCCAGCCTCCCAGCTCAGGGTGCACTGGCAGTTTAACATTTGAAAGCTGTGAAGAAGAGACTAATCAGAGGGCTTCTATAATCACGTTTAACCTGCCAGTCCTCTCTGCTACCCATGCAAGAAATTGCTTCAAAGCTTGAAAGGCATTCCTAACGAGGAATGAGGGGAGCACGATGCCAACAGTAGGCATTCCAGCAGAGTAAACCAAATAATGGCATCGCTGGATAATGAGGAAGACTCGTACTATTTTGACACATTCTAACGACACAGTTACTGTAACCCAAGAGGAAAGGAAAGATAAGAAAGTTCCCCTCCTGCCTCACAAAGGCACCCCAAGTCAAGGCAATTGTGGATCTTTAATTTACCTCTGGAGACGCAGAGTGAGCTACGTTATATGGCCTTCATCTGCCCGATGTGCACCGGAAACATTCTAAGCTCTTTTTGTTCTAGGAGAAAGTCATGATCGTCTGTGCATGTAGTCAGAGTCAGATGTGAAAAATAAAAAATCCCCAAAGTACGGCTATTTCAGCTATATTTATCGATTTACCGAAGTTCAATGATAAACTTTGGGGGTCTTTTCTTTCAGGAGAGGTGGATTGTATATGTGCTGAGGGTGGGAAGGGCGTGGGGGCAGTGTTCATTCAGAAGAGCCCTTGGAAAGTAAGTATGATGCTAATTCCGACCTGGGTGAGGTCCGGTCTGGTGGTGTTTGGAGAAGCGGGGAGTTTCGGACGACAAGGTGGGCTGCAGCTCCTTCCCTGGCTGCGAGCCGGCGCCAAGGTTTTCCATAGAGTCCTGGTCTCATTGTCTCCCCCCACTCTCTCTCTCTGTGTCGGGTGCCTTTTTTTTGAAAAACTAACCCAAGATCATTCATGCAATGTGTCATTTTACTAACCGACTAATGTACTAACACCCTAACGACTCATCTTTGTTTTTAGTTTTTTTAATTAACAATCGTTCTGTTCACAATTTTTTAATTTCCTTTCTTCCCCCTTTTCCGCAAAGCACTCAGGCATCGGACACGCTATGGTAAACAAACTCCATTGTCTGGTAGATATCATTCTTATTGTCTCTTTTTTTGGGTTTGCCGTGTGTTGCCCCTCTTTTCCTCCCCAAACCCCCCTTTTATCCTCTTTAGACTTGTTTCTTATTAAAAATTTTTTGTTGTTGGTGTTGAATGAAATACAAGCCTTTCTTTTTCTTTAAAAAGAAAATGGAAGGGGATGCACCTGTCCTGACAACATTTGGATGACTTTGGTCAGGACAATTTCCTTTTCTCCACTATTTTTTTTTTTCCTAAAAAAAATTTTTTTAAAAGAAATATTCTTTGTTTAGCTAAATTCATTTTGTTTTCTTATTTTGCAACTTCTAAGTTACAGATTAGGGACAACTGAGATTTCTGTTGAGGACTTTCTTCTCTCTGTGTCTTCCTACCCCCTCACTCTTCCAACTTTCTTCCTCCCCCCAACCCCCAAACTCCTGAATCCTCCCTTTTTCANAATATTCTTTGTTTAGCTAAATTCATTTTGTTTTCTTATTTTGCAACTTCTAAGTTACAGATTAGGGACAACTGAGATTTCTGTTGAGGACTTTCTTCTCTCTGTGTCTTCCTACCCCCTCACTCTTCCAACTTTCTTCCTCCCCCTAACCCCCAAACTCCTGAATCCTCCCTTTTTCATTCCCTTTTGTGTGGCCGTGGCTGCCACAGGTGATCTGGGGAGGAAAGTACTCTGCTTCCTGTGTTCTTCCTTTCCCTTCTTGCTCCTTACTTCCCACCTCGGCCAAAGGGAGCTCCACCAATTGTGTTCTCCATACAAACTCTGCATGGCATGTTCCTGTCTCGTGAATTCCCCATTAGCATCAGAACCTGTCTCCTCATTTTCCTCCTCGCTACTAACAACCTACCAGTCATCAAGCCTACAGCACTTTCTTTTCTCTCTCTCTCTTTATTTTTTGTCTCCACCCTTCTTTGTTCTCCTCTCATCCTTCGTGTATTTGGGGTTGGGTTTGGACTTTTCTTTTCTTTTTTTGTTAGTAGGGGAGGTGGCAGGCCGGGGGAAGATGACCCTTTGGTGCGAAGTGTGTTTTCTTTCCTCACTTCCATCTTGTTTTTCAGTTGATTTAGCGCATGTAGGTGTGAAGTGGATTTTGATTCTTTCCTTTCGTTCTCTGCACCCAGTCCCATGCCCTCCCTTCTGTTCTTCTGCCTTCTCTCTTGGCTCCAGATAAGTTCCGCATGGGTGTGTCAGCGTATGGTGTGTGCACGCTCTGCTCCTTTCATGGATGTTGGGTGTATGGGTGCTACTTCTTTCTGGTGGGCATCATTATTTATTTATTTATTTATTTTGGCTCTTATGCCTCATCATTCCTTTTTGTTAGCATTGCCTTTTTGGTGTGGGTCATTTCTTCCCTGGGTGGTGGTGATGGCAGTCCAAGGAGGACAGGGGTTGATGTCCTGGGTAGTCCACAGCATGTATCACCCATGACTCATCAAACTCAAGACCCTTTTCCTTCCCTCCCTGAATGCATGTTTGTCAGTGTGGAGTGAGCCCAAAAGGAAACAAATTTAAAAACAGAAAAAGAAAAGAAAAAAAGAAACAAAACCCATCATCAACCAAAGACCAACCCCCTAACCAACCCCATCGTCTAATGTCTCCTTTGCTGTTTCTCACGACCACCGTAAATTACAGTCATTCAAAAATAAGCCATCATGTTACCAATGAACCGAGACAAGTGATGTCGTCTGAGGATAGTTCCATTTTCTAGCCTGAGTGAAGAGGGCATTGGGTAAAGCGAGCCGTTCAGCTTGGCAGTTCTGAGAAACTCTCCCGGGAGTCTGCAGGCGAACGCCAGAGGCTTGGGCCACAGGGAGGCAGACCAGAAAATGGAACTTGGCAGCACATATCAAAATGAAACCAAAATTAGAAAGAGCACCTCACCCAAATCTTAATGAAAGTGATGCCACAGGTAGGGCAAGCCCCCGGATTTTGACAGGACCTTAAGGTCATTGTTGGGATTTCTTTTGTCCCTTTGTCCCTCCACCAGGTAACCATCTCTGTGGATGGGATCCTTACCACAACAGGCTACACTCAAGAGGACTACACCATGCTGGGCTCAGATGACTTCTTCTACGTGGGAGGAAGCCCGAGTACCGCTGACTTGCCAGGCTCCCCCGTCAGCAACAACTTCATGGGCTGCCTTAAAGAGGTGAGTTCACCCATTGTGACTGTCTAAGCACAAATGAAATTTCTGGTTCAATGACTGAATCTGTCCTCTGATCTATGAGGTCAAAAGTTGTAGCAGAAAAGACTCTGGACTTGGAAGTGGAGGCTCTGGGTTTTGATCCCAGCTTGGACCAGTTACAGGACCATTGGTTTGCCACTTAAATACCCTCTGATTCTGTATGCCCATCTAACTAATGAATCACCTGATCCCCGCAGGTAGCTGTGTTTTATAAATGAAATTAAATAATTCAGATGAAAAGGTTTTGAAGTCACAAGGATATAGAGCTGTGTAAAGTTTGATTTTATACTTTCAACTTGGCAAATCAGAAAGCCTTAGCTAAAAGGGCTTCATTTGCAGTTGTGTGTCTTGTCTAAAACATAACATATGTGTTACTTTACCTTTGCTGAGCTTGGTGTTCCCAAGAGTCTTATTATTTGAGATGAAGAAGAATTCTCAGAATGGAATATTAAGGCCAGAAAACTGGTTTTTCCTTTTTTTTTCCTCCTGGAGAGCTAGCTAGCTGTGAGAAAGCAGTGGGGTTTTGCCATTACTCATTTATTACTATTGTAGCTGATATGTTGAGACCTCTTTCTGAAAGCAAGGGAACTTGAGTATAGTGTAAGTTCAATCTCTAAGGTCAATTGTTGAGGCAAAAGGAATCAGACTTGATTTGCTGGATTCTTTCTTAGCAAAGTGTCATCAACACAGCGCACTGCACTTTTTTTGTTTACGCTAACCTTGATTACCATTTCCCTGGGGAAATTCCTTGAGAAGCTAACAGTGTTCTTTATTGTAAATAAAGATCCCTTGTGACATGTTATGAATCTTCTCTCAGGGCACATGTTCCATTCTTATTCTGGTCATGTGAAATTGGTTGCATATAGTTACGTATGAGACAGCATCATGCGTGGATTCACTCATGCCACTGAGCTGTGAGCCGTGTCTAGACAGGAGTTGCGTCTGCCATGCGTGGCATAGAGCAAGTCCATAATAAGTATGCATTGAATGGATGCGCTTANTAAGGGTCCACCTGCAATGCGGGAGACCTGGGTTCAGTCTCTGGGTTGGGACGATCCCCTGCAGAAGGGAGAGGCACTCCACTATTCTGGTCTGGAGAATTCCATGGACTGTACAGTCCGTAGGGTCGCAAAGGGTCAGACATGACTGAGCTACTTTCACTTCGCTTCACTGCAAAGATAGTCATCACTACCTTCTCTCCTCCTGTCTTATAGGATGAGCTCTTCTCTTCTCTGAGTGTAACTGCTGTTTTCTTCTGCCTCTTTTGAGATTTAGCCCTTTTAGGGAATCTCTCCCTTTTGGTTCCCTTAGCTCTTCTCTTCACCTCTTTTCTATTCCCTCAACTAGAGATATGCTCCAAATCATTTTCTTGATCCTGTCTCTGCAGAACCTGCACCTTGGCTCATTCCCTGTTACAATGAAGGACTTCTTAGGAAAACTGCATGTGTGTTCCACCTTCTCCACCTCATGGGTACTCTATACCCTCTACAAGTGCATGCCCGACACTGGAGCACCACACCTGTCCTCAGCACTTGAGCAGAATCATCTCTGGCTTTGTCTTGCTTAAGCTGGGAACACTTTACTGTATGATCTATGGTGCTCAGTTCTTAACTGCACTGTATTTTAAGTGCTATTATACTTTATACTACATTGTATTGTATTTTAATGATCCTCTGCTCATCAATTAAGTTCAGTCGCTCAGTCGTGTCTGACTCTTTGCGACCCCATGAATCGCAGCACGCCAGGCCTCCCTGTTCATTACCATCTTTCGGAGTTCACTCAGACTCATGTCCATTGAATCCATGATGCAATCCAGCCATCTCATCCTCGGTCGTCCCCTTCTCCTCCTGCCCCCAATCCCTCCTAGCATCAGAGTCTTTTCCAATGAGTCAACCCTTCTCATGAGATGGCCAAAGTACTGGAGTTTCAGCTTTAGCATCATTCCTTCCAAAGAAATCCCAGGGCTGATCTCCTTCAGAATGGACTGGCTGGATCTCCTTGCAGTCCAAGGGACTCTCAAGAGTCTTCTCCAACACCACAGTTCAAAAGCATCAATTCTTTGGCACTCAGCTTTCTTCACAGTCCAACTCTCACATCCATACATGACC
>SJYW01005268.1:1995148-2029847 GCA_006410735.1 Raphicerus campestris | reverse complement strand
TTTCCTCAGACCTTCCCAGGCATCATCTCCATAACCATTATAACCACAGCAATTATAATCATAATAGCAATAAAGAATAACTGTTACTGAGCACTTAACAATGTGGGTGCCTGTGGAGTCTGGGTCTTTGTGGTTAAGAGCTTTATGTATATTTCCTAATTTAATCCTCACAACAAACTTCTGAGGTGGATTCTGTTCTCATTGCTAATTTGATTGTAAAGATGATGGATGCTTGGTCCAGGGTCCCTCATTTAGCAAGGCTTGGAGCTGAGTTCTAAACACTGTTGCTTTCTGGATTCCTACTTTCTCATCTCTACCAACTCAGTCAAGAGACTTGGTGAAGAAGGAAAAGAAAAGGCTTTTCAGGAAAAGGTTGGTAATTCTGTGGCTAACCCCACTCTAGGGAATGGCCTCACACTTCTCTTTAGAGGCTTCACTTCAGAGGAGAGAGAGGTCATTTAATTCAGCAAAAATGTCTTGCTGGGAGACTGGATACAATTGCCTATTTCTTTTACCTTGCCACTGATTGTTCTGAGCAGAAGGCAGTTATTGCTTGATTTCCAACTCTGACTGGACAAATTGATATCGCTCAACCTGTTAATGGAGGAATGATTTTCATTATGGGACATGAGTGGGAAGTGGCTCCTCTTGGCATAAACGCCAAGCGACGGAACACCTTTGTCTTGAGACGGGAGTGCATCTGTCCTTTTATTCCTTCCTAATATGTTCTGTGAAGTTGGGGTTATTTGCCTCCAATGCCCTCAGAAAGCCAGAATGAGGAGCTTTTTAGGCTTATGATGAATTTTCAGGCTGATTCTGGGCATCTCTCATTTAGTTTTGCCATCTTTTTTTTTTTTTCCTGTTCAGGATAAATTCAGTGGAACTCATTGCTTTCTAAAAATGTTACTTATTTACAGCAAATGTAATCTACCACAACATTCCCACTGAGACAAAATCTCTTGTGTCTTCAAATGCCTCAGAGGAGACAGAAAAAGTAATCTTTGTACACATACACCTACAGGGATAAAGTCATCATTGGGCTTATTAATTAGCTAATGCTTTTTAAAATTGCTTTGCGAGCGCTGAAATGACTCTGACATTAGCATTACGTGCTGTTGTAACCTCGTGTTCCAATCCCCCATATGGACAGTATGCCGCAACTATTTTCTGCATAAATTTCAAGAGAGGTAGTGGGACACGTTTTCCACTTGGCAAATCAGTGGAGATGCAGCGGGAGGAAGCAGTGCTGCACACGGATTATTGACCAATGAACTTCTCCGTCTTCCCTCCTCCAGCTGCTCCCTCACAGCCAGTATCCGCAGATGGTCCGTCTCATACTCCGGGGAGAAAATGGGAACACTTTCACTTTTGCCTGGTCAGTTCCTCTTCCTCCTCTTGTAGATTTACCTTCAAAGACAGTGGCTGAGCTGGTAAGGGTCCACCTGCAATGCGGGAGACCTGGGTTCAGTCTCTGGGTTGGGACGATCCCCTGCAGAAGGGAGAGGCACTCCACTATTCTGGTCTGGAGAAGTCCATGGACTGTACAGTCCGTAGGGTCGCAAAGGGTCAGACATGACTGAGCTACTTTCACTTCGCTTCACTGCAAAGATAGTCATCACTACCTTCTCTCCTCCTGTCTTATAGGATGAGCTCTTCTCTTCTCTGAGTGTAACTGCTGTTTTCTTCTGCCTCTTTTGAGATTTAGCCCTTTCAGGGAATCTCTCCCTTTTGGTTCCCTTAGCTCTTCTCTTCACCTCTTTTCTATTCCCTCAACTAGAGATATGCTCCAAATCATTTTCTTGATCCTGTCTCTGCAGAACCTGCACCTTGGCTCATTCCCTGTTACAATGAAGGACTTCTTAGGAAAACTGCATGTGTGTTCCACCTTCTCCACCTCATGGGTACTCTATACCCTCTAAAAGTGCATGCCCGACACTGGAGCACCACACCTGTCCTCAGCACTTGAGCAGAATCATCTCTGGCTTTGTCTTGCTTAAGCTGGGAACACTTTACTGTATGATCTATGGTGCTCAGTTCTTAACTGCACTGTATTTTAAGTGCTATTATACTTTATACTACGTTGTATTGTATTTTAATGATCCTCTGCTCATCAATTAAGTTCAGTCGCTCAGTCGTGTCTGACTCTTTGCGACCCCATGAATCGCAGCACGCCAGGCCTCCCTGTTCATTACCATCTTTCGGAGTTCACTCAGACTCATGTCCATTGAATCCATGATGCAATCCAGCCATCTCATCCTCGGTCGTCCCCTTCTCCTCCTGCCCCCAATCCCTCCTAGCATCAGAGTCTTTTCCAATGAGTCAACCCTTCTCATGAGATGGCCAAAGTACTGGAGTTTCAGCTTTAGCATCATTCCTTCCAAAGAAATCCCAGGGCTGATCTCCTTCAGAATGGACTGGCTGGATCTCCTTGCAGTCCAAGGGACTCTCAAGAGTCTTCTCCAACACCACAGTTCAAAAGCATCAATTCTTTGGCACTCAGCCTTCTTCACAGTCCAACTGTCACATCCATACATGACCCTAGGAAAAACCATCGCCTTGACTAGATGGACCTTTGTTGGCAAAGTAATGTCTCTGCTTTTGAATATACTATCCAGGTTGATCATAACTTTTCTTCCAAGGAGTAAGCGTCTTTTAATTTCATGGCTGCAATCACCATCTGCAGTGATTTTGGAGCCCCCCAAAATAAAGTCTGACACTAAGTTTCCCCAATAGTACGAGCTTCTGGAAGGCAAGGACTAGGATTTCTACAGATTGAGTACTCACTGTAGTGTTAGACATAGGTCCTGGCACATTAGTGTCTGGAAAATATTCTTCAAAAAATAGATATTTGTGCATGTCAGTAATAACATTATTGCTTTACATTTGCAGTGTCTGCTATATCCATTTTCTGAACAGTGTATCGACTCACTTCTTCGTGACTGTAGTAAATACTCATGGAGTGCTCTAAGTGTTGGAGTTTGTGATAAATGAGACCCTGTATGAGATCCCTGAGCTTATGGAATTCATGTTATGGCTGAAGGAGACTAATAGTCAATGTGTAAACACCTAATTAAGATACTTTAAAGTAATGATATATGGTATGAAGTAAGTAAAAGAGAATGTTTGTGATTAGACATCAGGCTTCTCTTCAAAGGTCCGAGCTAGGCAATATCAACATATCAAGCTTACCTCCACCTCGGGGTCTTCATGACTGGCAAGGAGATCGGGTCTCTGTTTTTAGACTGAGGGGTCAGGGAAGGGCTCCCTGAAGAGATGACAATTAGGCTGGGACCAAGGATGCAGGAAAGAGCCACAGAAAGATCTGGGAGAGACGCTTTCAGTCTAAGGAAGCTGTGAGAATGAAAAGGACCCCAGGCAAGTGAAGGGTGGTGTGTTCCAGGCATGGCAGGGATACTGATACAGAAAGCAAGCTAGCAGTTACCAGAGAGCAGTGGAGAGGGGCTGGGGCAAGTTAGGAATATTGCTTAAGAGATACAAACCACTATGTATAAAGTGGATAAGAAACAAGGATATATTGTGCAGGGCAGGGAGNACAGAAAGCAAGCTAGCAGTTACCAGAGAGCAGTGGAGAGGGGCTGGGGCAAGTTAGGAATATTGCTTAAGAGATACAAACCACTATGTATAAAGTGGATAAGAAACAAGGATATATTGTACAGGGCAGGGAGGGTTGTAGCCATCCTCTTTTAATGACTTTCACTGGAGTGTGTAATCTGTAGAAATACTGAATCACTGTGCTCTACACTTTAAACTAGTTTTATAAATAAAATACACTTCAATTAAAAAAGAGAAGTGATAAGGAAACCACTGTGACAGTGGCTCAGAGAGAGGTGGAGAGAGGAGGAAATGTTTGTGATTAGACATCAGACTTCTCTTCAAAGGTCCAGGCTAGGCAATATCAACGTATCAAGCTTACCTGCACCTCGGGGCCTTCGTTGGCTGTTTGTCTCCTATCTAGGTTGACTTTCTCTCTCCCTTTATTCAAGAGAGCAGGGTGTCTCTCCAGATGTCTGAGCTCACCTGTGCAGAGTGTCTCCTCTCTGCCACCACCTGGCATTTACTGTTACTCCCCCTTTCTCTTGTACCTTTGATGTCTGTTTTTCCTTTGCAGGCTGCAAACATGTGTTAGTCTAGCCTATCCTTGCAGGAAACCCTTGCCTTTACTTGTACCTTCTTAAACTCAGAGAAAGTGTATTTCTTGCTCAGAGATTGTAGGTAATGAGAAAAAACACAGAATGGTTTTGAGATTTGAGAAAGGACTGATGACTGTGGCTCTGATCATGAGCTCCTTATTGCCAAATTCGGACTTAACTTGAAGAAAGTAGGGAAAACCACTAGACCATTCAGCTATGACCTAAATCCAAATCTCTTACAATTATATAGTGGAAGTGACAAATAGATTCAAGGGATTAGATCTGATAGAGTGTCTGAAGAACTATGGACAGAAGTTTATGACATAGTACAGGAGGCAGGGATCAAGACCATCCCCGAGAAAAAGAAGTACAAAAAGGCAAAATGGTTGTCTGAAGAGGCCTTACAAATAGTTGAGAAAAGATAGACGCTAAAGGCAAAGGAAAAAATGAAAGATATACCTAGTTGAACGCAGAGCTCCAAAGAATAGCAAGGAGAGATAAGAAAGCCTTCTTCACTGATCAGTGCAAAGAAATAGAGGGAAACAATAGAATAGGAAAGACTAGAGATCTCTTCAAGAAAATGAGAGATACCAAGGGAACATTTCATGCAAAGATGGGCTCAATAAAGGACAGAAATGGTATGGACCTAGCAGAAGCAGGAAATATTAAGAAGCGGTGGCAAAAATACACAGAAGAACTGTACAAAAAAGATCTTCATGATCCAGATAATCACAATGGTGTGATCACTCACCTAGAGCCAGAGATCCTGGGATGCAAATTCAAGTGGGCCTTAGGAAGCATCACTGCAAACAAAGCTAGTGGAGGTGATGGGATTTCAAATTCTAAAAGATGATGCTGTGAAAGTGTTACAGTCAACATGACAGTAAATTTGGAAAACCCAGCAGTGGCCACAGGACTGGAAAAGGTCAGTTTTCATTCGACTCTCAAAGGCAATGTCAAACAATGTTCAAACTACCACACAATGGCACTCATCTCACACACTAGCAAAGTAATGCTCAAAATTATCTAAGCCAGGCTTCAACAGTATGTGAACTGTGAACTTCTAGATGTTCAAGCTGGATTTAGAAAAGGCGAAGGAACCAGAAATCAAATTGCAAACATCAGCTGGATCGTCAAAAAAAAATCAAGAGAACTCCAGAAATATATCTACTTTTGTTTTATTGACTATGCCAAAGCCTTTGACTGTGTGGATCACAACAAACTGTGGAAAATTCTGAAAGAGGTGGGAATTCCAGACCACCTGACCTGCCTCCTGAGAAGTTTGTATGCAAGTCAAGAAGCAACAGTTAGAACTGGACATGGAAAAATGGACTGGTTCCAAATAGGAAAAGGAGTACGTCAAGTCTGTATATTGTCATCCTGCTTGCTTAACTTATATGCAGAGTACATCATGTGAAATGCCAGGCTGGATGAAGCACAAGCTGGAATCAAAGATTGCCAAGAGAAATATCAATAACCTCAGATATGCAGATGACAGCATCCTTGATGGCCAAAAGTGGAGAACTAAAGAGCCTCTTGATGAAAGTGAAAGAGGAGAGTGAAAAAGTTGGCTCAAAACTCAACATTCAGAAAATGAAGATCATGGCACCCGGTCCCATCACTTCATGGCAAATAGATGGGGAAAGAATGGAAACCATGAGAGACTTTTATTTGTGGGGGGAGGGTTCCACAATCACTGCAGATGGTGACTGCATCCATGAAATTAAAAGACACTTGCTCCTTGGAAGAAAAGTTATGACCAACCTAGACAGCAAATTAAAAAGCAGAAACATTACTTTACCAACAAAGGTTCATCTAGTCAGGGCTGTGATTTTTCCAGTGGTCATGTAGGGATGTGAGAGTTGGACTATAAAGAAAGCTGAGCACTGAAGAATTGATGCTTTTGAGCTGTTTGGTTGGAGAAGACTGTTGAGAGTCCCTTGGACTGCAAGGAGATCCAACTGGTCCATTCTAAAGGAAGTAAGTCCTGAATATTCTTTGGAAAGACTGATGCTGAAGCTGAAACTCCAATACTTTGGCCACCTGATGTGAAGAACTGAGTCCTTAGAAAAGACCCTGCTGCTGGAAAAAATTGAAGGTGGGAGGAGAAGGGCAAGACAGAGGATGAGATGGTTGGATGGCATCACTGACACAATGGACATGAGTTTGAGCATGGTCGGGGAGTTGGTGATGGACAGGGAAGCCTGGTGTGCTTCAGTCCATGGGGTCACAAAGAGTCGACGTGAAGTGAACTGATGAGAAAACTCACATGGATGACCCATGTCCTCACTACACTAGAGGCAGGTCACAGTGTATTAAGTGTGAGAAGAATGCATGCTTATATATAATCCAGTAGGTTTAGAATAGCTGACAGTACTGTCATCAAAGTGAATTTGCTCAGTTGTGTCTGACTCTTTGCGACCCCATGCACTATAGCCTACCAGGCTCCTCCATCCATGGGATTTTCCACGCAAGGGTACTGGAATGGATTTCCATTTACTTCTCCAATGGATCTTCCTGACGTAGGGATTGAACCTGGGTCTCCTACATTGCAGGCAGAAGCTTTACCATCTGAGCCATCTGGGAAGCATCAGCCTTTCACTCAAATTGGAAACGTCGGGTGAACCCTGATCTCTCCTTCACACTCCCCTTCTTCTGCGCTGCTCGCATGGCATCAGCCATACACCACATTGACATGCCCCTGTTGTATTTCTCATTCATTTCTCTCTTTTCTGGGTGGTTGGCTCCCTCCTTTCCCACTGCCCCTGCCCATTGTCATGGTGTCATAAGGAGTCTTCCTACCTCTGATCTCTGCCGGTTTCTCATAGTCCGCATCCTGCCCCACTTTGTCTTCTCTGCTGCACATCAGCAACATCCATTGCCCACTGAGAGCCCATGTTCTCCAGCTGCCCGCTCATGGCCTTCTGCAGTCTGGCTTCAACTTTCTTACCTCTGCTTCATACCTCCTCTCCCTGCCGAGCCAGAATGGCTATCACAACTTATTCGGAATATACGTTTTCAGTTCTTGCTTCTGAAACTTCTGTATTTGGGTCTCTGCCATCTGACTCTCACACACTCTTCCAGGACTCGAGTCATGGTCTCCTGCTCGGCCAGTCACCTTGGTCAGCAGTGTTATTTCTCACTTCTGAGTTCTCCGCTTGTGTATATGACATGTGTATGCCATCTGCATATGTATATATGGTACAGCATGTGAGAGCTCAGACTTTGGAGCCAGACTTTCAGACTTTAAATTTTTGTTCTGCCACTCACTATCCACATGTCCTTGGCCAAGTTAGTTAGCGTCTCTGCAGCTCAGTGTCTCCATCTATATGCTTTTTAATTGATGTATAATTGACTTGTCATGTTGGGCTGGTTTCTGGTGTAGGGCAAAATGATTCAGTTATATGTATATACGTGTATATATATATTTATTCTTTTCCATTATGGTATATTATAGGATAATGAATACAGTTCCTTGTGCTATACAGTAGGATCTTGTTGTTTATCTATTTTATATGCAGTAGTTTATATCTGCTAAACCCAAACTCCTAATTTATCCCTCCCGTACCCCTTTCTCCTTTGGTAACCGTAAGTTTGTTTTCTGTGTCTATGAGTCTCTTTTCTGTTTTGTAAATAAGTTCATTTGTGTCGTATTTTAGATTGCACATGTAAGTGATAAGATGGTGTTTGTCTTTCTCTTTCTGACTTACTTCCCTCACTATGATAACCTCTAGGTCCAGCCATATTGTGTAAATGGCCTTATTTCACTATTTTTATGGCTGAGTAGTATTCCATTTTGTACATATACCGTATCTTCTTTCTCTGTTCACCTGTCAGTGGACATTTATGTTGATTCCATCTTTTGGCTATTGTGAGTTGTGCTGCTGTGAACAAAAGAGCGTGTGCGTCTCTTTGCATCACACTTTTCTCCAGGTTTATGCCCCGGGGTGGGATTGCTGGATCAGATGGCTGATGTACTTTTATTTTTAAAGGAACCTCCTTACTGTTTAGCATTAGTAGTTGCACCAATTTAAATTCCCACCAAGAGTGTAAGAGGACTCCCTCTTTTTCTCACACCCTCTCAGCATTTGTTATTTGACTTTTTAATGATGGCCATAAAATGGATTTTTTAATAATACCTACCTCATAGAATTTTTATGAGAATCAAATGAAGTGATATAATACCAGTACATGGTAAGTGCTCAGTAAATATTGGCTATTATCGCCATGTATTTGGTCCTTAAAATGCCCTGCATTTGTTAACTTTTCTGGCAGACATATAATCCCTTTGAGGCAGAGAGGTTTTTGTAGTTTCAGCAGTAAAGTTTATACTGTAGGTTTATTCATTAAAGAGAGTAGGAAGTAATATATATCCCTTGAATGATGTTCAAGCTGGTTTTAGAAAAGGCAGAGGAACCAGATATCAAATTGCCAACATCCGCTGGATCATGGAAAAAGCAACAGAGTTCCAGAAAAACATCTATTTCTGCTTTATTGACTATGCCAAAGCCTTTGACTATGTGGATCAGAACAAACTGTGGAAAATTCTGAAAGAGATGGGAATACCAGACCACCTGACCTGCCTCTTGAGAAATCTGTATGCAGGTCAGCAAGCAACAGTTAGAACTGGACATGGAACAACAGACTGGTTCCAAATAGGAAAAGGAGTACGTCAAGGCTGTATGTTGTCACCCTGCTTATTTAACTTCTATGCAGAGTACATCATGAGAAACATTGGACTGGAAGAAACACAAGCTGGAATCAAGATTGCCAGGAGAAATATCAATAACTTCATATATGCAGATGACACCACCCTTATGGCAGAAAGTGAAGAGGAGCAAAAAAGCCTCTTGATGAAAGTGAAAGAGGAGAGTGAAAAAGTTGGCTTGAAGCTCAGCATTCAGAAAACGAAGATCATGGTATCTGGTCCCATCACTCCATGGGAAATAGACGGGGAAACAGTGGAAACTGTCAGACTTTATTTTGGGGGGCCCCAAAATCACTGCAGATGGTGACTGCAGCCATGAAATTAAAAGACCCTTACTCCTTAGAAGATAAGTTATGACCAACCTAGATAGTATATTCAAAAGCAGAGACATTACTTTGCCAACTAAGGTCCGTCTAGTCAAGGCTATGATTTTTCCTGTGGTCATGTATGGATGTGAGAGCTGGACTGTGAAGAAAGCTGAGCACTGAAGAATTGATGCTTTTGGACTGTGGTGTTGGAAAGACTCTTGAGAGTCCCTTAGACTGCAAGGAGATCCAACCAGTCCATTCTGAAGGAGATCAGCCCTGGGATTTCTTTGGAAGAAATGATGCTGAAGCTGAAACTCCAGTATTTTGGCCACCTCATGTGAAGAGTTGACTCATTGGAAAAGACTCTGATGCTGGGAGGGATTGGGGGCAGGAGGAGAAGGGGACGACTGAGGATGAGATGGCTGGGTGGCATCTCGGACTCGATGGCCGTGAGTCTGAGTGAACTCCGGGAGTTGGTGATGGACCGGGAGGCCTGGTGTGCTCTGATTCATGGGGTCACAGAATCGGACACGACTGAGCGACAGAACTGAACTGAATGAATTTCTTGACTGACTGTAAGGAAGTTGCTTTTTCTCCATACCACAGTTTGACCCCAATTAAAATGATCCCATCTGCAAAATGAAGATAATAATTTCTTCTTTATAGGTAGTGCACAAAGCAACTTTCATTCAATAAAAGGTATGCACATGTATGGTATGTTAATTCAACGATCTCATATTTTTTGAATTGCTGGTAATCAAATGATATTGTGATGGTATTAGCATGCTTTTTAATTCGTAGGCAGTTCTAATGAAACAGTTCTGGAAGTTAATGTTTAAAATGCTAAAGGAAATAAAACTTATCTTACAACATCAGATATTAGCTTGATGCTCACCAATGTCCCTCTCAAGTCTAAAATTTGTATAAATTAATTGCTTTAAAATGTCTTCAATCCCTCAGTTACCATTAAAGTATTGACTAGATGAGCCTCTATTATGTTCCAGGCATAGTGTCTGGAATACAAAGCTCACTGGGCACACATCTTTCCTTGGGAGATTTTTGAGTTCAGAGGTTGGCAGCTTTTTTGGCTTTTTCGGCAGAGGGCCAGGTTAATGGTTCTCCACTGGTGGCAGTTTTGACCACAGGTAACATTTGGCAGTTTATGGAGATACTTTGGGTTGGTAAGAGTGGCGTGAGGGGATAGATGGAGTGAAGCAAAGGGGTAGTGAAGTGATGGAGGTGGAATGCTACTGGCATTTAATGGGTCAAGGCCAAGGCTTATGTTACCCATCCTGCTACACAGAGGACAGTCTTTCTATGGCAAAGAAGTATCCAACCCAGAGCCTCACTCGTGCTAACATGGAGACTCTGGACCCGATAATAAATAATAAGGTGGTAGTAAAGATATGGTTTTGTGGCCCAGGGGTCTCTGTCAAAGCTACTGAATTCTGTCATTGTACCAGCATAGCAGCTACAAATAATAGGTAAATGAATGGGTAAGTCTGTATTCCAATAAGCTTTCTTTACATAAGAAAATAGAGAGGGGGTTGGATTTTGTTCTAGGACAGCAGTTCATTGTCCCCTGCTCTAGGTGACATGATAAACAAAACGGTATAATTGCAATATATTAAGCTGTGTGGTCCAAGTTTTCACAGGTTTTTAGTAAAGCTCAAAATATGGGCAGTTTGCCTAACCTGAGATATTAGAGACGGTTTCTTGAAGGAGAAAGACTATAACAAAGTTTTTGTTTGTTTGTTTTCTTGAGTGGAAGTGGGAAAGTGAAAATGTTAGTCACTCAGTCACGTGCAACGCTTTGTGACCCCATTTACTGTAGCCCACCAGGCTCCTCTGTCCGTGGGATTCCCCAGGCAAGCATACTGGAGTGCGCTGCCATCCCCTTCTCTGGGGGATCTTCCTGATCGAACCCGGGTCTCCTGCATTGCAGGCAGATTTTTTACCATCTGAGCCACCAGGGAAGCCCCAGAAGAGGGAATAGCATCAGCAAAGGCATAAAAATATGAAACATGTGGAATAGTGTGGCATGCGTGGGGGACTATGAATAAGAATAAAGGAAGCAGGAGAGGTAGTAATAGCAATACTAGCAGCCAGCACATAGTAGGTGCTTACTGTTTGCCAGGAACTCTTCTTAGTATTTCACATATGTTGATTCATCTCCTAGAAACAGAGCCCGTTGTGGCTGGGGTTATGAAATTAGGTTGAAGGCGTTAGTATGTTCTCGAGGTAGGATTTTGTTCAACACTTGGATAAAACTAAGTATAAGAAAAGCATCAATGACGCAATTAGTAAGATGTCTGAAACTGATTGAACCTTAAGAGTCAGAGTAGAGAGAGGTCACAAGTTTCTGGTTTGGTGAGATTAATAGAATATAGAAGTGCTGGAGGAGAGGTAAGCTTAATGGGGAAAATGGTTAGTTTAACGTTGAACGTGTTGTATTGGAGATACTTGTGTTCTCTGGAGTTCACAGCCAAGTTCAGATAGATGGCGCTGCAAGTGTAACACTATTTAAAATTGATGAACTCAGATAAAAAAGCACGTCAAATAGAAGAATGGATTGAAAATATAAAAGAATCCTGAGGGTCATTAGTATTAAGAAAAAAAGTGGATTTAAAGGAAAAATCTCGGAGGTAGGAGAAGAATCTGAGAAAGTGATACCATGCATGGCAGTAAGAAGACCGTTTCCAGGACTTAGTGCTAAAGTGAGCACTGGGAAGTTGAGAGCTGCAAAGGCCATGTAGCAGAGTTCAAAGTTCAAGGGTAATTTTATTTTGCTTTTGAATCAGTGATACATAATCATTTTGAAATTCAAAGGCAAAGAAATCAGTACAAGTGGAGAAGCTAAAGATATAAAAAACATAGATGTTGACGTAATATTCCAGGAGAGAATTCTAAATTTTTCTTAGGCATTCATTAGGTAAAGTAAGTACAAGAAATCTCATGGAGAAATACTTTGTGGGCGATTTTACTGAAGTTGTGGGCTTGAGGGACTCAATATCTATGTGTTATAATAAAATCTAAAAGCCACAATTGTAGAACAGCAAAACTTCGGGGATATTATTATGTGATTAGCAAATAGGACATCAACCTCATAGATGTGAAATTTGAAGACACCAAAAATTATGTAGAACACAGTGTCGGTTTAGTTGAGTTCAATTAACTTTTAAGTCTTTCATTGAATGCCATGCATTTTTATTAACAGTGATGTGACAGAATGTTTTGCTCTCAAACAGCTTGCCATCTTATCTGTTTTGTATGTTTATTGCACAAAGGATTTACAGCACCTAAATGTTTAGTTGATGGGGAAGGATTTACATACACAAAAACACTTGAATTCTAATTGTGAGGAAATGTAATGAAATGCTGTTATCACATGTAGAATCAGTGGTGCTAGCAATGTGTATTCTCAGGAAGGATGAGTCTAGCATGTACTGGAATAGTGAAAGGTAAATCATCTCTGTTTACCAGCTCTGTGTGATGTTCTTCTCTGGAGAGAATTTAGTTAACTAAAGTATTTTTCTAACAGAAAAACAACAGTGATAGAGAACCAAGGGGGTGATCCAAGCTACCTTGGCTCCTCGAGGACAGACTGTATCTTACCTCTGCGTTTTCCTGGGCCAAGGCACCATGGCTACCCTGCATAAGCGCGTTGATGACATTTGGCCATTGGATTAGTGCAGCAGAGGCAGGTTGGACCCCGTGCTTTGTGGACGCTCTGCAAATAATAGTGCTAATGACAAACAGCTTAAAGATCAAGAGAAAGTGAATTGTGAGAACTCCATCTGTAGAGGACTGGGAGTGAAAATATCTTTATAGAAGAAGAGAAGGCTAAGTGTCGGATTCATTATCAAGTGGGAGTTGGCCACACCCACTGGGTTCTTTCCTCTCTTGTGACAGCACTGGTTCATAAAAATGTGCTTTCTGTATGAATTGTCCTCAATCAGTTGTGTCCCACTCTTTGCCACCCCATGGACTATAGCTTACCCCGTGGACTGTAGCTCATCAGGCTTCTCTGTCCATGCGATTTTCCAGGCAAGAATATTGAAGTCGGTTGCCATTTTTTACTCCCGGGGATCTTCTAGACCCAGGGACTGAACCAGCGTCTCTTGTATCTCCTACATTAGCAGGACGATTCTGGGAAGCCACAGAATCTACAGAATGAATGAACCAGTTCTAGCTTAAGATGGACAGATAAAAAAATAAATGCCCAGTAATTCCACCATAGCAGTTTCTTTTGAAAGAAATTGAAGGTTAAGGTAAAAGTGAAAATTGCTCAGTCATGCCCGACTCTTTGAGACACCATGGACTATACGGTCCATGGAATTCTCCAGGGCAGAATACTGGAGTGGGTAGCCTTTCCCTTTTCCAAAGGTTAAGGTAAAGTTTTATTAAAAAAAAATGAATGAAATCCATAACACTTTTGGTTCTCCCTTCTAAGGGTTAATCACATTGGCTGTTTCACAAAATAGCACTGAGAATGTCTGCACAGTGACTTTTGCTAGCTTTTAGTCCCTATAGGCAAAAAAGCCTTTCTGAAAGAGATTTGAAAATTGTGGAGTCTGATAACACTGGTAGTTGTCAGGTTTTTCTCTAATGAACAGCTTATCAGTAAATGTGCTCAGTGGTTAATTACCACATTAGGGCTTATTGGTGGGAAGTGTAGTAGAATGCCCATTATCCTTATGCAAATGGGGATTTACTGCAGGTTAAATCCTGTGACCTGAAATCTAAGTCGCCTGTCATAAATGAGGAGACCTATGTCGTAGCCCTGCTGGGATTGGCAGTGGCAGAGGACCCTGGGAGTGGAGTGAGTGAATCATGACTGGGTGGGTGAGACTCGCTCTTTGGAATGTCTCACAAAGGCTAGTGGAGCTAATTGTGCTTCAGAGGCTGTCGGGTATTTTTGCTTTGATTTGATTTTGTTTAATTTTTCAGGGCAGCCAGGTGGCCCAAGCCACATATGATGCCAAAGGGTATCTTTCAGCATATGGCCTGGGATATTTGGGATGGTGAGAATCAGAGATGTGTCATGCTTTCGAGAGACCTGCCCAATTAGGGTGTGCATCCTCAGATAAAGATTCGAGATTCCTAGGTGTTTCCATCAGCTTTCAGTTCAGTTCAGTCAAGTCACTCAGTCGTGTCCGACTTTTTGAGACCCCTGTGGACTGCAGCACGCCAGGCTTCCCTGTCTGTCACCAACTCTTGGAGCTTACTCAAACTCATGTCCTCGAGTTGGTGATATCATCCAACCATCTCATCCTCTGTCATCCCCTTCTCCTGCCTTCAGTCTTCCCCAGCATCAGCGTCTTTTCGAGTGAGTCACTTCTTCACGTCAGGTGGCCAAAGTATTGGAGTTTCCGCTTCAGCATCAGTTCTTCCATCAGCCTAGATTTCTATCACAAATGCCATAGACTGGGTGGCTTAAGCTACAGACTGCTTCTCCCAGTCCTGGAAGCTGGGGAATCTAGGATCAAGGTTGCCACAGATTTGTCTAATGGTTTCCTGGTTTGTCAATGGCCATCTTCTTGCTATGCTCTCACNGAAGGATTTACATACACAAAAACACTTGAATTCTAATTGTGAGGAAATGTAATGAAATGCTGTTATCACATGTAGAATCAGTGGTGCAAGCAATGTGTATTCTCAGGAAGGATGAGTCTAGCATGTACTGGAATAGTGAAAGGTAAATCATCTCTGTTTACCAGCTCTGTGTGATGTTCTTCTCTGGAGAGAATTTAGTTAACTAAAGTATTTTTCTAACAGAAAAACAACAGTGATAGAGAACCAAGGGGGTGATCCAAGCTACCTTGGCTCCTCGAGGACAGACTGTATCTTACCTCTGCGTTTTCCTGGGCCAAGGCACCATGGCTACCCTGCATAAGCGCGTTGATGACATTTGGCCATTGGATTAGTGCAGCAGAGGCAGGTTGGACCCCGTGCTTTGTGGACGCTCTGCAAATAATAGTGCTAATGACAAACAGCTTAAAGATCAAGAGAAAGTGAATTGTGAGAACTCCATCTGTAGAGGACTGGGAGTGAAAATATCTTTATAGAAGAAGAGAAGGCTAAGTGTCGGATTCATTATCAAGTGGGAGTTGGCCACACCCACTGGGTTCTTTCCTCTCTTGTGACAGCACTGGTTCATAAAAATGTGCTTTCTGTATGAATTGTCCTCAATCAGTTGTGTCCCACTCTTTGCCACCCCATGGACTATAGCTTACCCCGTGGACTGTAGCTCATCAGGCTTCTCTGTCCATGCGATTTTCCAGGCAAGAATATTGAAGTCGGTTGCCATTTCTTACTCCCGGGGATCTTCTAGACCCAGGGACTGAACCAGCGTCTCTTGTATCTCCTACATTAGCAGGACGATTCTGGGAAGCCACAGAATCTACAGAATGAATGAACCAGTTCTAGCTTAAGATGGACAGATAAAAAAATAAATGCCCAGTAATTCCACCATAGCAGTTTCTTTTGAAAGAAATTGAAGGTTAAGGTAAAAGTGAAAATTGCTCAGTCATGCCCGACTCTTTGAGACACCATGGACTATACGGTCCATGGAATTCTCCAGGGCAGAATACTGGAGTGGGTAGCCTTTCCCTTTTCCAAAGGTTAAGGTAAAGTTTTATTAAAAAAAAATGAATGAAATCCATAACACTTTTGGTTCTCCCTTCTAAGGGTTAATCACATTGGCTGTTTCACAAAATAGCACTGAGAATGTCTGCACAGTGACTTTTGCTAGCTTTTAGTCCCTATAGGCAAAAAAGCCTTTCTGAAAGAGATTTGAAAATTGTGGAGTCTGATAACACTGGTAGTTGTCAGGTTTTTCTCTAATGAACAGCTTATCAGTAAATGTGCTCAGTGGTTAATTACCACATTAGGGCTTATTGGTGGGAAGTGTAGTAGAATGCCCATTATCCTTATGCAAATGGGGATTTACTGCAGGTTAAATCCTGTGACCTGAAATCTAAGTCGCCTGTCATAAATGAGGAGACCTATGTCGTAGCCCTGCTGGGATTGGCAGTGGCAGAGGACCCTGGGAGTGGAGTGAGTGAATCATGACTGGGTGGGTGAGACTCGCTCTTTGGAATGTCTCACAAAGGCTAGTGGAGCTAATTGTGCTTCAGAGGCTATCGGGTATTTTTGCTTTGATTTGATTTTGTTTAATTTTTCAGGGCAGCCAGGTGGCCCAAGCCACATATGATGCCAAAGGGTATCTTTCAGCATATGGCCTGGGATATTTGGGATGGTGAGAATCAGAGATGTGTCATGCTTTCGAGAGACCTGCCCAATTAGGGTGTGCATCCTCAGATAAAGATTCGAGATTCCTAGGTGTTTCCATCAGCTTTCAGTTCAGTTCAGTCAAGTCACTCAGTCGTGTCCGACTTTTTGAGACCCCTGTGGACTGCAGCACGCCAGGCTTCCCTGTCTGTCACCAACTCTTGGAGCTTACTCAAACTCATGTCCTCGAGTTGGTGATATCATCCAACCATCTCATCCTGTGTCATCCCCTTCTCCTGCCTTCAGTCTTCCCCAGCATCAGCGTCTTTTCGAGTGAGTCACTTCTTCACGTCAGGTGGCCAAAGTATTGGAGTTTCCGCTTCAGCATCAGTTCTTCCATCAGCCTAGATTTCTATCACAAATGCCATAGACTGGGTGGCTTAAGCTACAGACTGCTTCTCCCAGTCCTGGAAGCTGGGGAATCTAGGATCAAGGTTGCCACAGATTTGTCTAATGGTTTCCTGGTTTGTCAATGGCCATCTTCTTGCTATGCTCTCACATGGTGGAGAGATAGATCATCTCTCTTGTGTATCTTCTTAAGAGGACACCAATCCCATCATAAAGGCTCTACTTTTCGACCTCATTACCTTTCAAAGGCCCACCACTAATATTATCACTCTGCGGATTAGGGCTTCATCATATGACTCTGAGTTGGGCGGACACAAGCATTCGGCCCATTGCACCTGGAAATGGGCTGAGTCCCATTGCTTGGGACTCAAAGCGGAGAAAGCCAAACTCAGCACACTAAAGTTCACAGCCGCCTCTGATATTTCACGAGGAATGGAGCTCAAGGCAACATAGTCAAGAGAAGGCAGGTCTGCAATAGAACAGGGTGAGTGTCACACCGTGGCCGCCTGGGAGCCAAGCTCCAGAGTGCCCCTGGGTTTACAGATCTAATCCCACACCCTTACCAGAAGCTGGGCCAGAGGTGGCTATTGAGCCTCCTGTCCCTCAGAAGAGAAGGTCACTTGGGACCCCATGGGTCTCTGAAGTTCCACTCTGCTGACTTGAGGCTGAAACCAGGCAGGAGCTGGTCTGACATAGTCAAAGCCACATTCAAATCTATTTGCTTATAGAGGAGGTTGGTGTTTAGGGACTTCTAATACATTTATGGGCACTGATTGATATTTCTGCAAATAGTACGGGCCCTTTGTGAAGGCCTGGAACCCTGGCTAATATCCCCTAACCCTGGCCTATTGAAATCCATAACTAAGAAGAAGAGGCTCTCAGCATCTCAGGGACAGGAAAATCTTTATTTCAGAGGTCTCTTAAATGAATCATTTCCTTTCCCAGAAAGGAAACTAGAGCCTTTCGTGCCTAGGGCTTGTGTCCAGGTAATTTGGGTGGGGAACAAGATTTCTTACCACACCAAGAGCATTTGTGTGGCTGGGCAAAGGAGTTGTGGTTTCAGTGCTTATCCATTAGCAGCGAGTGTGGTGGGTAAAAGTTCTTTAATTGGTCTCCCAGGTGAAAACAGCCTGGTATTTATAGGTTATCAGCAAAAGGAGGTTGGGGAGGCTCCAGGTGACTTGCCAACTTTATCTCAGTGACTTTTAGATCTTTCAGGTCATGTCAAAATATTTCACTTGAATCAGGATATCTGTTGTCCTTTTCAGTCCCATCCTAAATTCATGGTCTTAGTTATTAGAAGCATCCGTAGAAAGCACCCTTCCATCCTCATAATTCCCCATTGCAAAGAGTAGCATGGCTTTCTCATTTAAGGACAGTACAAACCGTTTTAGCTGTAAGATGTAATCTGTGAATTACTGAGGCAGACAAGGAACATGGAGCAGCGGTGTGTTTCCCATACAGCAAGTACTCAGTGGAGTGAAGAACAATTCGAGAGGCAGCCAAGAGGCTGGGGCCAGGGCCAGAAGCACTTACTCACTTGTTCAGAAAATGTTAGACCAAATGCAGCCTTGAGGTACCAGATACCCTATCTGGTATCTTTGTCCTACAAACTGTCTTCAAGTCTAGGTAAGAGGCAGAATTGAGGGACCCTCTTTTCCTTGAACCTCACATTCTTGACTGCTTAGCCTTCTAAACATTGGAATCAGGAGGGTCTCCCAAATGAGAATCAGTCCAAGATCATTATATAGCAACCAATGCATGAGACATAAAAAATAAAGCAACGAAAAGAATCAAATTCTCATATAAAAGAAAGACACCTGAGGTGGTTCTCCTGAGAGTCCATTATATAGAAAAGAGGCCCAAGAGGAAAGCTTTGTGCAGAGATCCAGGAGAGTAGCTGACCCACTTTATTTCCATTTATTAAAGCTTTATCCCTCTTAACGGGCTTCCCAGGTGGCTTAGTAGTAAAGAAGCCATTTACCAATACAGGAGATACAGGTTCAATCCCTGGGTCGGGAGGATTCCCTGAGTAGGAAATGACAACCCACTCTGATATTCTTGCCTGGGAAATCCCATGGATAGAGGAGCCTGGCGAACTACAGTCCATGGGGTTGCAAAAGAATAATACATGACTTGATGAGCAAGCACACACAGACCTGTCTGAAAGCTTTCAGTCCTTCTTAAGTAGGTACTGGGTCAGTGATGAATTAATTTTGCCCTCAGCCATTTCAGAGCTTGGAGAAGAGGTGAGAAGAGAAGCTCTGAGCTATCCCTATGAAACTATAGGATAAATAAATTTCATCATTATGCCAGCTCAGACATATTGGTGGTAGAGTTACAAAGGATTCTGTTTCGCAGGAGACAATTTTCTTTGTATTGCTATGTTGCTTTGTAGTTCATGTTTTACCATTTTACTGTACATGTTTATATCCTTAAGCAAATTTTCTATAATCTGCATGTTTAAAATTTATACAAATGATGTCTTACTATTCATATCTTTGTACAACTTGCTGTTTTATTCAATATAACATTTTTAAGATTTATCTTAGAAGATTCACTTAAAGATAGAAGACGGTAGACTTCAATTATACATGTTAACTTCTGTTTAGCATCCCGCTGTCGGAACATACTTTGTTTTGCTTATTTCATGCCATTTTCTAGTGCGGCTCAATATTTAGGTTGTTTCCAGTTCTCAGCATTTCAGTGAAGGCTAGAGTGGATGCCCTGCGTGTGTTTTTATTCATGTCTGTGCCAGAAGTGAAGTTGTCTATGGGTATATCTATAATTTTACCAGATATTGCCAAATCGCTCTCCAAGTTAGTATGCAAATTTGCACTCCCACTAGCGGCAGGTAAATGTCTCCTTGATCTTTGACAATATTTGGCATTGACTGTAAGGCATATAANTATAATTTTACCAGATATTGCCAAATCGCTCTCCAAGTTAGTATGCAAATTTGCACTCCCACTAGCGGCAGGTAAATGTCTCCTTGATCTTTGACAATATTTGGCATTGACTGTAAGTCATATAATCTAAACCAGCTCAATAGAGGTTAGGCAAGATTTATCCTATAAAATAGCGTATAAAATATATACCGACAGCTGTCTCTCATTTTAAGTTCCTCACTCCTACTGAGAATCCGCAGACTTTAAGGGGAAATCAACTGTGTGCTTCCTGTTTCCTTCTTACTCTGCGAAGCCCCAGTGCGAAGCTTCCCATTCAGATNTATACCGACAGCTGTCTCTCATTTTAAGTTCCTCACTCCTACTGAGAATCCGCAGACTTTAAGGGGAAATCAACTGTGTGCTTCCTGTTTCCTTCTTACTCTGCGAAGCCCCAGTGCGAAGCTTCCCATTCAGATCTTAGTTTGGAGCCCGTCTTTTTATCAGAAGAAACTGATTGTCCTTCTGCTTGAAAATGATGTCGTTCTTCTGAAAAGTGAAAGTGTTAGTCACTCAGTTGTGTCCAACTCTGCTACCCCACGGACTGTAGCCCACCAGGCTCCTCTGTCCATAGAATTCTCCGAGTGTTTTTGCCATTTCCTTCTCTCCGGGATCTTCCTGACCCCGGGATCGAACCTGCGTCTCTTACGTCTCCTGCATTGGCAGGTGAGTTTTTTTTTAATCCCTCGTGCCACCTGGGAAGCCCAAGATACACACTACATTATATAAAATAGATTAACAGAGAGCCACTGTATAGCACAGGGAACTATATTTAATACCTTGTAATAAATTATAATGGAAAAGAATCTGAAAAAAGAAAAAATATATGTGAAAAAAACTAAATCACTTTGCTCTCTACCTGAGACCATGTAAATCAACAATACTTCATTTAAAAAAAAAGATAAAGTAAAGCACAACAAAATCTCCAAGGCAGATTATTATTCCTGAGCAACCAAAAATGAAGGCATCAAAATGGTCAAAAAAAAAAAAAGGATGTTTTCATGGAAAATATTATTCCCCAAATATGTTCATTCTTTGCCACTTTAGGATTTCCTTTTCTGGGATGTTGATGGGTAGTTAGGAAATTCTTGGGTTCTCCCTAGAGATGAGTTTAAAATGTGTGAGCAGCATTTGAGTCTCTTGGAACTATGGCTCCCAACAGTTCCTTTCATGGAAAGTCGTCAAGTTATGTCTTAGAGTGGACTATGTAGTTGACCTCATCTGCCATTACCATTACTGTGGCCCTCTTTATGTGTCTTTATCTTGTATTTTCTACAAAAGTTAAAGCAAAATATTTATTTTGGCTGTTACGTGACAAACAAACAAAACAAAACTTTATCATGTAGTTTAGCTTAAAGACTCAGATGTGTGCAAAGCAGATTCCCTCTCTCAATTATTAATTTCAATTTGATAAGTTAATTTTAGTAGCATATCAATATATAGAAAGCTATCTATTCTTTCAGGATCATGGTGCTGAGATTTTTCTACCAAGAACGATGTCAGTTTTGCTTCAATTTTTTTGTTAATAGGAGATGAAATGTGATGCTATAGTGTTCTCAGTTCAGTTTTGTCGCTCAGTCATGTCTGACTCTTTGCAACCCCATGGACTGCAGCATGCCAGGCTTCCCTGTCCTTCACTGTCTCCCAGAGCTTGCTCAAACTCATGTCCATTGAATCGGTGATGCCATCCAACCATCTCATCCTCTATCGTCCCCTTCTTCTCCCACCTTCAGTCTTTCCCAGCATCAGGATCTTTTCTAATGAGTCAGTTCTTCACATCAGATGGCCAAAGTATTGGAGCTTCAGCTTCAGCATCAGTCCTTCCAATGAGTATTCAGGACTGATTTCCTTTAGGATGAACTGGTTGGTTCTCCTTGCAGTCCAAGTGACTCTCAATAGTCCTCTCTGACACCACAGTTCAAAAGCATCAATTCTTTGGCATTCGGACTTGTTTATGGTCCAACTCTCACATCCATACATGACTACTGCAAAAACCATAGCTTTGGCTAGATGGACCTTTGTTTGCAAAGTAATGTCTCTACTTTTTAATATGCTGTCTAGGTTTATAATAGCTTTTCTTCCAAGGAGCAAGAATGTTCTCATAGACAACTGAAACTAGTTGGACGAGGATGGAAAGTTTGAAATCACTAAATTATTGGGCTTGAATAAACTGAGTATTCCTTGATTAATTTATCAAGTAACTACTAAGTGCTTCTCTGTTGGTATATGTCAGGCACTGTGCTAAGTGTTGATGATACAATGATGCTCAGAGAGAAGATATCCCATGCCTTCTTGAGATCTGAGGTCTAGCTCCCATCGTCTTTTTATAAATGTGGTTTTTAAGGATATAGAATTCCATAGCCAAGTGGAGGGATCTTTGATCTTCATGGCTTTAACATTTAACTTGAAAAGTAACATAAAGGATCTGTAATATGTGACAACTTAAGTAGTACTTAAGTACTTAGTCTTAAGTACAAGTAGTACTTAAGACTACTTGTATATGTGTTCTTCTATTAGGTTTTAAGTATTTTGACTGCAGTATGAATTTTTATTAAAAATGTGTTTTGTAGTCAATGGTAAAAAAGAGGAAGATGGAGACAGAGACATACAGAAAGAAACCACAGAATGAAGTGACCAATTTTAATATGCAAGTGCATAGAAAGAAGTAGAAGCAAAGGCTGAAAAGTGTGATAAAGTATGTAATTTTTGCAAGAAAAAAATCTTCAATTAGTGTTACAAAGCTAAAAAGACATTTTTTCCATAGTGATATTCTGACTATCTTTCTCTGCTTTAGTTTTGCTAGCCAAAGGGATACAGAATTAATATAAAATTGTTCCTTCCTCCAAGGGGCCCAAATGAAAAATATTGGCAAACATGTTGGAAACAATTGTAGTAATTATGATGAAGAATAAAAGATGCCAAACGGGAAAGATGTTTAAAATACTGGGTAAGGTATCTGTTTCTGGTGGATAAGCTTGTATTAAAGTGACCCTGTCACTAATAGCAGCTAGAAAAGCCAGACAAAGCCTAAAAATGATCAATCTGTTAGACATCAGAGATCTACCGAGAGAGAGGGCTCAAAGGGCCAAGGTCCTGTAAAAAGAGAAGAAAAGCACAGAAAGGTGAGACCAGAAGTCTCACCAAAAAGCATGTATTTTCCCCTCAAGATGTGTTCTGAGAAGCCGGGCAGGAAGTGGTATCCCAGAGGCTGAGAATGTGAGCAGGACCTTCAGTAGGAACCTTCAGTTTCATGGAGCTGGTAGACAGAAATTGAGTCCAGATTTATCAGTAAGAAGGAGCCTTGACAATATTCCATTCCTGAATATATGCCAGCAGAAATGCAGACATATTACATCATAGTCTCTACACAAAAATATTGATAAACACATGGTTTAAAATAACCCCAAGCTAGAAATAACCTACAGAGCCATGGACAGTAGACTCAGTAGACTGAGCTATATTCACAAAATGGAATACATTCGATGAATACATTGTTGATGTATCTACAACAACATAGATACATCTTATAAACAGAATATCGAGTAAAGTAAGTCAGATGAGAAGGATACATGTTATAATTGCCCCTTACATAAAGTTTTTAACAGGATAAACTATTCTAAGGTGTTATAAATCAGTTAGTTATCTTTGAAGAAGAATGGGGTGAGTGGGGAGCAGGAGGGAGGCTTCTGACATGTTGGTGTTTTTATATTTCTTGGTCTTGACGTTGAGTACATGTAGGTGATCACTCTGAATGTTATTAGAGCTCTTGATTTGTGTACTTTCCCAAATGTATGCTTTAACTAAATTAAAAATATATCAGCCAAGAGATAAGCAATGTGTTTTGCTTGAGAAGGCCTGAAACAAATTTGAAAATTGGCCATGATTATTTTGCAGAAATAGGTGGAAGAGATAGGGAAAGAATGTTCCATTAAAGGAACAGTCTAAACCAAATATGTATAAGTATAAAGATTTATGTTATTCTCAATTAACAAGTGTTTGAGTGTGCCTGCAAAATTCAGTATGTCTGGGGAAAAGGGTAGGAGATTAGGCTGAAGATATAGGTTGGATCCTGTTTGTAGAGTGTCATAAATTAATGGCAAAACATAAAGAGATGGCAGGTTCTTGAGCAGAAAGTATAACACGGAATTTTGGACTGGGCTGCATTTGAAATACTAACAGCTCGAGCAGGTTTTGCCAGTGAATTTTTGAGTTTGGAATTTGAGTTCCCATTTCCCACAAACTGCTTCCTTCCCAGCATATATGTCAATGCAGAGTCTTCTGTCTCATTTTAATTAAGTCTTTGACTTTTAGCAACACAAAGTAGAGTGGTTTGGTTTTTATCAGTTTGCATAAATGACTCCTTTTATGTAACTCTTGCCTGTCGTGGTCCCTCTCCTTTGTAGATGTCATTAAGTGAATTCCCTGCCTTGAAGAGGGCCTACCCCAAGGATCACAGTGGCCAGTCCACATTTTGACCCAGATAGTCCACATTCTGAGGAACTGCACCCTAAACTACACTGTATTCCAAATGGTCTGTGGACTGGCAGGAAGAGACCATAAACACACATTTCATTTAATTTCTTACTTATTTAGGGATAAAAGTGTTGGGTTGGCCAAAAAGTTTGCTCGAGCTTTTCCCATGGATGTTCTAAAAAACTTAAATGAGCCTTTTGACCAACCCAAAATTATCCCAGACATGGTGACCATGCAAGACAGAAACAGTGTAATGTCTCCTAATACAGTTTTGCTTGACACCCGAAGTTGTTTACAGCAGCAAGCAGCAGCAGGAGATATTGTTCATTTGGGGCTGAGTCCTTCAAAGTTTCTGGAACACTCAGACCTGCCCTGAATGCTTGGGACTTCTGTCACATTCTAAAAGAATTGGTACCAATAGTCTATGCATGTCTGTTTAAAAGACTGTTTTGAAATACTGGAATCCCTTGGCTCTTTACCCAAATGAGACATATGAAAGCCACTTCATCTAGAGGGCAATCAGCATCTATGTGCTGGACAGGCAGCTTTGCTTCTAGCTTGGAGGTGTTCTGGAAGACATTTTTCCATATTGAAAGCAATACCATGAGTATGTATTAAGTCGCTCCGGTCATGTCCAGCTCTTTGCGACCCCATGGATTTAGCCTGCCAGGCTTCTCTGTCCATGGGGATTCTCCAGGTAAGAATACTGGAGTGGGTAGCCATTCCCTTCTCTAGGGAATCTTTCCTATCCAGGAATCAAACCAAGGTCTCCTGCATTGCAGACAGATTCTTTACTGTCTGAGCCACTAGAGAAGCCCCCTTTGAATCTTGGGCATATTTTAATAATAGGCTATGGCTGTTTGGAGTTGATGTAGGTCTCTAGAGGGGTGTGGCACAGAAGAGTCACAGTTTATGTGGAGATTACATTCTAAAATTGATGCACTGGGTAGAAAAAATGCTTTTAGTTAACTTTACCTTTTACAAGGCTTTAAAATCACCCCCTGAAGTCCAGGACCCTTCAAAGTTTGAAAACCAAGAGCTAGCATCCTGACATCTCTGTGCATTTCTGTTCAGGCAACTCTTGCTAGAAGATACAAAGCCAGAGCTAGTGGGAATGAGGCCAAATATTAGGCGGTAAATAGACAGCTCTCTCACCCGCTCTCAGTTCCTTCTGAGCATGGGCGACTGAACTTGAGCGAGTTACTCTTTCAGTTCAGTTCAGTTCAGTCGCTCAGTTGTACCCGATTCTTTGAGACCCCATGAATCGCAGCACGCCAGGCCTCCCTGTCCATCACCAACTCCCGCAGTTCACTCAGACTCACGTCCATCGAGNATCTTGACCTATTCAGCTGCCACTTGTGACTTTCTGTGCTCACTGTAAGATGTTAAGCAGTAGATTTTTGTTTCCTGATAGAATTCAGGTTGATGTCTTACCTTTACTTTGTGCTGGATCTAGGGGCATTCTAGTTTTCTGTTGAATTTTCACCTTTTCTGTACCTTCATAGTTGGAACAAGAGTAAGAGAGCCCTAGAGAGATCTGAGCAATCTTTTTGGTGCAATAGTCCATGGCATCAGCATTATCTTCAGGTCATCCCATAAGGAGACCAGGGAGAAAGATGCCACTCTCATGTCTTTCTCAATCTTTGGATTGTCATAAATACAGAAGACATTAGTTGGTCAAAATTATGTCAGGCAGAAGTGTTAAGTACAGAATTTTTTGTTATTTTATTTTCCATAAATTTGTGTGTTTGCAGTATTTCATAATAAAGAATTTCTAGCACCTAGAAATAGTTAATATTTTAACGTTAACTACTGTAAAGTTCCACATGTCTGCTATGCATATAGCATGCATAGAAGAACTATACAAAAAAAGGTCTTAATGACTCAGATGACCACGATGGTGTGATCACTCACCTACAGCCATATATCCTGGATTGTGAAGTCAAGTGGGCCTTAGGCAGCATCACTATGAACAAAGCTAGTGGAGGTGATGGAATTCCAGATGAGCTATTTCTAATCCTAAAAGATGATGCTGTGAAACTGCTGCAATCAATATTCCAGGAAATTTGGAAAATTCAGCAGTGGCCACGGGACTGGAAAAGGTCAGTTTTCATTCCAAACCCAANGGAGGTGATGGAATTCCAGATGAGCTATTTCTAATCCTAAAAGATGATGCTGTGAAACTGCTGCAATCAATATTCCAGGAAATTTGGAAAATTCAGCAGTGGCCACGGGACTGGAAAAGGTCAGTTTTCATTCCAAACCCAAAGAAAGGAAATATCAAAAAATGTTCAAACTACCGTGGGCTTCCCTGGTGGCTCAGAGGTTAAAGCATCTGCCTGGAATGTGGGAGACCTGGGTTCGATCCCTGGGTCAGGAAGATCCCCTGGATAAGGAAATGGCAACCCACTCCAGTACTCTTGCCTGGAGAATCCCATGGAGGGAGGAGCCTGGTAGGCTATAGTCCATGGGTTCACGAAGAGTCATACATGACTGAGTGACTTCACTTCACATGCTAGTAAACTTATGCTTAAAATTCTCCCGGGGTGGGGGTGGGGGGCTACAACAGTATGTGAACTGAGAACTTCCAGATGTTCAAGCTAGTTTTTGAAAAGGCAGAGGAACCAGAGATCAAATTGCCAACATCCGTTGGATCATAGAAAAAGCAAGAGAATTCCAGATAAACACCTACTTCTCCTCCGTTGACTAGGCTAAAGCCCTTGACTGTGTGAATCACAATAAATGTGAAAAATTCTTCAAGAGATGGGAATACCAGACCACCTGATCTGCCTCTTGAGAAACCTGTATGCAGGTCAAGAAGCAACAGTTAGCAACTGGACATGGAACAGACTGGTTCCAAATAGGAAAAGTAATATGTCAAGGCTGTATATTATCACCCTGCTTATTTAACTTATATGCAGAGTACATCATGCAGAATGATTGGCTGGGTGAAGCACAATCTGGAATCAAGATTGCTAGGAGAAATATCAATAACCTCAGATATGCGGATGATACCACTCATTGCCGGAAAGTGAAGAGGAACTAAAGAGCCTCTTGATGAAAGTGAAAGAGGAAAGTGAAAAAGCTGGCTTAAAACTCAACATTCAGAAAATGAAGGTCATGGCATCCAATCCCATCACTGCATGGCAAATAGATGGGGAAACAATGGAAATGGTGGCTGACTTTATATTCTTGGGCTCCAAAATCACTGCAGACGGTGACTGCAGCCATGAAATTAAAAGACACTTGCTCCTTGGAAGGAAAGCTGTGGCAAACCTAGACAACATATTAAAAAGCAGAGACATTACTTTGCTGACAAAGGTCCATCTAGTCAAAGCTATGATTTTTCCAGTAGTCATGTATGCATGTGAGAGTTGGACTGTAAAGAAGGCTAAGTGCCAAAGAATTGATGCTTTTTAACTGAGGTGTTGGAGAAGCCTCTTAAGAGTCTCTTGGACTGCAAGGAGATCCAACCAGTCCATCCTAAAGGAGATCAGCCCTGGGTGTTCATTGGAAGGAATGACGCTGAAGCTAATGCTTCAGTTTTTTGGCCACCTGATGCAAAGAGCTGACTCATTTGAAAAGACCCTGATGCTGGGAAAGTTTGAAGACAGGAGGAGAAGGGGACGACAGAGGATGAGATGGTTGGATGGCATCACTAACTCAATGGACATGAGTTTGAGCAAGCTTCGGGGGGTGGTAAAGGTGGGGAGGCCTGACTACTGCAGTCCATGGAGTTGCAAAGAGTCTGAGACTGAGCAACTGGAACACCAACAACTATACATATAAATACAAATATCTAAATTCATGTTTTAAACAGTATTTAGCTCATAGACTTCATAGTACTTTTTCTACATTCTATTTTCACTCCAAGTATGATAAATAGCTTTTATGTTAATGCATATATATTTAAAATGCTTAACAGCTTATAATATTTTGTAATATATTTGTATGAAGATCTTAAACCAGTCTTATATTGTCACATATTTGCTTCTAATATTTCATCATCATAATCAGAACCACAATAAATAATATTTAAGAAAAAATTATGTCAGGCAGGAAAATAAACATTTTCTACCTTTGGGATGAAAGAAAATGTAGACAAGGGCATGGTCAGTTAAATGGTCTATTAGAAATGGGAAAATAGTGAACATGTGGTCAGCGCTATGAAAGTTCCAGAAAAGGTCTTTGGTAAACTCTGCAACTATAATTTTGTACTATCTGCTTTGTTTACAGGTAGAAACATCCTTTGTTAGTGCCAGGATGCCCTTAGAAAGCTTTTAAAGAAACACCTGATAGTGGTTACTTCCATGCTAGTCCAAAAATAAACTCTAGAGATTAAAGAGTCAAAGGTAAAAGTGGGTAGGTTTTTTTCCCCAGGTCTTGGCTTCTTTCAGGTTACCTATTAGACCTTTAGTAATAGGTCCTCGCCTGTTTTTGGTTTCTTTGGCCATTCTAGTTTATCCTCATTAGATGGTACTAAGCTTTCCAGCTACTGATTTGGATTTCAATGGGCATTGGTAATGGAGTGATTCACTGATTTAAGTATGCAGCAACAGACAAGTCTTTGTTGAGGTTTTGTGTATGATCAGAGAAGTCCCTAGATGGGAATAATTTTCTGGTAAACAGTAAAGGCATTGTGGTTAAATAAAGGCTTTTTCTAAACTGTTTCTTCCAAAGTAATTGGAACATAGGAGCCAAATGGTTTTGTGAATTCATCTGGTAGTCAGATGGACTTGAGTTCAAATCCTAGCTTTGCCACTTGAAAGGTTTGAGAGCCTGGGTGAGTCATTTAACTCTCCAAGTCTCAGTTTTCTCATCCATAAAGTGGGATGGTGATGTTATCCGCATAGAACTGGTGTGATTATTACAGGGAATTCTAAATATAAAGCATTTATCCCCATGCTTGGCACCTAGTATATATCCTTCATTATCAGTGTTAGATGGAGACAAGTGGATGCCTTAACAGAACAGTCAGTAAAGCCTTCCCCTGTCTTCCAACAAGTCATCAAGCCCTCTGAGCTTTCTTTTTGAAAATTTGTAGAATCTTTCCCTCCTATTTTTGTCTTCACCTCTCTAGACCTAGACATTACTTGCTATTATTTGGACTTTTTTTTTTTTTTTTAATATGCTGCACACAGTTGCCATGATGATCTTCACAAAACTTGTTTCTGATTATGCCTTTCCTGCTGTGGGTCCTCAGTGCTTAACCTGATGTTTAAGACTGTGATTTGGCATGAACTTATTTTATCAGCTTGATTATCTCTTTTTCATTTCCTTGATGCAATTCTCTTCCCTGACACATACATCATCACCAAGTTCTAATAATTCTATTCATTGTATTTTTTATACTTCTGATCTTATATATGTCACGCTGCTGTAGATTCTCAAATTGTTTTTCTGTTTTTTTAATTCATTCCTGTGGCCATCAGAGTAATCGTTTATGTAATGCCGATCTGATCTCATCACTCTCCCACCTGCGTGATTCCCCACTGCCTTTAGGACCAAGTTCAAATTTTGTAGGAGGTTTTCTGGGGTCTTATGCAGTTATTCTTCTTTACCTCCACCCCTCCCACAACTCTGTGTAATTCAGCCATACTGATCACTCTCCGTTCTGTGAAGACACCAAGACTTTTCACCCTTGTCTCTCTTTCTCCATGTTGCTTTTCTTACTTTCCTCTTTGTTCTGGCTGATGTAAGTAGTATATCAAGCCTCACCTTAGACTGACCCTTCCTCCTGCTCACAGGTTGAATTAGTGCTCATCCTTACTTTCATGGTGAGTAGGAATAGTTTTAGACTTCTCAGGTGGCTTAGACGGAGAAGGCAATGCCAACCCACTCCAGTACTCTTGCCTGGAAAATCCCATGGGTGAGGGAGCCAAGTAGGCTGCAGTCCATTGGTCACAAAGAGTCGGACAGACTGAGCGACTTCACTTTCACTTTTCACTTTCATACTTTGGAGAAGGAAATGGCAACCCACTCCAGTGTTCTTGCCTGGAGAATCCCAGCGATGGGGGAGCCTGGTGGGTTGCCATCTCTGGGGTCGCACAGAGTCGGACACGACTGAAGTGACTTAGCAGCAGCAGGTGGCTTAGATGGTAAAGAATCTGCCTGCAGTGCAGGGGACCTGGGTTTGATCCCTGAGTCAGGAAGATCCTCTGGAGAAGGGAATGGCAACCCACTCCAGTATTCTTGCCTGGAGGATCCCATGGACAGAGGATCCTGGTGGTCTATAGTCCATGGGATCACAAAGAGTCAGACACACATAAGTGACTAACACGCAATAGGAATACTTTTCAAAAAACACTTTGTCATGCACATTGCTAACTTTTCTGTCTCTCCTTCTTTGCTCTATCTCCTTCATCCTGTGTTTCCATGGAGCATGAGACTGAATGAATAGATAATGAGCATGTGACTAACTGAGTAAATGTGTGTGTATCTTTTTCCTTTAATAGAGTGACATCTTTGAGGGAGGAGTCAATGCCTTGTTCTTCTTTAGACACTCCACATTTCCCAGCATGGTCCTTTATAGTAGTTGCTCAATAAATGCTCAGTGAATGAGTAACGATATACATGCCTGTCTTCCCCAAAACATGGTGAATTCTTCAGGAAAGAGATTGTGTTGTAAAAATTAGATAGCTTCTAGCACAATAAATCACGCATAATCCATGCTTTAATTCTTGTGTTTCATTTTTTTGCTTTGAATTCTGGCTTTGGTGCCTTATCAGAATCAAGCATCCTTTCTTATCATATAATCACATACTTGATTGAATTGTGGGATCAAACACCTGATAGCTAAGTACAGCTGGTCGTTTAAACTTCAGAGAGTGCATCCTAAGATCCTGTACTCATGTTGATAGGCCTGCATAGCTTTCCATTCTTATTTGATTCTTCCTTGTCAAACCTGTTACACAAAGTAAGTCAGAAAGAGAAAAACAAATATTGTATGTTAATATATATGTATGTATGTATGTATATATATATATACACATATGTATGTATGTATATATATGTATATGTATATATATATATATATATATATATATATGGAATCTAGCAAAATTGTATTGGTGAGCCTCTTTGCAGAGCAGGAATCAAGGAGGGTCTTGTGGATACAGCAGGGCAAGGAGAGGGTGGGCGAATCGCGAGAGTCACGCTGACACACATACACCACCAACGAACTGATGCTTCTGAACTGCGGTGCTGGAGAAGACTCTTGAGAGTCCCTTGGACTGCAAGGAGATCCAACCAGTCCATCCTGGAGGAGATCAGTCCTGAATATTATTTGGAAGGGCTGAAGCCATAACTCCAATACTTTGGCCATCTGACTCATTGAAAAAGACCTTGATGTTAGGAAAGATTGAAGGTGGGAGGAGAAGGAGACCACAGAGTCTGAGATGGTTGTATGGCATCACTGACTCAATGGACATGGATTTAAGCCAGCTCTGGGAGTTGGTGATGGAAAGGGAAGCCTGGCATGCTGCAATCCATGGGGCTGCAAAGAGTCGGACATGACTGAGTGACTGAAATGAAATGAACTGAACTGACATGTAAAATAGCTAGCTAGTGAGAAGCTGCTGTATAACACAGGGAGACCAGTGCTGTGGGGTGACTTAGTGGCGTGCGATAGACAGAGACGTTGGCAAGCAGGCTTCAGAGGGAGGGGAGATACTTTGACTCACGACTGATTCGCACTGTTGCATGGCAGAAACCAACCCAATATTGTAAAGCAATTATCCTGGAAATTTTTTAAAAATCCAAAACAAACCTGAGGAACCTGTGTATGGCAGGCATCAAAGCAGGTAGACCTTGCCCTAGGGGGAGAATTGCAATTCAGACTCTTACAGGGGCTGGGGAACGAAAAGAGAGAGTGTGTCTGTTTCCTTCGGCTACTGTAACAAAAGGTCAAGAACCTTATTCTCTTACAGTTTTGGAAGTCAGAAGTTCACAAATCAGTTTCACTGGGCAGAATTCAAGAGGTCAGCAAAGCCCCTCCCATGACCACACCCCAGAAGCTGCTGGGCAGAACTGCTCCTCTTTCAGTTTCTCTTGCTGCTGATCATCCTTGACCTGTGGCTGCCTGTCTCCAGCCCTGCCATCACCTTTACGTCATCTTCTCCTCTGTACGTCTAATCTCCCTCTTCTTCTTATTAGGATACAGGCGATTGTATTTAGGGCCCACCTGGATAGTACAGAATCAGCTCATGTCAAGAGCCTTAATCACATTTGCAAAGACCCTCTTCCAATAAGGGAAAGGAAGGAAGTGGAACCCACTCTGGTACTCTTACCTGGAAAATCCCACGGATGGAGAAGCATGGTGCACGCTACAGTCCAAGGGGTCGCAAAGAGTCAGACACGACTGGGCATCTTCACTTTCACTCTTCCAATAAAGTAGTATTTTATAGGTTTTTAGCAAATAGGGCCCATTATCTTGGAGAAAAAAAAATTCAGCCTCCTACAGAGACAGACTTTTTCCCCTTTGCAAACTCCAAGTGCTTATTCTTCCAGGATCTTGGTTTGCTTACAGACATCCCTCATGAGTAAACTGAGGGCCCACATGAAGGAAGCCAGGGAATTCTGTCAGGAAGGGGCTAGTTTAGGTCAGTCTGATGTCACTGGACAGGTGGCTAGGGTAACGTTCCTGATTCTCATTATGAAAATAAACAATTCATACTTACTGAGGAGCTGAGTCAGTACTCAGAGGGCTGGCTGGAGGCCTGGGCAGGTCCGCAGTCGCGGCCAGGGCCTATGACCTAGCCGCGATTTGGATGGTCACGGTCTAGTTCTGGGGGAACAGATGTGCTTGGCTAGCCTGGCTCTCGCTCTTCCGTGTCCAGAAGTCGCTTTTGCCATCTTTCTCATGAGGAGGGTCACAGGGGATGTCAGTGGTCACTGGGAGGGGAATTCAGGTCTGGTGAAGAGAGAAGCACTGGAATGGGCCCTCATACACAGTCAGAATGGGGTCTTCACTAAGTTTTGAATTAGCAAACTTCGGCAGTTGAGTTTGGGAAACAGACTCACCCTGGGTCCTGCACACTTCCTTTCCTCCTCTCGCATATAGCCTGGGGAGGGCCTGGACCCCGGAGAAATCTCCCACAGGGCTCTGACAGTGGCCTTGAGCTTGCTTCATTCAGTGCACCTACTTGACCATAACCCGCTAACCTGAACCTCAGGTAGGAGAGCCTCCCATTTCTAGTGATTCTCTTGTGGTCCAGCTAGTCGGAGAAGCTGGATTATAGGAGAGATCTTGGGGAAACATTGTTTTCTTCTGTTGTGTAGAGGTAGGGTAGTCATAGTTACTGAGCACAGGTTCCCAAGCCAAACTTGCTTTAGATTCTGGCTGTAGTATGCAATAGCTTNTGGTCCAGCTAGTCGGAGAAGCTGGATTATAGGAGAGATCTTGGGGAAACATTGTTTTCTTCTGTTGTGTAGAGGTAGGGTAGTCATAGTTACTGAGCACAGGTTCCCAAGCCAAACTTGCTTTAGATTCTGGCTGTAGTATGCAATAGCTTTGTGACCTTAGATATTAAAATCGCTGATTCTCCTTTTCTCTTCTGTAAACTGAAGATAATAGTAGCCAACACTTATATTTACCAAGAACTAGTCTAAACACCCTACATGTACTTACTCTTCTAGTTTTCACAACAATCCTAAAGATAATCATACTGTTATTATAATCGTCCCAATTCAAAGATGAGGAAACTGAGGTACACAGAGGCGCAATAACCTGTCCAGGTTATGCAAGGACAAGTGCAAAGCAAATGTTTGAGCCCACATAGAGGCTCTCCTACCTGAGGTTCAGGTTAGCGGGTTATGGTCAAGTAGGTGCACTGAATGAAGCAAGCTCAAGGCCACTGTCAGAGCCCTGTGGGAGATTTCTCCCGGGGTCCAGGCCCTCCCCAGGCTATATGCGAGAGGAGGAAAGGAAGTGTGCAGGACCCAGGGTGAGTCTGTTTCCCAAACTCAACTGCCGAAGTTTGCTAATTCAAAACTTAGTGAAGACCCCGTTCTGACTGTGTATGAGGGCCCATTCCAGTGCTTCTCTCTTCACCAGACCTGAATTCCCCTCCCAGTGACCACTGACATCCCCTGTGACCCTCCTCATGAGAAAGATGGCAAAAGCGACTTCTGGACACGGAAGAGCGAGAGCCAGGCTAGCCAAGCACATCTGTTCCCCCAGAACTAGACCGTGACCATCCAAATCGCGGCTAGGTCATAGGCCCTGGCCGTGACTGCGGACCTGCCCAGGCCTCCAGCCAGCCCTCTGAGTACTGACTCAGCTCCTCAGTAAGTATGAATTGTTTATTTTCATAATGAGAATCAGGAACGTTACCCTAGCCACCTGTCCAGTGACATCAGACTGACCTAAACTAGCCCCTTCCTGACAGAATTCCCTGGCTTCCTTCATGTGGGCCCTCAGTTTACTCATGAGGGATGTCTGTAAGCAAACCAAGATCCTGGAAGAATAAGCAC
>SJYW01005268.1:1968358-1991934 GCA_006410735.1 Raphicerus campestris | reverse complement strand
CGGGGTCCAGGCCCTCCCCAGGCTATATGCGAGAGGAGGAAAGGAAGTGTGCAGGACCCAGGGTGAGTCTGTTTCCCAAACTCAACTGCCGAAGTTTGCTAATTCAAAACTTAGTGAAGACCCCGTTCTGACTGTGTATGAGGGCCCATTCCAGTGCTTCTCTCTTCACCAGACCTGAATTCCCCTCCCAGTGACCACTGACATCCCCTGTGACCCTCCTCATGAGAAAGATGGCAAAAGCGACTTCTGGACACGGAAGAGCGAGAGCCAGGCTAGCCAAGCACATCTGTTCCCCCAGAACTAGACCGTGACCATCCAAATCGCGGCTAGGTCATAGGCCCTGGCCGTGACTGCGGACCTGCCCAGGCCTCCAGCCAGCCCTCTGAGTACTGACTCAGCTCCTCAGTAAGTATGAATTGTTTATTTTCATAATGAGAATCAGGAACGTTACCCTAGCCACCTGTCCAGTGACATCAGACTGACCTAAACTAGCCCCTTCCTGACAGAATTCCCTGGCTTCCTTCATGTGGGCCCTCAGTTTACTCATGAGGGATGTCTGTAAGCAAACCAAGATCCTGGAAGAATAAGCACCTGGAGTTTGCAAAGGGGAAAAAGTCTGTCTCTGTAGAAGGCTGAATTTTTTTTTTTCTCCAAGATAATGGGCCCTATTTGCTAAAAACCTATAAAATACTACTTTATTGGAAGAGTGAAAGTGAAGATGCCCAGTCGTGTCTGACTCTTTGCGACCCCTTGGATTGTAGCCTGCACCATGCTTCTCCATCCGTGGGATTTTCCAGGTAAGAGTACCAGAGTGGGTTCCACTTCCTTCCTTTCCCTTATTGGAAGAGGGTCTTTGCAAATGTGATTAAGGCTCTTGACATGAGCTGATTCTGTACTATCCAGGTGGGCCCTAAATACAATCGCCTGTATCCTAATAAGAAGAAGAGGGAGATTAGACGTACAGAGGAGAAGACGATGTAAAGGTGATGGCAGGGCTGGAGACAGGCAGCCACAGGTCAAGGATTATCAGCAGCAAGAGAAACTGAAAGAGGAGCAGTTCTGCCCAGCAGCTTCTGGGGTGCGGTCATGGGAGGGGCTTGCTGACCTCTTGAATTCTGCCCAGTGAAACTGATTTTTGAACTTCTGACTTCCAAAACTGTAAGAGAATAAGGTTCTTGACCCTTTGTTACAGTAGCCGAAGGAAACAGACACACTCTCTCTTCTCGTTCCCCAGCCCCTGTTAGAGTCTGAATTGCAATTCTCCCCCCAGGGCAAGGTCTACCTGCTTTGATGCCTGCCATACACAGGTTCCTCAGGTTTGTTTTGGATTTTTAAAAAATTTCCAGGATAATTGCTTTACAATACTGGGTTGGTTTCTGCCATGCAACAGTGCGAATCAGTCGTGAGTCAAAGTATCTCCCCTCCCTCTGAAGCCTGCTTGCCAACGTCTCTGTCTATCCCACGCCACTAAGTCACCCCACAGCACTGGTCTGGACTCCCTGTGTTATACAGCAGCTTCTCACTAGCTAGCTATTTTACATGTCAGTTCAGCTCAGTTCATTTCAGTCGCTCAGTATGGTTAGGCCACTCAAGATGGCCATTCTCTTGCGCTCTGGACATCTCCTGCTTGACCCGGCCCTGGTTCACTCACAGAACTCTCCAGTCCTCTTAATGATAGGGCTGAATCCGTAACTGCCTGCAGGCTTGGCCCCTGGCCCAGAGGCTGGTTTCCCTGGTAACTCTAATGAGCCATCCTGACGTCAGTCCCCCCTATAAATGGCGGCGCCCTCCTTCCTGAGTAGGGAAGGTGGCTGCCACGCTCTGCCTCTTGCTCATGGTGAGTGTGTTGCTCCGGGACCGTTTCTGTGCACAGGTGAGACCCAGGCCTGTCCAGTAAACCCTGGGTGTCTCTGCCACTGTCTTCAGGCTCTCTCTTTGGTCCCCAGGCTGGGCAGCTGCAAGGCTTGATGGCCTATGTGGTGCCGCCCAGCAAGGGAAGAGAGCTTCAGGAGGCTGAGGGAATGCCTGTGAATGCTATGTTGTCAAGAGATAAGGACGGAAATGGCAGGGGTCATCCCGAGGTAGCCTTCCATCAGCCTGTGGGGCCCTGTGGCAGCTGACCGCCATGGGAGATGTCTTTCTCTTCCATTATACTGGCGGCGTCCTGTTAAACCTCAGAGTCTCTTTCCTGTTGAAAAGTAGCAGCCCCGAGCTCCTGGCTCATCTGACTGCACGGGGGAGGCTGGTGAACACAGACAGAATCTCAAGGACTGAGGTTATCTGTCCAATACTTAGGTGTTATCTGACCCCTCAACAGTTATAGACACAGGCTTTAGGGATATTAACTAGGGGGACAGACTTGTGAGTTAGACGTGGCCAGTTACCTGGAAGGGCTTGCTTGGGGCCTGTGGTAACAGCAAAGTAGTAAGAGTATCCTTGGGCCTCTGGGGCAGCTATGGATGTGGGCAGAGCTGCCATACAGTGTGATGGGCACCAGCCCTATGCATCTACAGAGCATTACAGCAGGTGGAAGACCTTACTAATGGTCTACCTGGGCCATCCAGTAATGCAGAAAATCACTATTCAGGGTCTGAAACAGCTGTGTATGATGTAAGGCCCGGCCCCTGCCCCCAACCATGGACATTGGATAGCGACCCAGGAATCCACTTTACCAGCCATGAAGTTTAGGAATGGGCTGATAAAAATGATATATGCTGGAATTTTCACCTGTCCACAGCCCTACTGATCTGACTAATTGAAAGGATGATCAACCAACCTAAGCTGTTGAGAGAGAAAGACACTCTCTCGACACGAGGACCAGGGGGCTGACTGGACCCCTGCAGCTGTAACTGAGCAGCCCCGGAGCAGCCATCCCAGTGCCTGTGGCATGATAACCAGCTGGGGCCAACCGCTAACCACTGAGGGACCCCTGCCCACTGTCGATCAGGACAGTGGCTCAGCTTTGCCCTAGCCACAGGACCCACCCGGGGGAGCACATTATAAAAAGCTGTGGGGCAGGAGGATACGTCCCCGGTGGTTTGCGTTTGCAACTCGTGGGGAACAAGAGTAGAAGAGAACTTAGATTTCACCTGTCATCTACCTGCCTCACTTAAGACCACTGAGATGATTAGTCCGGGCCCTCTACTGGAGGACGGCCCCGCCGTGTTAACCCTGTGCTCTGCTGTTAATCCGCCTCTCCAGTACTTGGCATCAGCTGTGGGGACTGAGGGTGCCGGCCAGGACCGAGACCTCAGGTGGGAGCGGGTGATCTTGGAGTGCTGCTGTGGCTTGTATTTTGCTTAATGATCATAATCTTCCCTGTTTTGTGCCTGTTAAACACCATTAATTTCCGTTTGCCTGCTAAACTTCCATTTCACCCCTAGTCTGAGCCGAGGTTATCTGTTTGCAGACTGGGTGACAATGGTGGCTTCACTGTGAAATGAGTCTGATGGCTGGGTCTGCAGTGAGATGCCATTGTTTTCCTCTTCTGGACTTGCATGAAAAATTGACCCAACGAGTACCTGGCTTCCTCTTTAGCTGCTGTTATTGTCTTGCATTTGTGGTCTTTGGTTACAGTGCACCTCAACATGCCTGACCCCAGGGTTACTGCAGAAGAGGGGTGACCAAAATTATTAGGGTCCTGCAGGGCATGTGGGGGTGGATGTGTGCTCAGGCAACTGAAGATGGTTGCTTTCTTGCTCTTTATATATCTTTGGCTCAACCAGCCCCTGCTTCATTCACATGGCTATCCCATCTTCTTAATTATCAGGCTTAATCAGGAACTGCATCCCTGCCCCCTGCCCCAGCCCTGGTTTCCCTGGTAATTGTTGAGCCAACCTGGTGTCAATTCCCCAGCCTCCTCCGCCCCTTAATAGGAAAGGTGGCGGCCATGTCCCGCCTGCTGTCTGCCATGCGCATTGGGATGTTGCTCCAGGACCTTTGGCTGCAGATATGTAAGACCCTGTGCCCAATAGAGTGGTGTTTCTGTAGCTGTCTCTGGGCTCTGTCTTCNCCCTGCCCCCTGCCCCAGCCCTGGTTTCCCTGGTAATTGTTGAGCCAACCTGGTGTCAATTCCCCAGCCTCCTCCGCCCCTGAATAGGAAAGGTGGCGGCCATGTCCCGCCTGCTGTCTGCCATGCGCATTGGGATGTTGCTCCAGGACCTCTGGCTGCAGATACGTAAGACCCTGTGCCCAATAGAGTGGTGTTTCTGTAGCTGTCTCTGGGCTCTGTCTTTGGTCAGGAAGCTGGGCAGCTACAAGGCTTGCAGTCCAGTACCCTGGTTATGCTACCTCTCATTCCTCAGTTTGTCATGAGGCTCCAACAGGGCAGCCATCCACCACAGGTAGACCTGGTATGTTCTGGGTTACCTGTTGTCCGGGTGAATTATTGCCGTTTTTACTCTCAAACGTAGTGTTGCATCTTGGTTTGGATATTTGCCATATGAGGATTAAATTATTTTGTGTAGAATACTGAGAACAAAATGTGTCCCATGAAAGGCCTTCCATCAAGGTTAGCTGTTGCTGTGTCTAGTACTGCTTCTCTTACCATCATCCTTGTTGCCCTGGCCCACGGTCATTCTGAGTCTGGGAGGCTTTGAGCTAGTCGGTTAATTCAGGTTCTGCAAATGCCGCATCATGGGAGTCACCATTCCCCATTTTCACAAGCATATTAGACATTGCCCATGGGTCACAGCCCAGCAATCTTTCCCATTTTGTGTCCTAGGCAGCCTCTCTTAATTGATCAAGCTTGGCATGTGAAATTAAAATTATTTGCCTTACCTAGTTTCATTGAATCTAAGATCCCAGTGTATGGTAACTGAATTCAAGCTGAGCTTGTGGGTTACTCCATTTAAAGCTTATTTGATTCCTAAAAGTGATAATGAACTTTGAGTATCTTTAGGCACCCTATATTCCTTTTGTGAAATATTCCTCTCTGCCTATTTATCTATTATTTTTACCTCTAAAAGAATTTTAATTCATAATAGTTGTCTATTACCTGCCTATAATTTAATATCTCATTGTAAAAGACTATTGAAATGGACAAAATATAAACAAGGAGGAGTGAGTTGTGATAGGAATTATAGTTGATATCAAAGATCCAAGAATTAGAAAAGCTTTCTTTAAATGTGANTAGTTGTCTATTACCTGCCTATAATTTAATATCTCATTGTAAAAGACTATTGAAATGGACAAAATATAAACAAGGAGGAGTGAGTTGTGATAGGAATTATAGTTGATATCAAAGATCCAAGACTTAGAAAAGCTTTCTTTAAATGTGATTTGTGTGACTGGTAGTGAAATTCATTTCAGGCTGGTTTTATGTGGCGTAAGGGACATCTAGTGGTTATATGGGTCTCTGCAGATGTACTAGAGGTAACGTGACAGGTGTAAATCCTGGGACTAAGGGCCATCACCTTGAAAGGGTGCCCTCCAAAGGAGGTTGGCCTCATTTTTCTCACAACTCTTTATTTTGATGTTAACAAAGGGTACAGACACCTGTTTAGAAAAAAAATCAACTTGAGTTCTAGCATTTCTGTCTACATCACTGTCAGTTTGACTTCAACTCTTATTTGCTGCCATTTGCACAAGGTTAGAAATGGTTCTGTTATCAGGCACCTGCCAACCTGGCATATTTATCTTATACTCTCCTTACCCCTTCTGCTGATTGCAGAGGTGCTCCTCTGNCTACATCACTGTCAGTTTGACTTCAACTCTTATTTGCTGCCATTTGCACAAGGTTAGAAATGGTTCTGTTATCAGGCACCTGCCAACCTGGCATATTTATCTTATACTCTCCTTACCCCTTCTGCTGATTGCAGAGGGGCTCCTCTGGACCACTTTGAAAGGCCATCTGATTAGAGCCTTTATTATCCTGGTAGCAGAACTGCTTAGCAGGCCAGGCAAGAAACAGCTGATAATTGCTTTTGACAGCAGAGCCCCTTTTTAGAAAGGTGGGGACCATCAGGAAGCCATGCATCTCTTATATAAAGCCCATGTGTACCTTATACAAATGAATGGGCTTCACATTATGAGAGAATGAACTGCAGAGCCCCCGTGTGAGCTTGCCACCTTGGTCCTTCTGGAGCCTGTGTGTTGGTCAGCGCCTCTTGGAATTGTCTGTCACTATCCATGGTTCTGAACCCACTGCTTCCATTTTTCTGGGCTGCATGGAATTCGTGGCTTTCCTGATATACTGCTGTTGTTGCCAGCCAACTGTGTTAGACTTCTTCAAGGTTCTGTTTCATTGAGTCCTTTATGGTGGTTCTGCCTTTGGGCCTTTCATAAAATCTTTCTTCAAAAGCTATTTGGCATTCCCCTTGCATCCTGTGTTTTTGCAGGATAGTTGGTAGCAGCCAGAAGTTGCTCGCCATGGTCAGAGGCTTCACTGTTGGGGATTCATTCTTGTTCCTTTTTTTTTTTTTTTTTTTGTCTCTGAGTGCAGGGGATAAGGGCTCTGAGGTATTGTTTCAAAATCTGTTTTGTCTGACAGTCCAGTCTGCAAGGTTGTAAAGAGGTGAGCAGTCATCTTTGCAGGCTGCAGGGTGAGAGGCAGCTCTGGTGCTGAGCTTCGTCAGGCAATNAAGTATTGGAGCTTTAGCATCAGTCCTTCCAATAAATATTCAGGACTGATTTCTCTTAGATTTACTGGTTGGATCTCCTTGCAGTCCAAGGGACTCTCAGAAGTCTTCTCCAACACCACAGTTCAAAAGCATCAGTTCTTCGGTGCTCAGCTTTCTTTATGGTCCAACTCTCACATCCACACATGAACAGTGGAAAAACCATAGCTTTGATTAGACAGACCTTTGTTGGTGAAGTAATGTCTCTGCTTTTTAATATGCTGTCTAGGATAGTCATAGCTTTTCTTCCAAGGAGTGAGTGTCTTCACTTCATGGCTGCAGTCACCATCTGCAGTGGTTGTGGAGCACAAGAATATAAAGTCTCTCACTGTTTTCTGTTGTTTCCCCATCTATTTGCCATGGAGTGATGGGACTGGATGCCATGATCTTATTTTTCTGAATATTGAGTTTTAAGCCAGCTTCTACACTCTTCTGTTTCACTTTTATCAAGAGGCTCTTTAGTTCCTCCTCACTTTCTGCCATAAGGGCAGTGTCATCTGCATATCTGAGGTCACTGATATTTTTCCTGGCAATCTTGATTCCAGCTTGTGTTTTATCCAGCCCAGAATTTTGCATGATATACACTACATATAAGTTGAATAAGCAGGGTGACAGTATACAGCCTTGAAATACTTCTTTCTAAATTTGGAATCCACCTGTTGTTCCATGTCTGGTTGTAACTGTTGCTTCTTGACCTGCATGCAGGTTTCTCAGGAGACAGGTGAGGTGGTCTGGTATTTCCATCTCTTTAAGAATTTTCCACATTTTGTTGTGATCCACACAAAAGCTTTGGAATAGTCAATGAAGCAGAAATAGATGGTTTTCTGTTTTTCTGGAATTCTCTTGCTTTTTCTATGATTCAGTGGATGTCGGCAATTTGATCTTTGGTTCCTCTGCCTTTTATAAATCCAGCTTGACCATCTGGAAATTCTTAGTTCATGTACTGTTGAAGCCTCACTTGAAGAATTCTGAGCATTACTTCACTAGCCTATGAGATGAATGCAGTTGTGTGGTAGTTTGAACATTCTTTGGTATTGCCTTTTCTTTGGGATTGGAATGAAAACTGACTTTTTTCCAGTCTTGTAGCCACTGCTGAGCTTTCCAAATTTGCTGGCATATTGAGAGCAGCACTTTCACAGCATCATCTTTTAAGATTTCAAATAGTTCAACTGGAATTCCATCACATCCACTAGCTTTGTTCATAGTGATGCTTCCTAAGGCCCACTTGATTCTGCATTCTAGTATGTCTAGCTCTAGGTGAGTGATCACACCATTGCAGTTATGTGGATCATGAAGATCTTTTTTCTATAGTTCTTCTCTGTGTTCTTGCCACCTTTTCTTAATATCTTCTGCTTCTGTTGGGTCCATACCATTTCTGTCCTTTATTGTGCCCATCTTTGCATGAAATGTTCCCTTGGTATCTCTAATTTTCTTGACGAGATCTCTAGTCTTTCTCATCCTATTGTTTTCCTCTATTTCTTTGCATTGATCACTGAATAAGGCTCTCTTATCTCTCCCTGCTAATCTTCGGAACTCTGCATTCAAATGGGTGTATCTTTCCTTTTCTCCTTTGCTTTTCACTTCTCTTCTTTTCACAGCTATTTGTCAGGCCTCCTCAGACAACCATTTTGCTTTTTGCATTTTTCTTCCCCTTAGGGATGGTTTTGATCACTGCCTCTTGTACAATATCACAAACCTCCATCCACAGTTCTTTAGACTCTCAGATCTAGTCCCTTAAATCTATTTCTCATCTCCACTGTATAATCATAAGGAATTTGATTTAGGTCATACCTGAATGGTCTGGTGGTTTTCCCTACTTTCCTTAAGTTAACTCTGAATTTGGCAATAAGGAGTTCATGATCTGAACCACAGTCAGCTCCCAGTCTTGGTTTTGCCGACTGTATAGAGGTTCTCCATCTTTGGCTGCAAAGAACATAATCTAATTTTGGTGCTGACCATCTGATGATGTCCATATGTAGAGTTGTCTCTTGTGTTGTTGGAAGGAGGTTCTTACTATGACCAGTGCGTTCTCTTGGCAAAACTCTGCTAGTCTTTGTCCTGCTTTATTTTGTACTCAAAGGCTAAACTTGCCTGTTACTCCTTTTCACTTCTTTCTTTTGCATTCCAGTCCTGTATGATGAAAAAGACATCTTTTTGATGTTCTAGAGGGTCTGATAGATCATCATAGAACCGTTCAACTTCAGCTTTTTTGACATTAGTCGTTGGGGCACAGACTTGGATAACTGTGATGTTGAATGATTTGCCTTGGAAACGAAGAGAGATCATTCTGTCATTTTTGAGATTGTCCCCATTTTTGAGATTGTCTTTTGTTGGCTTTGATGGCTACTCCATTTTTTTCTATAGGATTATTGCCCACAGTAGCAGGTATAATGGTCATCTGAAGTAAATTCACCCATTCCAGTCTGTTTTAATTCACTGATTTCTGAAATGTCAATGTTCACTCTTGCCGTCTCCTATTTGATCACTTCTCATTTACCTTGATTCACAGACCTAACATTCCATGTTCCTATGTAATACTGTTCTTTACAGCATTGGACTTTACTTCCATTATCAGTCAAACCCACAGCTGGGCGTTGTTTTTTCTTTGGCTCTGTCTCTTCATTCTTTCTGGGGTTATTTCTCCTCTGATCTCCTGTAGCATATTGGGCACCCATCGACCAGGGGAGTTCCTCCTTCAGTATCCTATCTTTTTGCCTTTTCATATTGTTCATGGGGTTCTAAAGGGAAGAATACTGAAGTGGTTTGCCAAGCCCTTCTCCAGGGGACAATATTTTGCTAGAACTCTCCACCATGACCTGTCCATCTTGGGTGGCCCCACACGGCATGGCTCATAGTTTCACTGAGTTAGACAAGACTGTGGTCGATGTGATCAGTTAGGTTAGTTTTCTGTGATTATGGTTTTCATTCTGTCTACCCTCTGATATATAAGGATAAAAGTCCTAAGCACATCTTATTTGATAATTCAAAGTCAAAACACTTTTAAAAGGATTCAAAATTGTACAAACATACTTACACATGGTCAAAGAATAAAAGATAGTGTGCAGAAGGAAAACATCCACAAGACTGTCAGAATTATGGGGGGCATCGTGTCAGAAAGGATTCCTCAAGAAAGTAGCATTTAAACTGAGACCAGAGGACAAGGAGTGTGTACTGGATGTAGATCAGAGCAAGAAAAGTGTTTAGTAGGGAACAAATGGCTCAGATGGTTAAGAATCTGCCTGCAATGCAGGAGATCTGGGTTGGATCCCTGGATTCTGAAGAAACCCTGGAGAAGGGAATGGCAACCCACTCTAGTATTCTTGCCTGGAGAATCCCAGGAACAGAGGAGCCTGGAGGGCTACAGTCCATGGGGTTGCAAAAAGTTACATACTAGTGAGCAACTAACACACAGACAGACACACAGACACAGCGGAGAGAAGAGGATCATTAAAAGAATCAAAGAGCTTTAAGTTGTCTGGATTAGAGAATGAAAGGATTGGGGGAAAGAAAGGGAAACAAGTTGGGAGAGACACAGGGACAGATCATCCTTGTCTACACTGAGGGTTATTAAGCAAGGGAATGCCTGAGCAGATTTAATGGTTTTGTAAAGTTCACTGTGGAACTGTGGAGAATATGAGGGGAAGGAGCAGGGGGTTCTGGTAGAAGGCCATTGCAGAAATCCAGAGGAGAAATGGTGGTGGACAGAGTCTGGCACTGCTGGAGTAGGCGAGGGGCTGGTTTGAGAGATCCTTAGGACTTGACAACTGGACAAACTGCAAGTCCAAACAGCAGCTTTTATAAACCTGAGGTTGGAGTTGTCACTCTTTGGCACTCTGCCTCTGTCATCCCGGGCTGTGTGGCATCTCCCATTCGGAGCTATTTCCACTTTGTCTCTCATTGTTCCTTGGGGCTAGTTGTCAATCAAGGTGCTCACTGCCACATCTTTCCCTAGGTCGGTCATCAGGCAGGGCTTTCCATTTCGATGAAAATCTGAATTTACAGAAAATACTATACCAAATTAATGCTTTCGAATTGTGGTGCTGGAGAAGACTCTTGAGAGTCCCTTGGACTGCAAGGAGATGAAATTGGTTAATGCTAAAGGAAATCAGTCCTGAATATTCATTGGAAGGACTGATGCTAAAGCTCAAGCTCTAATACTCTGGCCACCTGTTGCGAGGAGCCAACTCATTGGAAAAGACCCTGGTGCTGGGGAACATTGAAGGCAGGAGAAGAAGGGGGCGGCAGAGGATGAGATGGTTGGATAGCATCACTGATTCAGTAGAACTTGAGCCAACATCTGGAGACAGTGGAGGATAGGGAAGTCCTATCCATGGACTGTGTGCTGCAGTCCATGGGGTCACGAAGAGTCAGACACTACTTAGTGTCTGAACAACAGCAGCTATACTAGGTACTAATTTGCCTTGTACGGCAGTGCACTGGCATTTCTTGCCATCATGCCCTCCCCAAGGTGCTGCTACAGTTATGCGTGGCCATGCCATGGTCTTGCAGTGGGCGGGTTGGCAGGGGTTGGGGTGGGGAGGTGAAAATGCCAACCATGGAGCTTCTTAATTGAATATCACTGGGCTACGAGGTGCTCTCCTGTCCCTTTCTTATTGGTAGGAGATCCTCAGAAGAACATCTGTTCAGGCCCCTGCCAGTTTTCACTAGTGCCCCAGTACTGCTGGAAAACATGGTGTACTATTGTGTTCCTAGGTTTATGTACCATTTAGGATTCTCTACGTTCTACCAGATATAATATCCCATTTAATCTTGATAATTGGTCTGGGCCTGGAGGGAAAGGGGAACAGTTCTGGAACATCTATTGTCTCCTGCCTTTGGAAATAAATACAGTGGGACTCAGAGAGGTTACTCAGCTATCAGTGGGAAAGGTGTGGAAACTGCAAATAAATAGACAAGTAATTTCAGGGCCATGGTGTAGCTAGAGAGTTCATTTCCAAAGAGCTTTTGAGAGAAGTCTTTGGCCAGTTCCCAGCTGGGATTCTCTTGTCTGTGTCTCCAGAAATCTGCATTCTAGTTATTCACTGTCCCAGTCTTGGTTCTGTACCCTTCTCACAGAACAGTTCCTCTTCATAGGATGCTGCATTCTTTTAAAAGGCCCTTTTCATTTTATCCTTCTGCCTCCTGTAGAGATGTTTGAGTTCTTTTTCCATTTATTGTTCAATGGAGCTGAGCCTCAGTCTGTCCCTGTGGGATCCCCTATTGTTCTACGTTAATAATTAACCTTTACAAGAGCTCTGGTCATAGGCGTTTAGCCCAAATGCAAAGAAAGCTGAAGTTAGGTTATGACAGAGAGCTCTCACATGTTGTTTCATGGGGATTAGAAAGGAGAAGCTGCTAGCCATTAAACATTTTTCATTTCTTTTCTCATTCACTTGAGTGATTGCTTAAGAATCTAATTTTTTTTTTCCTTTTGCACATGGTCAGTCCACTAGAATTAAGAAATTTAACTTTGAACTGGGAAGTTGAATATGCGTGATTTCCAGCGTGTTATTCTAGATGAGCTCATGGGTGCTGGTAGTACGGCCTTGTGCTGAATGTCCATAGGTGGCAAAGCACGAGCTAACTCCCTGGGTTCAAGTCCTACTCTGGCACTTAACTGGCTGTGTGACCATGGGCTGATTCCTTAACTACTGGCCATGTCTGTTTCTGCATCTGTAAAATGGGAGAATGATGGTAGGTACCTCAAATGGGTGTTGTCAGGATCTGATGGTGTGCTAGACTTCAGATCCTGAGTACAGAGCCTGGTAGGAGGTGCTCAGCAAATATTAATATTGTTACTGTCCTCATGAAGGTCATATGGTAGGAGAGACCTTTTCAATTCTTTGTTGTTAATCAATGTGAAAAGGCATACATCTTTGCTTGATTCTCTCCTCATGTTGGGAGAGAGAAGAGAAGCAATTCTACAGCTGGATGTTTGGGATTAAATGATATATACTGGAACGACTCACTCAATTAACTTTTTATCAGAGAAGAGTTGTAAGAGTTTATCACTTAAGTCTTGTTATTTTACTGAAAATGGAGATAAGACAACTTTCTCAGGGATGCAGAAAGGACCAAGTGAGTTAACAGCCACCCTCAAAATAGCTGAGATGTTTGTTCCCATACTCCGTGTCCTTTCTAAGTGCTTCCCATGTAGTAACTCATTCCATCCTTAANGTGCGTCACTTTCTTGATCTCATCTGATCTCCCAGGCCCTTCATGCTGTCCTCTGTCATAGCCTCATAGCCGAGGGAATTGATATGCAGATGAGGGAGAGCTGGCTGATGGATGGCCCTGTTATCCTGGTACCAATAAAGGACTTTGAGAAGACTAAAGTTTTGAAAGTTTTGGCATGACGTTCAGATATCGGTTTGATTTTTCAGTTAGGAAATTGATCTGTAACTGGGTTTAGGGACTGGTGCAGGGTTCAGTTCAGTTGCTCAGTCATGTCTGACTCTTTGCTGTGCAGGGTTAGAAAGCCATTTAAGACTGGAACCCCAGTTCCCAAGTTCCCAGGTCAGGCTCAGGGTTCCATCTGTGATCTTGTGTGCCCAGTCCAGCTCTGATCTCATCTCTTGTTGACTTCCTCTGGAAACCTCAATTCTAGCCACACTCCTGCCTACTCCAGGACCTTTGTAAGTGCCATTCCCAGTGCCAGACACATTCCTCTTCCCCCTGGACTTGGCATGCCTGGATCCTTCTCAGCATTCTGGTTTCAGCTTACCTGTCACCTGCTTAGAGAAGCCTTTACCAACCTTCCACTTGAAAGCAGAACCCGTCTGCTGGGGCTGCTGCACCCATTTAACTGCCTTCCCCCCCACTTGCCATTTGCCCGTCTTTTTTGTTTATTTAGTGATTTATTTATTTTCTCTTCCTCTGCTCTGGAACATCATTTTCATGAGAGCAGGGGCATGGCTGTCAAATTCGTGTCTGTGCCTAGAACTATACTAGAGATAGAACAGGTTCCAATACGTACTTGTTAAGTGAACACATGAAGAAACATGTTCCACTTAAAATTTATCAAAAGCAGTGAGTATTGAAAATACGTACTGGACTGGTACTGGCTGGACTGGTACCTAAGACAAGTACAGAGGATATCAGCGCACGGAGAGAGAGGGGAGAGAGAAGAGCAGGTTCTGTCCTTCTGGCAATGGTGAGCCAGTGGTGAAAACTCAGGCGGCACTTACAGACTTTGTCCTAGGTACAGAGTAAAAAGCACCTTACATATATGAGCTTATCCACCTGCAGTCCATAGGGTTGCAAAGTTGGACGTGACTGAAGCGACTTAGCATGCATGCACGCAGCCATCACGGCAACCTGTGAGGTGGGACAGTTCCTTTCCCATTTTACAGATGAGGAAATTGAGGACCAGAAAAGTGAAGTCACTTCTTCAGGGTTATCTAGCTAGTAGGTGGCAGAGCTAGGATTTAAATACAGGAAGGAGGGGTGCTGCTGTCAATCCATATGGCATGCAGCCTTTCAGCCAAGAGTTTTAGGTAGAAAAAAAGAAAAAGATAGTATTTTAGGTACTGGCCACTGGGATTGACCTGGGTCTTCCTCTGGGCTCAGCTGTCTTAGTTGCCAGGGACCAGAACCAAATGACCTGCATTGTCCTTTTTTTTTTTTTTTTTTTTTTAATCATCTTGTGACCTTTCATTCCCCGCTCACATGGTTCTCTCCTGGCCAGGCCATGCTGGTCTCCCCTTTCACCTGCTAGGTTCATCAACTGGGAGGTTCACCTGGGATGCCAGGAGGGCTGTGAGCTCACTCTTTGTCTCCATCTTCCCATCCCAGGTACCATATCAGTGAACAGCAGGCGCACACCATTCACCGCCAGCGGGGAGAGCGAGATCCTCGACCTGGAGGGGGACATGTACCTAGGCGGGCTGCCGGAGAACCGCGCTGGTCTCATCCTCCCCACCGAGCTCTGGACTGCCATGCTCAACTATGGCTACGTGGGCTGCATCCGCGACCTGTTCATCGACGGGCGCAGCAAGAACATTCGGCAGCTGGCGGAGATGCAGAACGCCGCGGGCGTCAAATCCTCCTGCTCGCGGATGAGCGCCAAGCAGTGTGACAGCTACCCCTGCAAGAACAACGCCGTGTGCAAGGATGGCTGGAACCGCTTCATCTGCGACTGCACGGGCACTGGCTACTGGGGACGGACCTGCGAGCGGGGTGAGTCGTGTGGTGATGCGTTGGGTGAGAGTGGGGATACGTGCCTGGGCTTCGTTTGCTATCGCAGACACATCCTTTGCACCTCCCTGAGTTTGCGTGCTTCTAGGGGAGAATTTTGTTGGATTCACTGCTCTCCAGATGACACCCTTTCTAGGTCTGGATGTTTGGTTCGATTTGGTTAGGACTGGATTGTAGAGAGGGAAACTAGCATAAATAGGAGCTTGGTCATGATGCTTTTTTGATGGAGTGTTTGACATCTTCTCTTTGAGAAGGGCGATACTTTTTCTTTGGGGATTCTGGGTGGCCTCATCAACTCGCTGTTTCATTTGTTCCTTGAACTCATGCTTTTTGGGTGCTTTCTCTGGGCTAGCTATCAGATTAGAGTTTAGAAATACACTGTAGAATAAAATAACCCCAGCCCTGTTCTTTGGAACTTGCTGCCTAGTGGAATAGTTAGCTGTTAAATAAATAATCACTTACATGTTGAGTTTTATGAGGCAATGGTGTGTTGGTTAAGAATGTGAATTCTGGGGCAAGACTGGATGAGAAATGTGGCCTTTGTAAAGTGATATGAACTCAAGATAATATCTTTGAGACTTGATTTTCTCTTCTTTAAAATGGAGATAATCAGATTCCATCCCTCGTAGCTCAGTTGGTAAAGAATCTGTCTGCAACGCTGGAGACCCCCAGTTCAGTTCCTGGGTTGGGAAGATCTCCTGGAGAAGGGATAAGCTACCCACTCCAGTATTATTGGGCTTCCCTTGTGGCTCAGCTGGTAAAGAATCTGCCTGCAATATGGGAGACATGGGTTTGACCTCTGGGTTGGGAAGATCTACTGGAGAAGGAAAAGGATACCCCCTCTAGTATTCTGGCCTGGAGAATTCCATGGACTGTATAGTCCATGGGGTCTCAAAGAGTCAGACATTACTGAGTGACTTTCACTTTCTTCCCCTGTTAAATGAGTAGGTTGCCCTTTCCCTTCTCCAGGGGATCTTCCCAACCCAGGGATCAAACCCAGGTTGCCTCCATTGCAGGCAGATTCTTTACCAGCTGAGCCACAAGGGAAGCCCAATAATACTGGAGTGGGTAGCTTATCCCTTCTCCAGGAGATCTTCCCAACCCAGGAACTGAACTGGGGGTCTCCAGCGTTGCAGACAGATTCTTTACCAACTGAGCTACGAGGGATGGAATCTGATTATCTCCATTTTAAAGAAGAGAAAATCAAGTCTCAAAGATATTATCTTGAGTTCATATCACTTTACAAAGGCCACATTTCTCATCCAGTCTTGCCCCAGAATTCACGTTCTTAACCAACACACCATTGCCTCATAAAACTCAACATGTAAGTGATTATTTATTTAACAGCTAAGTATTCCACTAGGCAGCAAGTTCCAAAGAACAGGGCTGGGGTTATTTTATTCTACAGTGTATTTCTAAACTCTAATCTGATAGCTAGCCCAGAGAAAGCACCCAAAAAGCATGAGTTCAAGGAACAAATGAAACAGCGAGTTGATGAGGCCACCCAGAATCCCCAAAGAAAAAGTATCGCCCTTCTCAAAGAGAAGATGTCAAACACTCCATCAAAAAAGCATCATGACCAAGCTCCTATTTATGCTAGTTTCCCTCTCTACAATCCAGTCCTAACCAAATCGAACCAAACATCCAGACCTAGAAAGGGTGTCATCTGGAGAGCAGTGAATCCAACAAAATTCTCCCCTAGAAGCACGCAAACTCAGGGAGGTGCAAAGGATGTGTCTGCGATAGCAAACGAAGCCCAGGCACGTATCCCCACTCTCACCCAACGCATCACCACACGACAGATGTGTATAAGAGACAGATTCTATACTTTTGTGTCTCCTATATTGTCTCACTTACAGGGTCATCATTACTATCTTCCTAAATTCCATATATATGTGTCAGTATACTGTATTGGTGTTTTTCTTTCTGGCTTACTTCACTCTGTATCATCGGCTCCAGTTTCACCCATCTCATTAGAACTGAGTCAAACTTATTCTTTTTAAGGGCTGAGTAATACTCCATTGTGTATATGTACCACAGCTTTCTTATCCATTCATCTGTTGATGGACATCTGGGTTGTTTCCATGTTCTGGCAATTATAAATAATGCTGCAATGAACATTGGGGTACATGTGTCTCTTTTAATTCTGGTTTCCTCGGTGTGTTATGCCCAGCAGTGGGATTGCTGGGTCATAAGGCAGTTCTATGTGCAATTTTTTAAGGAATCTCCACACTGTTTTCCATAATGGCTATACTAGTTTGCATTCCCACCAACAGTGTAAGAGGATTCCCTTTTCTCCACATTCTCTCCAGCATTTATTGCTTGTAGACTTTTGGATCACAGCCATTCTGACTGGTGTGAAATGGTACCTCATTGTGGTCTTGATTTGCATTTCTCTGATAATAAGTGATGTTGAGCATCTTTTTTAGGGTTTTTTTTAAAGAAGATTTAAAAGCAAAAAGGCAAGGCTGGTTTCTCCAGGAGGAAATTTGCAAGGGAGAGTTGGGGGAGTGAGCCTAACTGAGCTCCCCAGTGGCCCCTCTTGCTCTTTGTGCTTTCCTTTGTCGCTGGCTGCGCTTTGTAATTGAGAGTGTGCGTCACTTTCTTGATCTCATCTGATCTCCCAGGCCCTTCATGCTGTCCTCTGTCATAGCCTCATAGCCGAGGGAATTGATATGCAGATGAGGGAGAGCTGGCTGATGGATGGCCCTGTTATCCTGGTACCAATAAAGGACTTTGAGAAGACTAAAGTTTTGAAAGTTTTGGCATGATGTTCAGATATCGGTTTGGTTTTTCAGTTAGGAAATTGATCTGTAACTGGGTTTAGGGACTGGTGCAGGGTTCAGTTCAGTTGCTCAGTCATGTCCGACTCTTTGCTGTGCAGGGTTAGAAAGCCATTTAAGACTGGAATCCCAGTTCCCAAGTTCCCAGGTCAGGCTCAGGGTTCCATCTGTGATCTTGTGTGCCCAGTCCAGCTCTGATCTCATCTCTTGTTGACTTCCTCTGGAAACCTCGATTCTAGCCACACTCCTGCCTACTCCAGGACCTTTGTAAGTGCCATTCCCAGTGCCAGACACATTCCTCTTCCCCCTGGACTTGGCATGCCTGGATCCTTCTCAGCATTCTGGTTTCAGCTTACCTGTCACCTGCTTAGAGAAGCCTTTACCAACCTTCCACTTGAAAGCAGAACCCGTCTGCTGGGGCTGCTGCACCCATTTAACTGCCTTCCCCCCCACTTGCCATTTGCCCGTCTCTTTTGTTTATTTAGTGATTTATTTATTTTCTCTTCCTCTGCTCTGGAACATCATTTTCATGAGAGCAGGGGCATGGCTGTCAAATTCGTGTCTGTGCCTAGAACTATACTAGAGATAGAACAGGTTCCAATACGTACTTGTTAAGTGAACACATGAAGAAACATGTTCCACTTAAAATTTATCAAAAGCAGTGAGTATTGAAAATACGTACTGGACTGGTACTGGCTGGACTGGTACCTAAGACAAGTACAGAGGATATCAGCGCACGGAGAGAGAGGGGAGAGAGAAGAGCAGGTTCTGTCCTTCTAGCAATGGTGAGCCAGTGGTGAAAACTCAGGCGGCACTTACAGACTTTGTCCTAGGTACAGAGTAAAAAGCACCTTACATATATGAGCTTATCCACCTGCAGTCCATAGGGTTGCAAAGTTGGACGTGACTGAAGCGACTTAGCATGCATGTACGCAGCCATCACGGCAACCTGTGAGGTGGGACAGTTCCTTTCCCATTTTACAGATGAGGAAATTGAGGACCAGAAAAGTGAAGTCACTTCTTCAGGGTTATCTAGCTAGTAGGTGGCAGAGCTAGGATTTAAATACAGGAAGGAGGGGTGCTGCTGTCAATCCATATGGCATGCAGCCTTTCAGCCAAGAGTTTTAGGTAGAAAAAAAGAAAAAGATAGTATTTTAGGTACTGGCCACTGGGATTGACCTGGGTCTTCCTCTGGGCTCAGCTGTCTTAGTTGCCAGGGACCAGAACCAAATGACCTGCATTGTCCTTTTTTTTTTTTTTTTAAATCATCTTGTGACCTTTCATTCCCCGCTCACATGGTTCTCTCCTGGCCAGGCCATGCTGGTCTCCCCTTTCACTTGCTAGGTTCATCAACTGGGAGCTTCACCTGGGATGCCAGGAGGGCTGTGAGCTCACTCTTTGTCTCCATCTTCCCATCCCAGGTACCATATCAGTGAACAGCAGGCGCACACCGTTCACCGCCAGCGGGGAGAGCGAGATCCTCGACCTGGAGGGGGACATGTACCTGGGTGGGCTGCCGGAGAACCGCGCTGGTCTCATCCTCCCCACCGAGCTCTGGACTGCCATGCTCAACTATGGCTACGTGGGCTGCATCCGCGACCTGTTCATCGACGGGCGCAGCAAGAACATTCGGCAGCTGGCGGAGATGCAGAACGCCGCGGGCGTCAAATCCTCCTGCTCGCGGATGAGCGCCAAGCAGTGTGACAGCTACCCCTGCAAGAACAACGCCGTGTGCAAGGATGGCTGGAACCGCTTCATCTGCGACTGCACGGGCACTGGCTACTGGGGACGGACCTGCGAGCGGGGTGAGTCGTGTGGTGATGCGTTGGGTGAGAGTGGGGATACGTGCCTGGGCTTCGTTTGCTATCGCAGACACATCCTTTGCACCTCCCTGAGTTTGCGTGCTTCTAGGGGAGAATTTTGTTGGATTCACTGCTCTCCAGATGACACCCTTTCTAGGTCTGGATGTTTGGTTCGATTTGCTTAGGACTGGATTGTAGAGAGGGAAACTAGCATAAATAGGAGCTTGGTCATGATGCTTTTTTGATGGAGTGTTTGACATCTTCTCTTTGAGAAGGGCGATACTTTTTCTTTGGGGATTCTGGGTGGCCTCATCAACTCGCTGTTTCATTTGTTCCTTGAACTCATGCTTTTTGGGTGCTTTCTCTGGGCTAGCTATCAGATTAGAGTTTAGAAATACACTGTAGAATAAAATAACCCCAGCCCTGTTCTTTGGAACTTGCTGCCTAGTGGAATAGTTAGCTGTTAAATAAATAATCACTTACATGTTGAGTTTTATGAGGCAATGGTGTGTTGGTTAAGAATGTGAATTCTGGGGCAAGACTGGATGAGAAATGTGGCCTTTGTAAAGTGATATGAACTCAAGATAATATCTTTGAGACTTGATTTTCTCTTCTTTAAAATGGAGATAATCAGATTCCATCCCTCGTAGCTCAGTTGGTAAAGAATCTGTCTGCAATGCTGGAGACCCCCAGTTCAGTTCCTGGGTTGGGAAGATCTCCTGGAGAAGGGATAAGCTACCCACTCCAGTATTATTGGGCTTCCCTTGTGGCTCAGCTGGTAAAGAATCCGCCTGCAATACGGGAGACATGGGTTTGACCTCTGGGTTGGGAAGATCTACTGGAGAAGGAAAAGGATACCCCCTCTAGTATTCTGGCCTGGAGAATTCCATGGACTGTATAGTCCATGGGGTCTCAAAGAGTCAGACATTACTGAGTGACTTTCACTTTCTTCCCCTGTTAAATGAGTAGGTTGCCCTTTCCCTTCTCCAGGGGATCTTCCCAACCCAGGGATCAAACCCAGGTTGCCTCCATTGCAGGCATATTCTTTACCAGCTGAGCCACAAGGGAATCCTCCTACCTGATATTAATCAGGATTAAATGAGTCAATAGATTCCTGCACTATGGAAAGTGTATAGTCAATGCCGGTGATTGTTATGGTTATAATGATTGCCATCAATATCATTATCAGGAAAGTACAGAAAAGCTTGGGATTCCTTTTCAGGGGGATCCAACATACTGTAGGGATTCATAGAAAGCTTCTGCAGAAAGAAATATGTAGGTTGAGACTTGAAATATGAGTAATAGCTAGCTTGGCAACAAGGTGGGAGAAACCATGTGTCTTAGATTGGAAGGACGCTGTGTGCCAAGAGGTAAGAGAACATGGCACAGTTGAGGAACCAAAGTTGATAACTAAATGGAGTGTGGAGTGAGGGTGGGGGAAAGGGTGTGAGAGGTGGCTGAAATGTTGAGGGACAAACAGTTGGGGCTGACCCTTTAGAAGAGACCATCTACCACTTTAACTTCTTACATTTGCACTGAATTTACAGTTTGGGTAAAAGGCAGAGATAAAGGTAAGCAAAGAGATAACATCAAGGTACAGAGATGCCAGTCTATAAGGCATGTCCAGATTGCACCTTGGTTAATTGTTTTACATGCCAATGACACACAATTCGGCTGACTGTCTATGAATTGTCTACCTTGATTTTATATGAAAGGATACTTTATATAGTTAACAAATTTTTGCTGAGGGCATAGCTCTCTAGAGCTTCGAGAATACTGTGTCTGGAGTAGACATAGCTTCTGCCTCCAGAAGCTTAGCATTTATTTAGCTGAGGAGTTGAGATATCTATACAGGAAGCATAGATGTTTGGTTCTTGTATAGATGATACAGGCCATCAGCATGGGCTGGACTACTAGAAGAACATGGAAACTGAAAGAAGACTTTCCTGATTAGCAACATACAGGGCCTCATACCAGTTTGCCAGACTTATTCAAGTTTCCCAAGTCTGGTGATGAGAAGGAATCCTGCAACAGGCTTGGGTAACCAGGCAAGGGTTTTCAAGGACTCATTTTTTGAGGTCAACCATATAGCTAGCTAAAGTGTGTTTCAAGAGAACTGCAAACCTTCACTACCGCTGGACCAGAAAAGAGGACACAGGATATTGGAATAAAGGAAAAAGAACTTTCTTGGGGCTCATTCAGATTCACTGAATTTTCAGAGCAGCGACCCCAGAACATGAGCTGAGATGAGGAGGTGGCCATCTGGAACATAAGTGGGCCTCATTTGGCTGGCCAGTCTGTTGAGCTCCTGAACGCTTTCCAAATCTCTTTTATTGGGTAGACAATCTCAGTTGCTGGTTTGGGGAGACAGGTCATTTGACCATTGTGAGACATGAGAGCATTTGGATAGAAGTCAGGATATTGTGGATGGTCCACCATCAAGTAAGGTAGTGTAAGAACCCAAGGTCCCATCAGACATCTCTTTCCAACTCAAGGGCCTTGTGATTACTGAAGACAAGCAGCAGTGACTGGAGACAGCTGTGCAGGGTGTCCCCAGGATCACCTTTCCATGGACAAATCAGTGGAGGTTGGTCCAAGGTTTGCCAAATACAGTGAAAGTCATTGCACCTTTTATGTGGCCACTTTTGACTGGTCATTAAACAGCAACTGATTGGGGATATATGAGGGACAATTATTCCTGGTACAGTGCAGCCAAAAAGTCATCCATTGTGGCCAAATGAGAAGGAGCTAGCAAATTAAGGACATTTGATCTATACGTCACTCAAACCCCAGACGGGTCTACTGATTGTTTTGTTCCCCGGCTAATTGTCTTCTGGTCCTGTATTGTTCCCGACACTGTGTTCAGAATGTCAGTGGAGTGTAAAAATGACGGGACTCTACTTTGCTGGCAAAGAAAATAGTTTCCCTGTGACATTGTTTTTCTTTATTGAAACTGATTCATCAGCAGAGATGCTTTTTGCGTCTCTTTTGTTTATTTTTTCATACATGCAGCAGACATTTGTTGAAATCTGAATTCGTTCCAGGCACTGTGTTAGAGGCTGGGAATGAAGGGGAAAAAGAAACTGACATAGCCCCTGATTTTGGTCACGAGTTGTATAGTATTTGGGGAGAGGGAAAGGTGGGGAGTGCGCTAATGTATGGCAGATATCAGGCCTGATGTCTTAGGGGATCAGGAGGGCAGACAGATGGGAGAGGCCACGCCTATATGGGTGAGTGGTTCGGAAAGAGGGACCTGAGATTACTTGGATTTTTAAAAATCTCCTTTTAATAACAAAACTATGGCCTCTGTCTGTCTCTGACCCTCAAGATCCATTGCAGGCACTTCTGAAGAGTGGTGAAGGGTCAGTGTTAACACCCTTGTGCAAGACCGTCATCCTCTTTGGCAAGGAGCACTGCCCCACCCTCCATAACACTGTCAATGTGTTCATTCCATTTACAGTTCTCTAATTTTTTTTTTTCATAGAAGCAGTACTAAGCCTGAAATTCATTTGTACCAAATTTGAGAAGACTAAGACAATCCCTAAGGCAGTGTGTCCCATGTAACCCCAACTCTGTTCTGTGTTTGGGCTTCATAGTAGCGTCCATCCCCTGGTGCCGTTGGCCACACAATAGAAATGGTGGTTGAAAGAGGCACTTGTATACATAAAATGGAGAAAGCATAGGCAGGATGCTGAAAGCCAGTGTTCAGAGAAAAAGCAGAATTAGGGATGGCTCTGAGAAGACGCCAAATGGCCAGGAACCAAGCAAAGTAAGCAAGCGCACCCGTCTTGGATACCACTCCCAGGTTACAGTTGTCAATCAGAGACACGGAAATAAGGACAAGGAAACCAGGAACTGTATGAGTACATGGAACTGTTAGTCACACAGTTGTGTCCAACTCTTTGTGACCCCAAGAGTGCTTCTACTACATATGAGGATCAGCAACTCTAAATTTTGACATATAACAATTGGCTTCATGTTGCATTTAGATTTTTTTTTTCACCATGATCTGATACTATTCTAAGGAGATGTAGATAGATTCACCCATCCCAGTTGTTCAACTGTGGCTGTTCTGGCTTGTTCTTTGTTAATCATAGTGTTGTGGGAGACCCGTCCATGACCTAAAAAGCTAAAGCCTTCCTGCTGTAGCTATTTCATGCCTATTTGTTTGATTAAAG